>JAAGEH010000020.1:2685167-2736474 GCA_011751065.1 Lasiurus cinereus
AAGGAAGGAAGGAAGGAAGGAAGGAAGGAAGGAAGGAAGGAAGGAAGGGAGGGAGGGAGGGAGGGAGGGAGGGAGGAAGGGAGGGAGGAAGGGAGAGGGAGGGAGGAAAAAAGAAGAAAGGAGGGAAGGAGAAAGGAAGAAGGAGGGAGGGAGAGAGGGAGGGAGGGAGTCATTTAATTTGTGGTTCTTTATAGTGTTTTGTGATTTTCTTGGAGAAGACCAAGTGTGGTGGGAGTGGAGAGTAGAAAATGGGAAAAATATACTTAATTGTTGTTTTATACGGATCTTTGTATTCTATAAGACAAACAACAAAACATTTTACAATGTTACTTTTATGAATTAATAACTAAAAATATTATTACAATCATATAAGATGTTATTAATAAAGTATTTATTAACCAAAAAAATGAGAAGTCTTTGCACTATAATTCTTAACTGAAGTTTCTGGAACACAAGTGAAATGTTGGTAATATTAAGTAATGTGATGGATTTGGTCATGGGACAAACACATGTTCACAATATGGAGCTACTTCCAATAGCCCAGTCTTCACTTCCTTGTTTGTGAAATGAGGTTATTACCATTACTCATGGTATCGCTGTAAGAAATAAGTGAGCACATGTAGAGTCACTTAATAAAACCTGTGGCAATGGCCAGGACTACAGAAATGTAGTTATATTTTGAAACATAGTTATGTTTTCTTAGGGCAATGTGGGCACATACATCTTCTCTAGTTCTCTTTCTAGGGAGTGAAGCAAGATCCTCGCCACCAGCACGGTCTGCTTCAGGAGGGTGCCAGGTGGGGCAGCGGGACTTCAGCTTAAAGAGAACTGATCGACCCCTCCACCCCCCAAAAAAGAAACAAAAAACATAAAATTTGACTAGAACAATAAATAACTTATGTATTAAATAAAAAAGTTTATAAAATACTTAACTAAAAAGTTAGCCCTTGTAAGTAGTGACGTGTATTACTTATTTAATTTGTCTTAGTTCAAATTTACCAATAAAAATATCCATAAAAATATACTGTCATCCCTTTTCCTCTCTTATTGGCACACACGAGAGATACTAGTAAATATTCTGCAGAATTTGAACCAAGATTAAGCCATTTTGAAACAATCATTAAAATTGAATTATTTTCCTACAATTGAGAGAGCTGGAATAAGTACAAAAAACAATTTTAGAAAAAAGAATCTATAAGGTAATGAACAGACAAAAAATTATTTTTAGTGTTATCCATGAGCAAACAATAAAAGCCAAGAATTTAACCAAATCTGCCTCTTAGAAGAAGTTAAAATCACTACTTCAAAGGACCCAATTGAACACATAATGGATTTCTCAATGAGTAAAGCGCACTTAGTAGGAGTATAATGCTATTTCTGGCTAAGTGGGCAGCTAAGCGCCACTATTCCCCCTCTTAACAGAAAGAAGGAACTTCAAGGGATAGTAGACCAAGGAAAGATTCCGTGGTTTAAACATTAAGATAATGGCACTTCAGTAAATCCACAAAATTTGATATTGCATCTAGCTTAAAAAAGGAAAAAGAAAAAAATAAATTACTAATTGTATATACTTTGGATGGAAAGAAGAAATGGATGAAATGGATTACCATCTAATAAAAATCAATTAATTAGGCAATGAAATTACTTACTTTCAGATGCAGTCTGACTTTATGCTCACTGTCTCATGCCGCACATTGGACTGCAACACCAATTAAAAGGCTAGTGCACCGCCTCATGTCAGATGGGTCATCTTGAGAAAGGGACTTCTCTAGGACCAAATTGCTCATCTGTCGAATGGGTTTAAAAACTGTGCCTGCATCACTTCAGGGGGATTCACATGGCAGCACTGAGTGGTGGCCAGCAATGTCCGCAATTGCCATTACCATTATCAATGAGAAAAGGCCACTTGCTGGTGATATTTGGACTCACATTTCTTCCATCGGAAAAACATCAGACACGGCTTATTTTGGAGATGTCTAAAGAATGGAAATGCAGTACCTGGAGAGGCTCCATCCGCAAGTACTCAGAGACACTGGCATAGTTTGTGTTGTTTTTAGCACAAAAAGAATACAGCACACTAATCAAGGAATGACTTACACCAAAATATCCCATTAAATGGTTCATTTGCCTCCCAATATTTCAAATTGAAGGTTGTCCTTTGTGTGACACACACAGGAATGTGCCACCAGCCACATTCCCAGCCAGTTAGCCCACCCTCTGCTTGCAGCAGGGAATGAACAGTCTTAGGAGCGAATCTCCTGCTCAAGCTCTGCATAATCAAAGAAGTGCAGGCCCATTAGATTCAAACAAAAAAGTTTGAACAGAACTCCTTTGAGATGTCCAGATGCTCCTGCCGGGAAAGCATTCAGGGGGCTGTCCTAATGCTTGCCCAGTGCCTCTAGCCCAGCCCTGAAGTCCTACTGGGACATCCCGCTTTCCTCCCCGGGAAAATGGACCTGAGTCGCCTTCACTATTCTTGGCTGGGCCTGAGAATCGCGGCCTCACCTTGCACTTGCTTTCAGAGTCATTAGCCTTGGACAGCACCATCATTTAAGAAATTTATCATCACTGCTGTCCTTTGCACATGCATTAGTGCAATACATGAAAAGAGCAGCCGCTCTGATGATGGATGGCTCCAAAGATGGCAACATCTGGGACAAATGGGTCTAAGAACAGATTTGGTGTGAGAGAATAAATGTGTAGATACACCTTGGCAGTGTTATTCTGAAATAAACCAATATTTGTTGTTCTGAACTAAACCATGAACACTCAGAACAATCATTACAACTACCCTGATTTAAAAAGGAAAACAATTACTCAAGACATTAAATTGTTTTTTTCACGACAAAGGAGGAAGATTTCTAAAATTAGTGGGTTGCTGCATTGAGGGATAACCTAGCACGAGCTTGATGATAAATTTCAATCATAGCATTCAAGAAAACTCTCATTTAGTCCACCTCGTGTTCACTTAAATTTTTCAGTAGATTCTCCAAAGGAGAAAGAGGAGATTAACTTCTGATGTCTTCAAGGGCATTAGAACAAAAATTGAGTCACAATTAATTAGTCTATACTAAATTCTCGCTTTCTACATGGCTGATGATACATTTTTCTGAAGCTCAATTCTCCCATTTTCATTCCTCAAAGTCCAGAATGCTGTCTTCTCCATTACTTTGCCCAAATATGACACAAATATTTTAGTTAACCAATGAAATAAATTATCATGAACATTCAACCTCAAAGAACATTATGGCAAATGAAAGTGCCTCCGTGGTCTGATTCATGCTTGCTAGGAAGCTTCAAGCCTGCAGAGTTCTTTATTAAAATGAGGTCAGAGTGCCCCTTTGACACATTCCACAGTGCAGCTTAGGCCCTGGCCCCAGTTTCCTATTTTAAGCACAGTGTCTCCAGGAGTCAGTGCTAAAGGGATGCCCAACCCAGCTCCCTACCCTCCCCATCATCCAGGGCTGCTTCTTAAACCCGAGTTCTCCAACAGTCCTGATGCCAACAAGAAAAGAAAAGAGGGAGAGGATAAAAGCCCACACATGCACGATCCCACAGCATTGTGTTCACTTGGTGCTTTCCTCCAACTATATTCACAGGCAAACCTTCTTGGATTCTCAGTGTGGTGAACTCAGGAGACACCAGCTCCTCTTACCCCACACCCACCAACCTGAATCTCAAAAAAGGACTAGAAGCTCTCAGTGTCTCTCAAGATACTGTAAGATCATCACATTATCTGAGCTTAACAAGCAAACCAATTTCCTCCCACAGGATGTAGTGAAGGGAGAAAAAACTCTAGTCTTGCTCACTTGTATGTAGTGATCAGGGATCTGCCTGTGTTCAAGGCCCCACAGCCTGTCATCCTTTAGATGCCGCCATGGTAATGCCCTATGTTGTTTATTATAGATTGACTAACGCACCAGGAAATCTTTATTTCAGTGGGAAAAAAACTGAGGTAGAGAGACATTCAGACAAGTCAGAGAGACTGAGAAACAGAGGGCAGAAGGTAGGGAGATATAAAAAAAGGATAAAATACATGCACTTATAAGCTTGAAATTGTTTTCTATTTAGTTAGCTAACAACTATCTTAAATCACAATTCCCACTCTCAGATGTGAAAAATGAACATGTCAGTGCCTGGAGAAGAACATTAGCTGTCATCTTCCAATGACTTTGCCCTTTCATGAAATAGAGAACCTTAGCAAAATAAAGTGCTTAATTAAGGAACATGTCATTATTTAATTGATTAATTCTCTAAAATTATTTTCTCCTTTTGCACTTTTATGAATTATCAAACTGTTTGTTGATTCCATTCTACTGGTTTTTTTCCCCTCTTCTTCTGAGTTCTTCCTGAGAATAGGATATCTGACTTAAGGTCATTGTTTGCTAATGAAATACAGAAGCTCAGCATTAACATAAAATTACTGTACTTATTTTAAGATGCCTTTTCTTGTAGCAAATGTGCCTCAAAAATATATAAGCTCAAAAACCCTCAAATATTATGGAGAGTAGCTGATTTCATCTTAAATAACATGTTCTTCACACCTGTGTGGATCTCCCTCTTGGTGGTCTCTGTGGAAAGGTAAGGCCTCTACCAACTCCTTCTTCACCCTTTCACCAAGAACGCAACATGGTCATGATCACAGCCACCTCTAGGCCATCTCACTCTCACTTCTTTCCACAAGTGACCAAACAAACATAAGATACCAGATGTGCTTAAATTGTCTACTTCTCGCACTGCCTTTTCTCTTTCTTTGCCATCAATGCTAAGATCCAGGAGTTTCATGAGTAGCCAACTTCAGGAGAGAGATTATGAAATGAGGTGAGATCTAGAAATCCTGTGGCATAGCAAGGTGCTTGGGAATCTCATGGATGGCCATGTTACGAGAAAGTTTGGATTTGGTTTCTCTAACCATTTTCTTAATTCAAAGCAATCACATGAAAATATCAAACCAACTTTTACTTCACAGAAAATGTATCCATATAGTCTTTCCTCCATTCCCAGAATTTAAAAAAAAAACTAAAATAAAAACTATTTTTAAATGAGAGAAAGACAATTTTGTTTCAAGATGAAAAAGTTAAACCAAATTGAACTTAGGGAGTCTTATAAGCCCTTTAGTTGTGCAGCTGCTTTAGTCAGAAGCAGTGAATTCTTTAACAATATTCCTGAGAAATAAGCTGGGAAGAGAGTGAAATGGTGACATACTTAAGCTCAAAGGGACCTTACTGCACCTGATCAATTGCAATTGCCTTTGACATCTCCAATGTAAGACAGAGGACTACATAGATTTTGCAATAAGAAATAAAGTTAGTCCCATAAATGTTTCCAACTGAAAGACCAAAAGAACTAAAAAACACACAAAAAAAACCACTGGGACTGTTAGAAATACTCAGTTGTCTCCTGTACTGACTGAATCACAACCCAATTTCTCAATGAAATCAAATTATATACATTTGGGAGCCCGTGGAGGATATGCTGTCATTTGAATACTCTGAGTTTCTGTAGAGAATTAGTTTGTAGAAATCTCAGTATATTTCAGCCCCAACTCAAAGACAGCAGGTTACTGGAGGAGCCCAGTCTTCATGGAGACAAAAGTACTCCCTATTAATAAGGTGCCTCCCAGCCAGCCCTGCCTCACAGCAGGTGGCATGAGACTGTCACCTCTGTGGTGGTACAGGGGTTTAGATCTCAAATTCTTTTTCTCCTTGATAGGGGCTACTTCTTTAAAAATGTTGATGAAGATTTCACAGGTTTCTTTGAAAATAATTATTAAAGAAGAAATGGCTCCCAGCTATTTCCATGCATAACAAAAAACCTCATCTGCAACAAAGTTTTTGTAAGTCAAAATTTTTGCTTCAAAAAACAGATTTGTATAAATGCATTTAAAAAATCTCATTAATTGGAGGAGGCTACAAGCCAATTACTCCAGTGGCTTGAAAACAATCTCAAAATAATAGAATAGGTGATATGCTAATTTCCCCTTGTTAATAGCACCAGGATCTGAGAAATCCTTTGAGACACTGTACCCAAGATGCTTTGGGTTGTTAATGATAATTAATTACAGGAAACCAAAGAGAGTTTAGAGAATTAAAAATTAAAACCAGGTATAGTAGACCTACATTTAGTATTATTTAAATAAGCTGTGCTTTTCTCGACTGATTTTTTAGCATCTACCACTTCTTCATTTTGCCACAGATGTCTTATTTTACAAGTGGATGGTATTTTTATAGTCTATAATTTTGTTAAATAGGGTAAGCAATTATAAAAACAGTAAAAGGTCAACAAGGCTGAAAGATAGGCCATATGCTACCTTCCTTCTTTAAAAGTAAACACAACAAGCAGAAATAAAAGAAAATCTGATATGGACATTTTTAACCTAGAACAAAAAGCCATGGTATAATTTTCCCAGCAGGAAATGTATTTGGCCTCTCACTAAGGACTCATGTCCTTCCTCCACACCCCAACTTCTCTCACACACACATGCACACACACATATGCATCCAGACACACAGGATCTTTCCATGAACAAATGATGTGGTGAAAAGAGAAAGATCTCTAAGGTGGTTTGCATGAAAAATAAAATCCCCACTGTTAGCCCCGCCCTGGACAAAGCACTCAAAAGCTGGAGAACACCCCTCAAAAGGGTCACAGTGAGGAGAGCAAAGCATTTCACTCGCCATCACCAAGTCTTTCAAAACTTGGCTCTGCCACCATCTCACTCTGGAACTGAGAAACCTGTTTAAATATCCTCAATCTGAATCCCTTTATTGGCCCAGAAAAATGCACATTATGTAGCAAAACCCATTCCACTCCGTCGTTGGGGAGACGACAGGAAACGCTGTCTACACAAGGCTCACTTGCATCCTCCTTGAGAATTGCGGAGGTGTTCGATCATTTATTACCATTTGTCCCCATCCGCTATGGAAAAGAATGTGATTCAGGTTGGCTCCAGCAAATAGTTAGAAGGTGGAGAGCAATGTACTGAAGGAAAAATGGTTTGAAGGGATGGAAATCAGAAACACCACCTCTAGGACAGGTTTTCCCAGGCCAGGCCTGGCTCTTGACTCATCTGCCACCTCCACAGATTCCATAATTTCCAGATTGGTGGGTAGGATCCTTAGTCTACTGGGCTGTTATAACGCCACCTGCTGCTCCTGATCATCCTGGCCCCGCTGCACTTGCTGCTACTCTGCTGCTGTCTCAGGCTGTGACAGTCAGCGGTGAGCCCTGCATCTGCCGCCCATGGGTCAGCTGAGTGGTGCTCCTGCTGTGGGAGTGCACTGACTACCAGGGGGGAGCTCTTGGGTTGAGCATCTGCCCCCTGGTGGTCAATATGTATCATAGCGACTGGTTGATTAGTTGTTCCGTTGTTCATTCATTTGGTCACATAAGCTTTTATATGTATAGATACCATATACAGATGGCTTTTAAGCAATAGAAATTTATTTTCCACAATTCTGGAGGCTGGTAAGTTCAAGATCAAGGTGTGGAAAGAATCAATGTCTGGAGAGACCCCAATTCCCAATGTCTGGTGAGACCCCAATTCCTTGTCCAGGGCAGGCTAACAGTGGGGATTTTATTTTACGTGGAAACCATCTTAGAAGTTGGGGTGTAGACTGCCTTCTGGCTGTGTCCTCACATGGTAGGCAGTGCTGGAGAGCTCTCTGGGGTCTCTTCCTAAGGGCACTCACTGATCTCATTCATGGCAGCTCCACCCACATGAGCTAAGTGCCTCCCAAAGGTCCCACCTCCTAACACCATCACTTTGAGAGTTAGGGTTAAGCATACAAAATTGGGGCACATAGACATCAGTGAGGTTAGTCCAAGGATGCCTGTGCCAATGCAGGGCTTCTGCCTGATTTAGTCCTCTGGCCGTTTCCCGAGATTACAGTTGTACTCCGTCATCTGGAGTGCTGTGGAAGCTCCCCGTTCCTTTTCAGTCTCTGCTTGACGTCTTAATGTCTTTGTTCTGGATTGGGAAAAGGAGCTGAGGGGACAGAAAGGAGTAAGAAAGGATAAAAAACTAAAGGTAACTTTCAGATCCAGTCATAGTGTTACTGTCCCTTTCTACGAGGCCCACCCAGTAATCTGCTTGACCACATACCTGTGAGTGGTCTCAGCCCAGAGCCTGTACATGAGTGTCTGGCTGGGATGCACATGGGCACTCTCAAAGTCCTTGCATTCTCTTTGCCTGTAATTGAGGAGCCAAGCAACATTTCCTGTGCGCCCAGGTCCTGGAATGAGGCAGCGTTTCTTTCCACAGCATGTTCCAAACTACAACTGTTATACACACTGTCCATCCGTGGGAGAAAGGCTGTGCCAAACAAAGCCAACCAGGGTCCCTATTGCAGGACTTCCAAGCCCCCAAAGAAGTACTTCCTTGATCTCCAACACATTTCACAGAGCAATCCTGCATTGCTGGTCTCCTAACCATGAGGGAAAATGCTTGGGGAAGTCCACTCGTGGTGGTTTCACATCTTGATTTGTTCTCTTTGTTCTGCCTTACTTAGGTTTGGTAACACAGGCCCATCTTGTCTCCCGAGGGAGAATGCAGATGCAGTAATGTGGGTGTGGTGTTCAGGACACAGGGTTTCAACTGAAGCCGCAGGCCCTTACGAGATGTTGACACTGGGCGAGACCGGTTTGGCTCAGTGGATAGAGCGTCGGCTTGCGGACTGAAGGGTCCCAGGTTCAATTCCGGTCGGAGGCATGTACCTTGCTTGCGGGCACATCTCCACAGTGGGGCGTGCAGGAGGCAGCTGATAGATATCTCTCTCTCATCGATGTTTCTGATTTTCTCTCTCTCTCCCTTCCTCTCTGTAAAAAATATCAATAAAATATATTAAAAAAAAGAGAGAGAGAGAGAGATGTCGACACTGGGCCCCTCATACAAAACAACACACTTGATTTTCATGAAAATAATTTTTCTCAAGCTTCAATGGGGACTCCTGGGGGTTCAGGTCAGATAGGGGTTGGCAGGAAGTCTGGATGATGGGTTCTATCCTTAAGCATCTTCTCCATAAGCAGCACCTTCCGAGGGAGCCAACCAGCATAGGGGAGTGACCCTTCTGGGTGTGCGCCAGCCACCCCCCACCTACTGGCAGGCCACCCCCACCCCCATCCCCAGAGCGGAGCCAGTGCGCCTGAACTTGGCTGGAGTTGTATCCAAGATGCAGGCCTGGGTGTCAAAGAATCAAAGCCAGTATGTCCTGAGGTCCCAGGAGCAGGGCCCCCAGCAAGCAGTCTCCCAGGGGTCCCCTCCCCGTGGACAGGGCTGACTCAGCTGGCTCCCCACTCCTTAGTCATCACAATAGGTTTATTTTCCTCAGATCCTTCATGGCGCAGACATAGCACAGTAAGTCCTTAGCCAAAGAGGTCTCCGCCATCTTGAACCCCTCTTCCTGCCTCTCTCTCTCTCTCACTTAGAAGGACCAAGGGCCCTTGTCCTTAGACTGGGCTTGCCCAGATAACCTGGGGATCCAGTTCAAGAGCCCTTTCCCCTTTGCACAGTCCTTTTTGTGTGGCATTAGCTTCCCCAGGTTCCAGGGATTAGGAGGTGGGTGTCTCTGAGAGGCCATTGCTCTGCCTCCACAGAAGCCAGGAGGTTTTGCTTCCTGTAATCCTGCTCTGGAAAGTTCTCTCAGGCTCCTGCCTGCAATGCTGAGCAGCCTCTGTTCCTCTCTGGATCTGAGAGCAGGCCAGCAGACCCCTTTGCTCTGTCTGGAAAGGATCACAGACAAAGGGGTGAAGAAGATTCCCACAATTGTCCCTGTCATATTGTCTTCTGAGCCAGAGCACTGCCACTTGTCCTGTGAAGATGCAGCCACCCACAGGAACCATTTTGTCCGCTATTCCAGAATAGGTTTCCAGAGGCCGCTCTTTAATAATTGTGCTGAAAACTGAATATCCATATGTGATGAGGCCCTGTCCAAGTCTGAGGTCGCTGTGATTTTCATGCTTCATAATCAAAAGGATTTGTTTGTCTCACAGCTTGCTTTCCTGGATCCCCTCCCAGGTCACATTTGAACGGGCATCCCACTCCTTGTTTCCTTCGCTATTAGAGAAATGGAAACTGAAATACCCACAGTTTTCTTTTCAGGAACTTCTTATCCAATAGAATTCACTTTTATAATTTAAAAAATAAATATATGTTCATTTCAGTCTTGCATGCAATTCTGAAACCTCTCTCAGGGAGAAGCGGTTGCTCTGAATGAGAAAACAGAGATTTCTTCTTTTTTATCTCCTATAAAGCAACCACAGACAATACTTAAACAAAGGAAAGTAATAGGGTTCCAGTGAATGCTACAAAAAGAGGTGATGGGAGCAGATTCGGCCATGGACTATATTCTCCTAAGCCTTGGTTTAGTTCTTTAAGTCAAAAAGCTCACTCTCACTTTTGATATGTTTTTTTTCTTTTCTGCTAGAGCTAAATTAATGTGTGATACTAAGTGGAGCCATGTTTTCTTTATATTTCACCGCATGCATTCAGAAACATGATCGGAGGCATCTTCACCATAGTGCCAAGGATCTGCAGTACAGGAGATGAAGAGCCCTCGAGTAACACTCTGAAGTGTGAAAGCCAGTGCTCTGTATCACATACAGCCCTCAGGACACCCCTGAGCAGTGGACATGGTGAAATGTGAAGAGGTTCTAGAAAGGAAGCAGAGGATATTGAAGAGAAACCAGAAGGTGTGAGGACAACATCTGAGAAGAGCATCCCTCCTCGCCCTGGTGCTGTGGTGAGAACACCAATAGGTCACAGACTAGGATACCCTAAGGTGCCCCTGGAGTTGTTGTTTGGTATGATTTTATTCCCTTTGGGACACCATCTGGGAGTTGGAGATCATAGAGATTTGTTAAGCCCCAAGTCCTCAGTTTGAAGTCTACTTCCATCTCTGTGTAGCCAGCAAACCTTGGACTACTTGCTTAAACTCTGAGTCTCAGTCTCCATCTTTGCAAAAATTCATAGAGCTCATCAGAATAACAAAGGAGAAAACCGTGAAGGAAGTGGGCTTGGAGGGTGGGCTCTGGCTCCTCACTGGCCTTGAGATTCCTTTCCTTGGGTGGGTGGTTGCAATAAGAGGCTGAAGCCATCACAAATAGTAAGAGCACAGCTGCTCATTGAGCATCTCAAGTTTTATGAAGCAAACCGGTAAGTCTTATCCCATAACTGGTGCGCATCTTTTTTTTTCCCCAACGACACTAATCTGTTTTTATCTTAGTCATTTAACTGAGTTTCATGGTTAGCACACTCAAGGTTTTAGGGATTTAAATCATTTGATGCCTTCTCTTAGAGATGTTTAATTGTTTATGAAAATCAATAAAATCAACTGCATCAACTAGTTATTAAAATTACAATTCTTTTATTGACTATTACCAAGAGGGATAAAGCAAATGAAAAACGATAAAGCATTGCATGATTCTCCACTATAAAGCAAGCTTCTACAGGGTGGCCTACATACTTTGCATTAACTGCAGCCTGTTTAGAACAAGTCTATTCTATCTTTAGTCAATAAGGGAAGGACCAAGTGGGTAAGCATATGTGCAACTCATGTTCTAATTTATGCTTTAAAATAAATACAAGTTTGAAAGAAGCAATGTGCTCTGGTCTTCAGAAAGGAAATCTGAAACACTTGCTAAAGGAAGGGTGTGAATAGTGTCCAAAGACACTTCCATCATTCCTTCCCTCCTGGAACTGTACGCCACGCCAGCATCGGAGGCAGAGTGCATGTTCCTTCCTGAATCGGCCCTGCCTGTGACAGGCTGTGAGCAGCAGACTACCAAGGCAATGACAGTCTGCCAGCTCTGCTCAGAATCCTTCAGGGGTCTCCACCTCCCACGTGGGAAGCCACATGCCACTCCCTAAAGCAGCTCAGGCCAGAATACTAAATAGCAGCACCTGGAGAGAGCACGGCTGCTGGGGGAAGCACAGGCTCCCATGCCAGACAAGTAAGCAACATCTTCTGAGACCTCCTAGCCACACCCAGCCCACATGGCATGAAGCCCTGCCCGGATGGGCTCAGCCAGAACTCCTGCTGCCAATGTTGTGAAGGGCGAACATAATTGTTTTAATGCTGCTCTGCGTCCCCCAAATAGGTAACTTAAATGGAGGCAGGAGAGATGAAGGGGCGAATACAACATTTTATGTAAGTGCTCAAAACCAAGTGCCTGGTTGAATGGATGACTCTATTGACCCGGGATTCTCTCTTTCCTGCAAACTAATTCCAAAAGAAAGAGTCCCTCTTGTGCAGCAGGCAGGGAAGAGAGAAAGTGCCCCAAGTGTCACTCCCCAGAGAAAAGGATGCTGGGCCAGGAATTTGTCATGTGAAGTCAGAGGCTATTGAGAAGGTTTTCATGTCCCGTGTCTTTGTGTTTTCATGGCCACATCTGCACAGTAAGCAGAAATACTGCTCAATAAAAATCACACTTTCACCTTCGTTATGATAATCATCATCTGGTGGGGAAAAAATAGACGCTTTTAACCTAATAAGATTAAGTATCTAACAGAAGAAATAGAACAAGTAGTAAAAATATAAAATACATGCAAATTAAAGCAGTATAATGCTATTATCATTTGTCAGTCTGGACAATCCTATATAATAAAGAGGTAATATGCAAACTGACCCTCATACCCTTGTGTCACAAGATGGCTGCCCCCACGTTGTCATATGATGGCTGCCTCCATGTCATCACAAGACAGCTGGCACGGAAGGGCAGTTGAGGGTGACCAGGTCTACAGGGGAGGGCATTTGGGGGTGACCAGGCCTGCAGGGGAGGGCAGTTGGCAGTGACCTGGCCTGCAGGGGAGGGAAGTTGGGAGTGATTGGGCCAGCAGGTGAGCGGTTAGGGGGCTATCAGGCTGGCAGGCAAAGTGGTTAGGGGCAATCAGGCAGCTTGGTAGGAGAATGGTTAGGAGCCAGCAGTCTCAGATTGTGAGAGAGATATCCTACTGCTGGTTTAGGCCCAAAGGGTCCCAGATTGGAGAGGATGCAGGCTGGGCTGAGGGACTACCTCTCTCCAGCTCCCCAGTGCACAAATTTCATACACCAGGCCTCAAGTTAAAAAATAATACTTAATGAAAGCCAAATAAAGACATTTTCATTCTAAAACACTAAAAGAAACTGTCACCAGCACATGTTCCTTCCCTGAAGAATGTTAAAGAGGATTCTTTAAGCAGAAGAAAGATTATCCCAGATAAAAGAACCAAGATGCAGAAAACCAAGAAAAGTAACAAAAGGGAAAATATGTGGCTATGTCAAACTGGATATTAAATGTACAAAACAACAGCACTAATGTTTTATTTGCTCAGTGTCATATTAATTAATAGGGAATAAATAGCATTAAGATGACTAGCACTAAAGTCCTCCATTACCTATAAAGTGGTTAAAACACTAATACTTGACTTTGATAAGTAAAAGATAGATGTGATAACCATGTAAGTAACAAAATATGAGTAAAATTTTTAAATCCCTAGAAAAAATATAAGACAATTAAGAAGTCTATAATTCATTCAAAATAATAATCCCTCCCCCCAAAAATAAAGAAAAATGGAGAAATAACAGGCTGACAGATAGGAGACATTCTGCAATTTATTAACAGATACATTAAATATAAATGTGCTAAGCACTCCATTTAAATAACGAAGACTACTCAAATGGCCTTAAAAACACCAAACAAAACAAAATTCAGGAAAACCTGTTTATAGGGATAAGCATAATGGGTTGAAAATAAAAGATTTTAAAGAAAAATACGTTATGTCATACAAACTAAAAAAAAAAAAAGGAAGCTGTGAAATAACAGAAAATAGGTTTTAACTCAAAAGTACTACTAGCGTTAAAGAGTACAATTTAAATAATAAATATTTAACTCATCGGGAAAATATAATAATTCTAAATTTGGATGCACCTAAGAACTGAGCTTCAAAATATATGAAGAAAAAATGGATAGAAATGGAAGGAGACAACCCATAACCCATAACTATAGCAGGAACATTTAATGTAGTGTCCCTGTTCCCAACTGATCGGGTACACACCATCAGCAAGGCTGTGGAGATGAAAACAGCCTAACTAGCAAACCCAATGTAAAGCAAGTACAATGAATGCTAAAGTGGAGAAGACACTCTTAAAGGCACATATGCATGTAACCACAATTGAGCACATAGTGTGCATGAGGCAAGTTCCAGCAAACCTCAAAGTCTTAAAACCGATATAGACCACACTCGCAATTAAATTAGAAATCAAAGATGAAAAGTTAGGTAGAGAATCCCATGTATTGGTATCAAAAAAATCCTAGCTATGATGGAATTGGTTCTTGATAACAATCCTCTTCAAGACATCTATAAAAACATAATAGTGATGAGTGAATATAATCCAACCACTGTGGTGAGAGAATTATAAGTAATTTGATGGATGGCTTTTCTTTGCATTTATATTTATTTTCCCAGTTTTCTAAATTCAATAAAAATTACTTTTTCTAAATTTAATCAGGATGACCATTTTACTTAGTGACCATAAATAGTTATTACAAACAAAGTCATTAAATGTTTATATTATATCCATTTCAATCAATAGTTACAACTGCTCCCATGTGAGGCCTTCTCTGCTGTTTGGTGTTATTAAAAGTGTGTGTATTATTTCACCCACCAATGTTACTTCTAGAAATATACTGCCCAAAGCATACTCATACATCTTTCCAGAGAAAGAGCACACGAATTAGTGCATTTATGCAGATGTACATTCTGAAGTACTTGCTGGTAGGACACTAGCAACAGCCTGCGTGGCTACCAGGACGGTGGACTGACTGAGCCATAGGACAGCATGGCATGCCATTCGGCTCCCAAAGCAGGAGGCAGGTCTGTCTTCGCTGATACACTGCACATCTTTGCTTTTGTATCTTTGGTTGCAAGCAGCAGAAATCCATTCTGAATGCTCAAGCCAAAGTGAAATGACCCGGAGACTATGAGTTGGTCCACAGAATGGCCAAGAGGCTGGAGCACAGAAGGGGATTGGTGGCTCCACACCACGTGGCATCAGATAACCCTATCATCTCGTCTGGATGTTGACAGCACCCTCAAGGTTTACAGTCCTCGAGTCACTGGGTGAGGGAGAGAGCCAAGTCAGATACCTGATTCCTGGCCACAGAGGACAAAGACACCATTTACCTTCCCACAGAGAGTATGCAAAACGAGAAAGAGGTGATTTCCTGAAATAAAGCTATGTGCTGCTTGGAAGGGAAAAGGAAGAGTGTACAGTTAGGAAGTCCTCTGCACACTGTTACAGAAAGAAAACCAACAGCAAGTGGAAGAAATGTCCCAGGTCACCATCTGTTTTTAAAAATGAGAGAGTACATGTTACAAGTATCCACTTAGAATGGATTCTTAAAAACCATCAAAACACCAGAAAGCATTTAAGATCTGAATACCCCAGGAGACCCTCACTTCCATGGGCCCAAGATCCTGCGTCTATCGCAGGCACTGCTGTGTGCCAGAGGCGGAGATTCAAGCAGGCGTAGGAACTGGCTGCAGAGTGAATAAAGCAATGTGCTTTGAAAGACAACTAGGGACAGAGACTTACTTCTTATATATTCATCTTTATCATTAGAAAAAGAGGTAAAGAAAATAGCAATTAAAAGTATATAGTATATATACACACATATACATGTATATACATACATGTTTGGGAATTGTTGTTATAAGTGATCTTATAACAGTTATTACAAACAAAGTGTCATTAAATTTTTCCATTGCTATATTCAACCCTCTCTTCTCCAACACCATCTGATCAGGTGCATTTATGGCTAGAGAATAAAGTAGACAAGGACTCCTTGTCCAATGGGACAGACCAGCTCCCGCAGGGAGGCCCCCACAAGGCACACACTTGCCCTCAGCTACTCCAGGGTCTGGGGAAGGCAGGCCCGTGGAGAGATTCATGGTTAAGGGATATCTGGCCATCACCCTCCAGTTCTTTACAAGTCTCACTGACAGCAGAAACACTGCCTAGTGTATACGTAACTTGAGTGATAATCATAAGAGACCCTAGGAAGAGGGACAACATGCCTGACAGCAGGCTGACATGGAACAGAGTTTTGGGGACTGAGATGATTGCAAAGGCAAACCATGGTGATATTGACCTTCTAGTTTTAGTGTGTAAGGCTGTAATTTATGGAGGAAGTGGGATTTCAAACAAAATATACAGACTTGAATTTGTTAACTAACACAGTGAGCACAGAACACTCTGTTATGTGAAAAGAGAACTGGGAATGTTGTACTTATTCCTTATTGTTGCTAGACCTTTGATGTAATCTTGAAAACAGATATATAATGGGGTGCAAGTGGAATATTGTGAATACATATCATTATATAATTATGTTATAGTTCCAGGAGTTTTTAAAAAAGGGCATTTCACCAGCCACAGAGAACTGTGTGAAGGGTCTCCTAATGTATCCTGATCTCAGGCACTCAGTGACGCGGCCACGGTAACTGCTTCTCTGTTGCAAGTAGCTCCATAAGTTAGACAACAGCTTAGTTGCATTACACTTTAAAACCGGAACCAGTTCTCTCTAAACTATAAAAAGCAGGTCTGCATCTCAGTGAGTACTGTTAATGACAAGCTATTACTATTTATGAAATCCTTGCATTAACCTTCCCATATTGGGTTGGGCATGCTGGGAACAGGCCTCTATGTAGTAGGTAATGAACAGAACGCTGGTGAAAAGGTAAATATTTGATTCTTCTATGGGCAAGACATTGTTCTTTGCCAAAGACAAAACTAAGTATGAGAGAAAATGAACCAAGAATATTCATGCACTGGCCAGGGCCCCCTCAAGTGCACTTGAATCCCAGCAGCGGTTTCCAGGCCCTAGAGGAAAGTTTGCAGAGGGAGGAGGAGAGCTTGCGCCACAGGGCCAGGGCCCTCTCGGGCGGTTTCAGGACCAGGCCCACTTTCTGGGCTGCATGTAGCAGTCGGCTTGCGTGTAGGCGGAGGGGTTCCATGGCTGCCACTTCCAGGCATCCGCAGGGGCTCCAGGGCTGCATTGCTCACCGTCCATCTGTCATAGGGCCCTTTGTAAGGAACTGCCTGCCCCCCGTGCTGCCCCCAAAACAAACATATTTCTGTTTCTAAATTGCTCAAGAAAAACCTTCCAGAAAAATCTAAAAATAAGTAACATTTTAAAATTATAATAGAAAATATCACTGTCACCCCCAAATCCTAAATGCAATAAAAATAAGAGAATAATATAACTCCAACAGCTCATTAGAATTCATCTGATTGAAGTACACTTGCAATTTTATATTCAAGCCTTATTTAATCATGGATATGGTCTCAGGACAAAGATAAACACATTCAATATTTTAATGACATTTGGGTGATATCACTGAAACATTTTTATGAGGATTTGAGAGCATACTTTCATAGTAGCTGTTACTATGTTTACTGTGCAAAAAAGCCACCTTAAAAAAAAGCTTCTTTAAAAGTGAACTGTGAGGACACAGCCTTTCTAATGGCTTTGTCTTTATTTATTAATTTGAGGGCCTGCCATTAGGGGACAGGAATAGTGACTGGGGGAAGTTTTAAGAAATTAAAGAGACCTTTGGCCTCATGCCCAGAAAGAAAGAAAAAAAAAATGTCAGCCCTGTGCAGAAAACCAGGCAAAAGATAAAAAAGATTCCATTATCTCTATAATGCACTCTTCTTATGGCTTTAGTACAAGTTTTTTCTCTGCTAACACAGGTCCCTGCAGAAGGGTTAAACAATCTCAACGATTTCATTAGGTGAGCGGAGCTAAATTGAATCATGTAAAAGGGCCTAAGAGCCCCCATATGTTCCATTCCATACCCTTTCCTTCCAGGGAGTCAAAGAACTTGGGTCTCTGGAAACTGATTCTACTCTGATTGCCGGGAGCACAGTCTGCTTTGTTGACATCAGTGCATGCTCGTCTGAGGCCACACAGAGAAGACAGGAAGTCATTAGCTCCTCGTGATCCTGCTTCGAGCCAAATCCAGCTTCCCCTAAATGAACGAAAATGCTTGTTACGTGGCCCCACAAGCTACTTTGTCCATTTGAAAATTAATTAGACCGTAGCTCCATGAACAACCGTAACACACTTTCACGGTGTTCTTAGATGAATGACTCTGGCTGAGTTCCCAACTGTAACAAGTTTACCCCAGGGAAATCATGGCCTTTTGGCTGAGCTTCTCCTCTGATTGTAATGCTTTCCTGACTGGCAGCCAACTGCTGGGCATAGATAGCCCCACCAGAAAAGGAAGTTAGGGAGAGGGTATATAGTTAACACACAATCACAATAGATGTTCCTGCAAGACATTTTTTTGTTTCAAGGAGCCAATTTAGTTACTCATTTTGCAACTGGACATGGAGAAAATCTTGAAATCTTTTGTATGCCATGGAGGGTTCAGCTTCTGTTTTTCCTTGCAGTGCTTTCAGTAGAGAGAGACCAGGTGTTGGTAGATTGACTGGAAGGATAAACCACATGGAACTTTGGTTTTCACAGTATCAGGCCAATGGTGCTCCCTGCTGGCTACAGATCAGAGAATCTTTGGGTGCAAGATTCTGAAACACTCCAGTAATAGGGATTAATCACTACATTCAGAAGTAACCAGGACATGACTACCCATAGGAAGGCCCAGAATAAAGATATTAGGTATGACAATACAGCTCATGCTTAATTATTTATAACTAGAGGTTCAGTGCACGGAATTCATGCACTTAGGGGGTGGCAGGGGTTCCTCAGCCCAGATTGCCAGAGGCTCAGGTCAGACCAAGGGACCCCAACTGTTGCTGGGGAAGGACATGGGAGGTTGGCCAGCCGGGCAGGAACCACGGGAAGGCTCCAGGGCGTGTGCAGTCCATCTCACTCAGTCCCAATCTGCCAGACCCCAGCAGCAAGCTAACCTACCAGTTGGAGCATCTGCCCTCTAGTGGTCAGTGCATATCATAGCAAGTGGTTGAGCAGCCTTAGCATATCATTAGCATACTACACTTTGATTGGTTGAATGGCTGACCAAATGACCAGAAATTTAGCATATTAGGCTTTTATTTAGGATGTGGAGTTTAGGGCAGAGATAATAGGAATAGAACATATTGTGTGGAAAATAAAATTCCAGAGACTACCAAAAGTCAAGACATTTGAAAAATTTTCCCAACCCACATCTTTACTGCTATGTAATCTTGCAAATTGACTTCATCCTTCTGACAGATGATTGGGCAAGAACAAACATATGACTCTGATGGAGCCTGTTCATTGGCTGATGCTAACCAATTACATTCTTTCTGTCTCCATTGGGTTCTCTCAATCTCATTGTCTTGTTCTGAGGCAGACAATGGGGCATCTTTAGAAATAAACATGACTACAGTCAGCCTATTTGGAGAAGGAGAGGAGTCAGATGTTGAGAGAAGAACAGAGATAAGAGCGCTTGTCAACTGTACAGTAGTTTCTTAATCTGTAAGAAGATCACAAAAGCTTAAAAAGAAAAACAATGGAGCTGGCCAACATGAACTCCTAAATTCTTTCTGCTTGTCTACCCTCCAACCAGGAATTTGTATAGTTAGAGTACAGAGATATCAGCACACAAAAGCACGTTTGGGGGTTCCCTAATGTAGAAAATTATTTTTAGCTCTTTCTGCCCTCCCTAACTCCAGATCTTCTCTATGTCCTTTTGTGACCTTAATAGTTACCAATCATCATCCCTCCACACACTCCCGCAAAAGAGAGTTCCTTAGGTCTGGGCTCTGGGAACTCCACCGACACCATGGCTGGCAGTCTGGTGCTGCAGCTCCATGGGCCTGAAAAGGCGTGAGGGAGGGACCTGGGGAAGGGCTAGCACTGATCTGTATAATCTGGGTTAGAGAAGTCACATTGTTTGTCCTGAGGAGTAATTTTGACTTCTACAGTCTGAAACATTCCCCAAGTTACCTACAGAACTGGCCAGGTTTAGGCCATCTGAACCCACAAGTGGTCACTGTGCTGTCTGGAGAATAATTAATTTACTTTTTCCTTAAAGGAGTCTGGCTATTCTGGATTTGCTGAAATGCCACCCTATTGTTCCAATAAACTCCCCTTCAGTTAGGCTCACTTACACCAGGTTTTGTCCCCAAGCTTTTTGTCAAGAGTTTGAGTGCTTTCACCCTCTGCCTAACAACTAAAACTTTCATAGAGCATCCAACAGTATCAAAAACTGACAAATGTCAGGTTCCTGTCTCCAGAATCTTCTCTTCCATTTAGGGAACTCACAGCTGAGACAATTTTCACAAGGCAGACTGACCAACACAGGTCTATGAGGAGGGCACCAGACCCCCAGGCTGGCTTAGAAGCCCTAGGATAAGCATGAAATACAGAACAGGAAACTTGATCTGACAAATATGCAAACAGGACTCATCACAGTCAAATTAAAGTGTTGCATATAAAAACACAAATTAATACTAGCAATTTGTGAGTGAATGAATGAATGAATGAATGAGCTTCATATTCAGAAGCCCTTGGGGAGCTGAGAGAGAAGGGCCAGAGCAGAGCAAGAGTTATTCCCTCTGCACATTCTTCCAAATGGATGCATTTGTAACAACTTTAAAGAAATAGCACTAATTATGCAACTGATTAAGAATCTTTGGGTGCAAGATCATATGAAAATGCAACTTTGGAGGCAGAGTGAAATGCACAAGTCATACTTCAGAGGTCAGACCCTCAACCGGGGAGAAAGGCTGTTCAGGGTACATAGTGCAAGTCCTGCCTCCCTCTACTGCACCAAGCCTTGCACACATCTAACCAGTTTGGGACTGAATGGAACCTAAACCTCCTGACCTCTACCCCAGTTTTCTATCACCCCATGTGACCTTCAATGCCCCAAGAGGATTCCATAAATAGACTAGAGGATTCCAAATGAAAGGAGAGATTGAATTTAGGCAGAAAAGTGAGTGTGTACTTTCAATACCAGTAGGCATTGCCTTTGGCATAACAAAGAAGTTAAGACATAATTAAGATCTGAAGACTGATTTCAGGAATGTGTATGATTATTTTTATTATTTTCCCCTTTCTATTTTTGTGATAGGATATGATCAACCTCTGCCATGCTCCGTTGCTTAGTAGCAGGCAGTGGAGTTTTAATTATATACTAAAATAAGCTAAAGAACAGAAAACTGCTCTATGTCTAATGCCTATGTATCCAGAAAGGCATGTGACAGCATCTAAATTGCTTTGGTGGCTGATAAAGAGCCTCCGTCTAGGGTTGTCATTAAAAGCCCACGAGCGGAGAGGAAAGTATTATTAATAAAGCTGCTACTCTATTTATATGTCCTCCATTGTTTGTGACTCCTTGTTCAAAGATGGAAATGAATTTTTATCTACCACTAATTTCATCAGGTTTTTTTTTTTTGAGTCAGAGAAAAAATTAAAAAATAACTTTTGTCAATTCTACTGCCAACCCCAGTCCTCCAAATAGAATTCTTTTCACTCCTCCAGATCTGCAAGTCCCAAAATGAAAAATTAAAGAATTGGTTCATTCATCCTTTCAATGTCCAAGAGAACCATGTTCCAGCAGCACACCCCAGAGGATCCCGCTGCCCTCACAGAGGCACAATTTAGGGCAGGGAAGATAATGAATAGGTAAAACAATGAAAAAATAATCACAAACCTTAGGGAGTTTATAACAGAAACAGAGTCTATGACTTAGACTTTGGCTTAGCTGCAAGATTTGAAATCACGTGGCTCTAACCAAGGCTGTGATTCAGCCAGTGTGCATCGGGGCAGCTACAACATTTTTTAACACTGACATTTATTTTGATTGATCAGTGCTCTGTTCTTTTTGGTTGGTTCAGATTCATATGCTGGACAAGCTGCTATATATGTTGAATATTGACTATGGCTTGTAAAGTTTATTTGTTGTTTTTACATTAAAGGATGGGCCCGGCAGCTTCCTGAATTCATCAAGGATTCTGTTGTCTAGTCTCAGCATGTGGTTTCCACTTCACGGGCCAAGATGACTGCTTGGGTTTCAGCCATTACACCTTCAAGAAAGACTAAGGTGACAAGGGAGCCAGATCTTCTCCCCTTAAAGATAATTTAGTGTTTATCTCATCATCCAGAACGTAGTCCTTGGCTACAAGAGAAGCTGGAACAGGTAGCCTTTGTTGCCCGCATGGAGGTGGAAATGAGCAGTCTATCACTAAGACAAAGGAAGAGCAGAGGGAAAGGCAGGCAGTGGACACTGCCACATGGTGATGGGGGAGCATGACGAGCACAGGGAGCTGCTTTAAAGTGGTGGCCAAGGCCCTTCCCAGGCTCACATCTAAGTGAGGCCTTGATGCTGCAAGGATCTTCCCCCGAGGGCTGGAGCATGAGACTCTGGCGCAAAGAATGTCTTATTTTGAACCAGAGTGACTTCTGCTCAGAATGATTTTGACCTCATTTCATAGTTTTCCTGGGCTAAGTGATATTCTGTTTCTTCATTAATTGTAGTTCTCCAAATTTCCAAGCATGTTACATTATAGAAACCTCAGATTTATTGAAAGTCAACTACTGTCACCCTATAATCTTGGTAGGAAGATGCTTGAGAATATATTTAGTAGCAAAATACTATTTGATATATTATTTAGGCTGTGAGTATTGGGGGTAGCCAAACCAAATAAAGTGTGTCTAGTATGTCTTAGAAACCACCCTAAGTGTTGTAAATAACATGCTAGACTCAGACAAAATTCCTTACAAAGGAGGGTAGTAAATCACCATGCACAACACAATAACATGACTTGGCTGGATGTTCACAGAGAATAGAAGCATTCATATGGAACTAATGGGATGTTTTGTGTGAATGTCATGTTAGTCATGCATTTGTAACGGGATTTCTATGGATGCCAGAAAATAATTCATTTTAATAAATGGAAGAGCTAGGGCCCTTAAAGCTCGAAAGGAGAATTTGCCTTCATCAAGCCTTCACACCTGTAATTAAGGTGACATTATAACCAGAGCATTTTCTTAATAAATATCTTACTCTGACATCAGACAAAAGAAGAAAATCAGCAATACTATTTATGTCTGCAGATTTTATGTGAACAAGATCATTAAAAAGTAAGCGGGTTTTGTCTAAATATATCATGCAGTGGCCGTGTGCCCTCCCACAGTACACAGTGACGACACATGTGGATAAATGTAGACATGTGTTTCAAGCCATACTCTTGAGTCTGTTGGCAAGCCACAGAAGAGGTGAACTGCCCCAGAGATCAACACAGCCTTAGAGGGAAAAGCTCTCAGAATAGACTTTTTGAAAACTGACCAGATTGCCTACACATTTATGTCTCACTATGAACAAAAGGCTGAATTTATGGAATCAAGAAATCCTGTCTGTACTAAAACTGTTAGAATGTGAGCTTCATTTTCATGAGCAAAGACTATGTCTTTTTTTATCTCTGTAACCACAACACCTAAAACAATGTTTGACATATAGAAGTTATTCAGAAAGGTTTCAATGAGTGAATAGTAGCTCTCCTTTATAACAATTTCCAGCTCTAATTCTCTATGTGTTTGACAAACCCAACATGTAACACAATTCTAAGACAAGAGAAGTCAGGATTAATTATGAAGAGACCAAAACCAGATAGTGCTCTATTGGGTACACCCACCAATCTCCAGAAATCTGTCTCAACATGAAACATTGAATATATGTAGTGAACATGAACATAGACTGTAGTGCATACATTTTGATGTGCAAAAATATAGAACTTGTTTTATTTTTCTAAAACTTATTTTTATTTTTCTTAATAGCAAAAAAAAAATACCATCAACGAAACAGAAAGACAACCAAATGAATGAGAGAATATATTTGCAAAGGATACCTCCTGTAACAGGCTAATTTTCTAATTTCCAAAGTATATAAAGAACTCATACAACTCAAGAACAAAATAAAATCTGATTAAAAAGTGGACAGAGAACCTGATTGGACACTTTTGCAAGAAAAACATCCAGACAGCCAACAGATACATGAAAAGATTAGAGGCCTGGTATACAAAATTCATGCCTGGGACTGGGGATCCCTCAGCCCAGCCTTCACCCTTTCCAATCCAGGACCACTGGCTCCTAACCATTCACCTGCCTGTCAGCCTGATCACCTCTAACCACTCTGCCTGCCTACCTGATTGCACCTAACTGCCTCTGCCTCAGCCCCCACCACCATTGCTTTGTCCGGAAGGATGTCCAGAAAATATCCAGTCTTTCCAGTCTAATTAGCATATTACCCTTTTATTAGTATAGATGCTCACTTTCACTAGCTATTAGAAAAATATAAATCAAAACCACAGTGAGATACCACCTCAAAACTGTGACCATGGGTATTATCAGTAAGACAAGAAATAACAATTGTTGGTGAGGATGTAGAGAAAAGGGAACCTCATATATGCTCATGAGAATGTAAATTGCTGCAGCCACTGTGGAAAACAGTACATAGTTTCCTCAAGAAATTATGACTAGAGTTATCATATGAACCAGCAATTCCTCTTCTGTGTATCTAACCCGAACTTTTTAAAACATTTATTTGTAAAAATATATGTAGCCCTATGTTCATTGTAACCTTATTCACAATAGGTGAGACAGAGGGTCAACTCAGTGTCCTTCAACTGATGATTAGATAAAGAAGATGTTCTACATATATACAATGGAATGCTACTTGGCCATAACACACACACACACACACAAACACACACCAACAACAAATCCCACTAGATTTAATTTCTAATTTGATTCTAATTTGGGGGTTTCCTTTCTTTTCTTATATGTGGTTTTATCTAAATTTCATGGGAATCTATGGAATATAGTCATTGGGCCTCCTAAGCACCATATCCTCCATGTCCTTCTCTATGGTCTTTGGCGATAGGCCCATATGAATTACTGATGAGTCTTTTCTCTTCCTCCTCTATAAGGTCTTTGCATAATTAGCTGCTTCCTTCTTTAATCTAGGGGTTTTCCAAGGTTGATTATGCTAAGGCCCCATCCTACTTAAGTACTCAAGTGGTCCTTTTTCCTCTAGTGCTGCCTCTCCAGGACATGCCTGGGAAGAGCCTCATATCCTCTCTTGCTTTCATAACATTACTTGAGATTCTTGCCACCTCCCCAGGCCTGGTCTGTGCCACAGTGCACAGGGTACTCACCGACCTCTCTCATTGTTCTCCCTCTGACCTCCTCTTCTCCTGCAGCTGGAGAGTCTCCTTGGAGTCTGCAAAGGAAACTGTATCCAAATACTTGTGTCTTTTATTTTCCTATGAAGAGCCTCCTCTGCTTTCCACTTTTTGAAAATACATGGCTGGTCCAAGCCCATAAGTACAGAACAATTGAGCTGCATGAAGTTGTGGCCAAACCAGGAAGAAGTCATAATACTCAGAAGCTTGGTTAGTTTTACAAAAATATTATTCTACCTGTTGATTTCTTGTAAGCAATGGAGTTGGAGCAAAGAAAGGAGCACTGAAGTGTGGTATGGGGGATGGTCAATAGTAACAGGAAGTATGTCTGGGCTGCGGAAGGAGCAAGTACAGGTTAACAGAGGGATGCTATAGGTCCAGGTCTTAGTGGTTTAGGATTAGTCCAAGGTGCACAGCAATCAGGGAAGACCAGGGCCCAGTACCCAGAACCTGGGAGCAAGTACTACTGACAGAACAGAATCAAAGTGATGGGAGAAAGGTTTATAAACAGCAGAAACTTACAAGGCCAGGTCTTAAAAAGCCATGAGGCTTCTGTCTGGGTTTTTTGAAACTCACTCTTTGGTTGTTCTTTTTCAGAAGCCAGCCACCATACTGGGAGGAACCGAGCTGCCTGAAGGGGCCACACCTGGGCACTCTGGCCAACAGTCGCAGCTGAACCAAGTTTTTGAGGCATTGCAGCTCATGTGCCAGGCTTGTGCGTGAAGGAGTCTCCAAATGATCCTAGTCATCAGCATCCAAGTCACCACCAGCCCTAGGGTCTTCCCATCCAGCTGGCCCCAGATATCATGAGGCAGAGAAGTCATCCCAGCTGTGTCCTCACCATACTCCTGACACATGAGCCACAAGCATGATAAAATGCCATCCAGGCAGTGCTTCTTGATGGGCCCAGAACGAGGTGATAGTTAAGTGGAACAGCTGGGAAACAAAGTCCAGGAGCACACCAGAGAGTAGTGAGTGGGGCTGTCACTGCTGGGTAGGAGGGTGGCCAAGAAAAGGAGGCCAGGCAGCCACGCCCGGCCTGCTTTCAGAAGCCAGGTTCCTGGCCACTGCGAGATCCTGGTGTGGCCCAGACCCCATTCAGTCTCACCGAGAAATCTACAGACCTAGAGCAGGTCCTATGGCATTTTCCATAAAAGCAAAACAATTATTGGCTCTCCCCCGGCCCCAAAGAAATTGCATTTGAATAAAGAAAAATGAAGTTTGATGTCTTACATCATTTCAAAAGCTAAGGCCAAGTACAGTTGGACTTTAGAGCCATTAAAATATGCTGGCTAATAACAGAGTTATGTTTTATGGAGAAAAGACAACTATTGTTTGAAAAAACAACAACACTGTGATATAAATACAATTAAGAAAAAATAACAGCCATCAAGCAATGCCAAGTGTGGAAATAGGTGCTTCTGTATTTTCTCTCAATCTTCAGAGCAGCCCTGAGATGGGTATTTGTACCTCCATTCTCTAGAGGAGGAAACTGAGACTCAGAAAGCTTATTTGCCCTAGAAGTTGCCATGTATTCCATGGCCTGAAACACAGCTGAGAAAAACGCCATGCAACCCTGCCTACACCAGGCACTCCGCAGGCCTATCCCAGCATCCTTAAAATGCTTTTTTTTCTTTCAAAAGCAAATTGCCTTTACCATTTAGCAACACTGCTGAGACTTATTGGAACTGGGTCCAGTCCTATTACTTGCCAGTACATCTGGGGTAGGTAACAACCTCCACAGACTATAAGTACCAAACAAGACTGATTAGTGATGCTAAGTTTTACACATAAGAGAGCCTGACAATTTCAATATGACAAAGTACTTGGAACTTCTTTTAGGGGGACATGCCTCTTGGAAACAGCAGGAGTGAGTGCAATGGAAGCTTCCTTGCTTATATTCTGCATGAGGTGCAGACTAGAAGCCCTGCTGGGTGAGGATAGAAAGCTATTACTGGTGAGCTTTTGCCATGGTAACAACCATGGAGGGTCATCACCCTCCATGGGTGATGGAGTCTAACTTGACTATACTCCCATAAATGAGTTTTCCTCATGCTACTCAGCTATGCATTACATCTTGGCATACAAAAACAAAAAACAAAAACAAGAACAGTAGTTCTAAAGGTTCATTCATTTGAAGTCCTGCCAAGCATAGCTCAGTGATTAGAGCATCAACCTGAATACCAGAGGGTCACTGATTCAACTCCCAGTCAAGGGCATATACCTGAGTTGTTTTGAGTCTTTGCCTGATCTAATTAGTCAGAAATTGAGAGGCATAGCAGATCTATCTAATACATAGTCACAAACTCAAACAGGCAGCCAAAATAAGGAGTCAAAGAAACAACCCCCGCCGAGACCGGTTTGGCTCAGTGGATAGAGCATTGCTGAAAGGTCTCAGGTTCGATTCCGGTTGGGGGCATGTACCTTGCTTGCGGGCACATCTCCACATTGGGGCACGCAGGAGGCAGCTGATCGATGTCTCTCTCATTGATGTTTCTGACTTTCTATCTCCCTTCCTCTCTGTAAAAAAATCAATAAAATATATTTTTTAAAAAAGAAACAACCCCCAAATGAAGGAACAAGAGAATTATCCAGAAAAAGAGATAATGAAATAGAGATAAGAAATTTATCTGATATAAGGTTCTGAGTAATGATGGTAAAGATGTAGTAACTATGAAAACAGAAATAAAGAATGACATAGCACAAACAAAAAACACATTGGAAGTAATACACATCAGATTAGGGGAAGCTAAGGATCAAATCAGTGAATTAGAAGATAGGGTTGAAAAAATTACTCAATCAGGGAAACAAAAAGGAAAAACAATTAAAAAACAGAAGACAGCTTAAGGGAGCTGTGGGGCAATGTGAAATATAACAATATTAGAATAGCAGGTGTGCCAGAAGAGGTAGAGAGATCAGAAAAGGGATAGAGAACATGTTTGAAGAAATAATGACAGAAAACTTCCCTAATCTGGTGAAGGAAAAAGTCGCACATGTTCAGGAGACACAGAGAATCTCAAGCAAGAAAACCTAAATAGGCACATGCCCAGACATATCATAATTAAAATGTCAAAAATTAAAGACATAGAATCTTAAAGACATCAAGAAAAATGCAAACTGTTACCTACAAAGGAGCTCCCATAAGACTGACACCTGATTTCTCATCAGAAACAGGGCCACAAGAGACTGACATGAAGACCTAAGGCAATGGAAAGCAAGCACCTGAAACCAAATTGCTATATCCACCAAGGCCACCATTCAAATAAAGAGTTTCCCAGACGAAAAAAAAAATAGCTAAAGGAGTACATCACCACTAAGCCAGCATTACAAGAAATGCTAAAGGAACTGCTGTACTGAGAAGAAGAAAGAGAGAGAAACCTAAGCATAAGAATTAAAATGGTGATAAGTAAGTACCTATCAATAGTAACCTTAATTGTAAATGGATTACATGCTCCAACCAAAAGGCATAGGGTGGCTGAATGGATACAAAAACATGACTCAAATAGATGCTGTCAAAAAGAGACCCATGTCAGAACAAACAACACACACAAGATGAGAGTGAAGTGACGGGAAAAAATTTTTTTCAATGCAAATGGAAATGAGGAAAACTGGAGTAGCAATACTCATATCTGACAAAATAGATTTCAAAATGAAGGCCATCACAAGAGATAACAAAGGTCACTAAATATTAATAAAGGGATTGATCTATCAAGAGGACATAATGCACCCAATATAGGAACACTTGGTTATGCACCCAGTATAGGAACACTTAAGTACACACACACACACACACACACACACACACACACTTCTAGAGGACTTCAAGGGAGAAATCGACAACAATACAGTCATAGTACAGGACTTTAACACAACACTGACTTCATTGGATAGATCTGCTGGACAAAAACTTAACAAGGAAACAGTGACTAAAGGACACACTGGATTAGATGGATTTAATGGACATTTATAGAACATTTCACCACAAAGCTGCAGAATACACATTCTTCTTAAGTGCACCTGGATCCTTAACAAAGATAGACCACATGTTAGGACACAAATCAAGTCATTGCAAGTTCAAGAAGACTGAAATCATATTAAAAGTCTTCTCAGATCTCAGTGGAATGAAATTAGAAATCAAGTACAGTAAAAACACCCCAAAACATTCAAACACCTGAAGGCTAAATAGCATGTTACTAAACAATGAATGGGTTAACAATGAGATCAAGAAAGAAATAAAAACCCTATTGGAAACAAATGAAAACTAACACACAACAACCCAAAAATCTCTGGGACATAGCAAAAACAATCCTGAGAGGAAAGTTCATAGCAATACATGCCTACCTCAACAAAATAAGAAAAATCAACTATAAACTATTTAATCCTGCAACCTACAGAACTAAAAGAGAACAATAAGAAAAGCAACAAGATGAATCCAAGATGGTGGCATAGGTAAACACCTACACTGCTGCCTCACACAACAATTTCAAAACTACAACTAAAAGACAGAATGGACATCATCCAGAACCACAGGAAAGCTGGCAGAGTGAAAATTCTACAACTAGAAGGAAATAGAGGGGCTCACAGAGACCCAGAGGAGCTGGTGCCAGAGAACCTGGCTGGCTTTCTCTGGTGGGAGGGAGACGGAGACTCTCAAAGGCATTGAACTCCTTATACTAGGACACTAAACCCCAGATCCAGCCAAAACTCATACGGGGGAGTTTGGACTGTGAAAAGGGAGAAGTGCACAGAAATTTAGGGGAATCACAAAAGATCAAAAGTCTGGTGGCGCGCATGGCACTGTGCGTAGAGGACCAACTGCTGATTGTGCCGCTGGCTTTCACTAGTAGGCGGGAGACAGACCCTCCCAACTATGCCACTTCTAACTCCACTAAACCCCAGTTTCTGGCAAAACCCTCGGGACCCAGACTCGTGTGGTCTCAGAGCACCAGGGAACCAGATGGGCAGCAGTCTAGAGGCACTGCAAGAGAGCACGTTGCATGCACAGGGAACACTCCAGCGATTACCCAGTCACATGAGACTCAGGGGCCGTGGAGGGAGGGGCTGACTGGAAGGCAAGGCAGTCCCTTAAGCCTCAAGACTCCACCCATTCCAAGCTCAACAGAGAGGCTTTTGCAGTTTTTCAAGTCTGGTATCATAAGGCTGAATCCAACACAGAAGTTCTCCCAGCATGGTGAAAATGCCGAGACAAGGGAAGGGATCACAAACAAAAGAAATGGAGGAAAACAAATGACTGGATATAGAGTTCAAAATCACGCTTATAAGGTTTTTCAAGAATATCCTAGAAAAATTAAAGTTAGCGAGACCCAAGAGGAGATGAAAAAGGACCAACTAGAGATGAAAAAGGACCAACTAGAGATGGAAAAGATCCAACTAGAGATGAAAAAGGACCAACTAGAAATTAAACAGACACTGACTGAAATAAAACATATTATACAGAGACCTAACAGCAGACTAGAGGAAGGCAAGAATCAAGTCAAAAATTTGAAATATAAAGAATAAGAAAACACTCAACTGGGAAAGCAAGAAGAGAAAAGAATCCAAAAATGTGAAGAAAATGTAAGGAGCCTCTGGGACAGCTTCAAGTGTACCAACATGAGAATTGTGGGGGTGCCAGAAGAAGAGAGAGAGCAAGATATTGAAAACCTATTTAAAGAAATAATGACTGAAAACTTCCCACATCTGGTAAAAGAAATAGACTTACAAGTACAGGAAGCACACAGAACCTCATATAAAAGGAATCCAAAGAGGACTACACCAAGACACAACATAATTAAAATACCAAGAGCAAAAGAAAAAGAGAGAATATTAAAAGCAGCAGGAGAAAAACAGTTCATTGCCTATAAGGGAACACCCATACAACTGTCAGCTGATTTCTCAACAGAAATGATGCAGGCCAGAGGGGAGTGGCAAGAAATATTCAACGTGATGAACAGCAAGAACCTACAACCAAGAATACTCTATCCAGCTAAGCTATCATTCAGAATTGAAGGGCAGATAAAGAACTTCACAGATAAGAAAAAGCTAAAGGAGTTCATCAACTCCAAACCAGTATTATATGAAATGCTGAAAGGTACTCTTTAATAAGGGGAAGAAGAAAAAAGGTAAAAGACAAAAAATTATGAACAACAAATACATATCTATCAACAAGTGGATCTAAAAATTAAGTGAATTAAAAATTTGATGAACAGAATAAACTGGTGAATATAATAGAATCAGGAGCATGGAAAGGGAGTGGACTGATAATTCGCAGGGGGAAAGGGGTAAGGGGTGTACAGGGAGAGACTGGACAAAAATCATACACCTATGGATGAGGTCAATGGCAGGGAGGTAAGGGTAGAGGAAGGGGTGGGAGCCAGGTGGAGGGGAGCTATGGAGGGGAAAAAAGAGAAACAAATGTAATAATCTGAATAATACAGATTTAATTAAAATAAAAAAAGAAAAAGAAAAGCCCAGAGTAAGTAGAAGAAAATAGTAAAAATTACAGCTGAAATAAATAATGTAGAGACAAAAAAAAATCAATGAAATCAAGAACTGGTTCTTTGGAAGAATAAAAAAATTAATGAATTAATGAACCATTAGCTAGACTCAACAAAAATCAAGAGAGAGGAACTCAAATAAATAAAATCAGAAATAAAATAGGAGAAGTAACCACTGACACCACATTAATACAAAGGATTGTGAGAAAATATTATGAAGAACTATATGCTGGATAATGTGGATGGAATGGACAAATTCCTAGAAAAATACAATCTCCCAAAACTGATCAGGAATAATCAGAAAACCTGAATAGGCTAATAACAACTGATGAAAAGAATCAGTAATTTAAAGCTCCCAGCAAACAAAAGCCCTGATCCAGATGGCTGCACAGGGGAGTTTTACTAAACACTCAAAGAACTAACACCTATATTTCACACTACTCCAAAAATCCAAAAGGAAGGAATACTTCCAAGCTCTTTTTATGAGGCCAACAGTATCCTAATTCCAAAACCAGAATAAGACACTACAAAGAAAGAGAATTACAGGCCAATATCCCTGATGAACAATCTTCAACAAAATATTAGCAAATCAGATCCAGCAATATATTAAAAAGATCATATACTATGACTATGTCATGCTAGCATGGCCAAGGATGAACCTGAGGAGGAGCAGTGAAGGATTAAAGAAAAGACAGAGAAGAGAATACAGCTGGGGCCTGGTGGATCTCCAGTGCCTGGATGAGAACACAAAAGATCCAGCCTGCAAGCAGATGCTTTACTTTATAGTGTGATTAAAACAAGGGTAGATTAACATGTATACAAATGTTATTGTTTTGGCAACACTTGCTGCACCTCCCATTAGCTACATAAGAAGGAATAAGGGAGGGCTACAAGGTCAGGTTTAATTATGCTAGGAAAGCTCTGTCCTCTAGGCTGGAAATTGTTTGTCACCCCGCCACAGGTCAGCCCAAAGCTTTACCCTAGAACTGCTCTCTACACATGAACAAGTGGGATTTAGTACAGGTATGCAAAGCTGGTACAATATTCTCAAATCAATAAACATGATACATCATAACAAATTAAAAAACAAAATTCACATGTTCATATCAATAGATACAGAAAAAGCACTTGACAAAATCCAACACCATTTGATAAAAACTCTCAGCAGAGTAGAAATAGAGGGAGCATATTTCAACATAATAAATGCCATATATGACAAACCTACAGTGAATATCATACTCAATGGGCAAAAACTAAAACCATTTTCCCTAAGAACAAGAACAAGACAGGGAGGTTCACTTTCACCATTCTTATTCAACCTACTACTGGAAGGCCTAGCCACAGTGATCAGACAAGAAGAAGAAATAAAGGGCATCCATATAGGAAAGGAAGAAGTAAAACTTTCATTATTCACAGATGACATGATATTGTACTGTACATAGGAAACCCTAAAGATTCCACAAAAAACTACTGGATTTAATAAATGAATTTCACAATGTACCAGGATACAAAATCAACACCCAAAAATCGATGGCTTTTTTATACACCAATAATGAATTCTCCCAAAGAGAAAGTAAACAATACCATTTAATAATGCAACAAAAAAAATTAAGATAATTAAGATACTTAGGAATAAACAACCAAACAGGCAAAAGACCTGTACTCAGAAAACTTCTACAGGATGTTGAAAAAAGAGATAAACAAGAGGAACAATATACCATGTTCATGGATTGGTAGAATCAACACCATTAAAATGTCTTATACTACCCAAGGCAATCTATAGATTCAATGCAATCCCTATTAAAATGCCAACAGCATATTTTACAGATATAGAACAAATATTCCAAAAATGTATATGGAAACAAAAAAGACCCTGAATAACTGTTGTAGGAAAATAAACCACAAAGTTGGAGGAATCACAATACCAGGTAACAAATTATATTACAAAACAGCCTGGTATTCACACAAGAACAGGCATATCAGTGGAACAGAATAGAATCCCAGAAATCGACCCAAGCAATTACAATAAATTAATATTTGACAAAGGAGGCAAGAGCATACGATGGAGTCAAGAGTCTCTTCAATAAATGGTGTTTGGAAAATTGGGCAGATACATGCAGAAAAATGCAACTAGACCACCAACTTACACCACACACAAGAATAAATCAAAATGGATAAACGTCTTACATGGAAGTAGGGAAAGCATAAAAATCCTAGAATAAACCATAGGCAACAAAATCTCAGACATCTCTTATAATAATACTAGAGGCCTGATGCATGAAGATTCGTGCAAGAATAGGCCTTCCTTCCCCTGGCTGCCAGCACTGGCTTCCTTCCAGTACCTGGGTCTTCGCTCTGGCTGGAGCTGCCTTCTGCCTTTGCCCCAGCCAGAGCTACCTTCCTATAGCTCCCTCCACCCCCAGCCCCTGCCTCATAGCAGGCATCCCACCCCACCCCAGCCACTCGGCTGGGGTGAGGCAGAATGCCTGAATCGTCACAAGCATCTCAGTCCGGCCGCCGCCATGTTTGTCCCATCAATTTGCATATTCTTTCCTTATTGGCTGTGGGCGCCACCATCTTTGTCGCAGAGTGATGGTCAATTTGTATATTGTCTTTATTAGACAGGATGCTTACAGATATAGCTCCTAGTGGAAAGGAAACTAAGGAGAAAATAAACCAATGGGACTACATCAAAATAAAAAGCTTCTGCATAGCAAAAGGAACCATCAACAAAATGAAAAGGGAGCTCACTGTTTGAGAGAACATATTTGGCAATGATACATCTAATAAAGGGTTAATATCCAACATATATATATATATATATATATATATATATATATATATATATATAACTCATACAATTTAACAAAAGGAAGACAAACAATTCAATTAAAAAAATGGGCAAATGACCTAAATAAACACTTCTCCAAAGATGGCCAAGAGGCATATGAAAAAAATGCTCAAAGTCACTGATCATCAGAGAGATGCAAATTAAAATGACAATGAGCTATCACCTCACACCTATCAGGATGGCTACCATCAACAAATCAACGAATAGTAAGTGCCGGTGAGGATGTAGAGAAAAGGGAACCCTAGTACACTGCCTGTGGTAATGCAGACTGATGCAACCATTATGGAAAACAGTATGGAGTTTCCTCACAAAATTAAATATAGAACTGCCATTTGACTCAGTGATCTCACTTCTAGGGAATATATCCTAAGAACCCTGAAACACCAATCATAAGAATGTATATACCCCTATATTCATAGCAGCACAATTTACAATAGCTAAGATCTGGAAACAGTCCAAGTGCCCATCAGATGAGGGGATTAAAAACTGATACATTTATACCATGGAATACTATATAACAGTTCAAAAGAAGGATCTCTTACTCTTTGAGACAGCATGGAGGGGCCTGGAGAGTATCATGCTAAGTGAAATAAGTCAAGCAGAAAAAAACAAGTATCACATGATCTCACTCACATGTGGAATCTAAGCAATAAAATAATTTGATGAACGGAATGGATCCAGAGACATAGAAGCATGTAACAGAGTGCAGAATCTCAGAGGGAAGGTGGGGGAGGGTTGGTTGGAGTTAATCATCCAAAGACCTTGTATGCACATATGCATGGCCCATGGACATTGGGGCAGTGAGGGCCTGGGGCAGGAGACGGGGGTAGGGTACAGGGGGTTAATTGTGGTGGGGGAGAGGACAAATGTAATAATTTAAACATTAAGAATTATTTTTACAAAAATGACTCCTGCTTAATGGAAACGTAAATCAGAATTAAAAAAAATAAGGACCAATTCACTTGTGCTGACGATGTATTTTATATGTGATGAGTTCGATTTATTACTAATTTTCTACAATGTTCTAATCCTGGGTCCTGAACTGTAGTGTCTGGTCTCTGCTGGTTCACACCTGTGTTAGCCTTCTACTCCAACAGTGTCCGCCCACATGCCTGCCACTGCTGTGTCACAGCGCCTCAGGTGATCCAGAGAGCGTGCTTTGTTTCACTAATGAAGGTGATGATGACAAATCATCTAAAAATAGCTGCCATGTACAATGTGCTGCCAAACAAAATTTCTAGAGCATTAATTGAATGATTTCCATAAGACCACCATGTGGCTGGTATTACCTTCAATGAACAAAAAGTGGGATGCAGAAGCCAAGTAACTTGCTCAAACCACACACTGGACATGGGCAGAGAGAAGATTCACACTCAAGAAGTCTGCCGAGTCCACGCTCATGTGAGGACATAACGCCGCACCCGCATGTAGTTTTGGTGGGGGCTGCATAAGGGGAAGCTAGAGACGAAGGATCTTTATAGAATGTGACATGAGTGACAGGCACTCGTAGGTTCAGAAGTCCAGGTTAAGGTCCCACTGCCAACCTTCTGAGACAAGGGGCCACAACTCCCAGTTCACCTGCTCTCGGTGCTCCAAGAACTCACCTGTGCAGTCAGATCTTTTACTTTAACACATTTTCAGGACATCACATAATTACATTTCTATGGGAAATATAAATAATTCAAATGACTCTGAAAAGAAAGAATTCAATTATTGTATATTACAATTTAAGAAAAAAAATCAAATTAAAAAAAAAAACTGACAATAAGATCAGAAGCATTAAATGAAGTTTCTTGCTCATTTTCTCCAGAGGTTCAATCAGAATGTTTTTTAAGAGGGCATAAGTTTAAGGTCTAGCTAGGGAATAAAGACATGTTCTATCTGACACTTTCCACGTCAGATCCAGGAGTTATCAAATTATCTTAAGTGCTGTATTTAAAAAAAGAAGGCAGGAGCTGGCAACCTGAGTGTACTAAGTTCTCATTATTATAAATTTGTATTTTAAAAACCAGTATTTTTTTTTTGTAAATATGCAAGGGACCCTCCAATAATTTCTCTCTTAGAGAACCACCTCTCACTAACACATTTAAAATAACACCCCTATATCTAAAATGAATTCTTGGCATTCGGGAATTCAAATCTCCTCAGAGTCAGAGGGGAAAAAGCTGCATAATTATAGTTCATCTAAGTACAAGTTATAAAGTAATCAGTGTTTGAAACAAAAAAGCAATATCTTAGAATGACATTTAAAACAAAAAACGTACTTACTGGCACGTAAATTTTTTTTCATGCAATTTGTTATTCATTCAATTGGAAGAAAACACGCACTACCATTTTTGATAAGGCAAACAATATTCAAAATTGGCATTAATTAAACACAACTTGCCAGCACTGTGTGAAAAACCAAATGCTTTAATGAAGCTATCGAGAACAACAGTTCAAATATCACGGATACATTAATATTGATCCACAATATATAGTGCTGTGGACCACACAGAAAGCACTGCTGAACCCCAGCAGGTGATTACATTACAGTACCGAGTGTCTGGAAGAGACAGTCATTTGTCTTTTTTATTTTTTTTTCAAGAAATAGGAGTTTTTAATACACTGTTAACATCAACTTTTTCCCAGTGCATTTTAAAAAATATTAGTAAGTGCATTCCTTTGTGCTTTATTTTGTATCTTTTATCTTCCTATGAATTTTATTTATTCTTATTGCTTTATTTAAAAAACAACCAGAAAGAACTTTGTCATTCTACTATGACCAAGTTGGTTGCATGTTTTTTGGCAAAGTCAGGTTTGGTATTTCCATCACCGTACCCAAAGGTAGGTGGACAAGTTTGGCATTTCAGTCACTCCAGACGGAGGCCCAGCCCCAGGTCACAGCTCTGCACCTAGGGACGGGGAGTGGTGTGGATCGTTTTCTCATCACAAACGGCAAGCCCAAACCACTCACTCCTGGATTAACAAGTCCCTAAAACAAACCCACACACTATTTGGCAAAAAATAAATAAATAAAACCACTCCTGCAGTTGCAGCCTTCTGGGCTCACTCACCTGCACTCCCAGAAACTGTCTCTTAAGAAGGTTGGGGTGGCAGGGAGGGTGAGCTCTGGCATGTGAGACCCAGGGTAGTGGTAGGAGATGCCATGCTTTCTCTCACAAAGCTTCCTCTGCATTCGCTTAATCCTGGGCCCTGGTTAGCCTTGCTCTATTTTTAAGAACCTCCAAATCAGCCCAAGAAAACTAGCATCAGACTATCACCACCTTCTACTTTTGTACCCAGGTCCCCTCCCCCATGTCCATCAGAAGAGAAAAATGGACGATGCTGTGATTGTGTCTGTGCACACTGTGGCACAGTTAGCTGCTCATGCACACCCGTGTCACTATTCTAGGAGAAGAGCTATCTGTACAGTGAAGGAAGCTGAAAGAATGGGAACCAAGTTCCCTGCCCCTTAAGTAATGAAGCTATAAAACTGACAGCATTCTCAAAATTCCAAGGACTCTCTGCCCAGCATGCCTGGGAGCCAGGTGTGGATTATTTTCACATAAGTCATCCATTCATACGTTCGACAATCACTCCTTCTCCCTGAACCTTCAAACAGCCATCACCAATTCACATTTGACATTTAAACTCAGCCTCATTTTTTATAAAACCCTCCTGAATGAGGTTTCCTGATGAAAGAAGTTGGCACTCTGTCACTAAAATATATTTAATATTAAAAATATCTGAAGAACTGGAAGCTCTGATACTGTCCACAGAGGCACCATGCCACAGGCAGTTCTCCACGAGACCAGTGGGAAACTCTCCCGAAGCCTAGCTCAGCCAGCGCCTGTCCCACGCAGCTCTGCTCTGTGTAAGGCACTTCATTCCGGATGGGTGTGCTTGATGCCACCGGCTGTACAGCTGTACATGCTGCTGAAACATCCACTCAATAGCCTGGCTCCTGACCCCATGCCTATGTGACACCTCGCCCAATTGCACGGGGCCACTGCTGCTACCTTGCAGGACCACACGGCTCGTGTATGGGAGCTGACTGGACTGCAGCTGCCTGTATGGCACTGCCACGTGGCGAAGCAGTGCTACCAAGTACCAGTTATTTGCCAATACAATATCTCTCTCTTTAGAAAAGTTTAGCAAGCTTGCTGAAATAAACCTCAATTTAAATGACCATAATGGGCATATTAACACTATGTTTACCAGTTTCCAAGAATATTGCTACTTTTATATCACTAAAAATAAATATGTAAGTTTATTCTCTCTAAAAGGCCAGTTTTATCTATTAATCTACACCTTAAATGTGTGGAAAAACAGTTCTGAGTGAGACTGTAATATACAAAATATTCGCAAAGCTCTCTTTAAACACAAGACCTTGCGTAAAAGTTTTCTTTCATGTATGTACAAATAATGCAGAAAACCATCAGTGAGTTGTAAAAATATTGAAAACTTGCCATTTTAAGATGCATATTCTTACAAATTAATACAAACATACTGAAAAGAACGATGATAATAAAGAATCTGTACAACTCAAATGAATAGTAAAACATAATTTAAAAATAAAAATAGTAAAGCCAATTAGAAATGAGCTGTTTGGTTTTCTTATCAAAAGCAAAATTAAAGAAAAAGAGAGTAAAACATTCAGTGCTCCTCAATGTCTTACTTTGAGAGGACATTCATTTTCATTTCACAATAAAACAGATGCTAGAAAACACTGATTCCCACTCATTGGTGAGGAAAACCATGGCAGCAGGGTGAGGCCAAGCTCTGGGTTCAGAGCCCTGCTCCGTCCCTGCGATTCAGCGGTAACACATCAGCTATTTTTCTCACCAGACAATCCTCATGAAAATGGTTGCATTTTTTTTCTTTTGCAGAATATAGCATTTCTTCAAATAGTATAAAGACCGATGCTAGAGGGTACTGTATCTTTAAGGCAGTACCAATGAACACATTTACAAAATGGAAAAGGTTAGTGTAAATTTTTTCTTTTCTTTTGTCTGTCTGATTAGACTTTTAATTTAATTTCCAAGGAAGTCACAGGCATAAAAATCTCCAACCTGCTTCCCCTGAATAACAGTGGACAGACATTTTTCTGATGAAAATCCTTTTGCTCAGGAAGCTGGCGTCAAGGTGAGTTCAGTTCACAGGTTCTGTACGCTTATTGTACAATACTTTGGAGGCATTTATAGTTGCAAAATAGAATATACAGGTCCGCTTCACAAAATTCTAAAAATAAAATATATCCTTGGCTATTGAGAAAGCATGAAAAAAATTCATATTAAAGGAAAATTATCGAGAAAACCCCTCAGGTCAACTATGGAATCTCTTGGAGGAGGTGAGCAGGGTTGCTAACACGCATGCTCGGGCTCCTCCATGCTCACGCTGCTCCGCCGGCTGCTGGTTTTGGAAGCTCCCGGGGACACGGAAGAAAGAAGTGGATCCGTTATGCCAACAGGAGAAAGAGTGTCGTCCATCAGGATATCTTCCAGTTTAGAACCCATTTTCGTGGGGACACCGTAGGCCTGGCTGCTGTCGGTGCCAGTGCCGCCGAGGCTGCTGCTGAAGCTGATGGTGCCATCGGTGAGGTCCAGGGTGCTGGTGCAGGAGAGGTCCGCATGGCGCGGTGGAAGGTCCTGGCTGCAGTTCTCCAGAGAGGGCTCCTGCTTGATGATACGATTCACCAGGTCCGCAGAGCAGAGGCCCGAGGACGGAAGAAGGGAAAGGCCATGTGCTCGAGCCTGCATCTCAAGTTCCTGAAAGAAAAGGGAAAGTCAGACACTGGACCTAAGGGGCACAGAGGGCTTGGGGCAGAGACACTGTCCTCGCCCACAGGACACTGTCAGAGATGGAGGGGGAGGGGAAAGTAAGGGAGGGGAGGGAAGGGAAGGGAACCTCAAAGAGTAGGGACTTGCACTGGTGAGGACAGGCTCCCCACCTGTGGCAAATGCACCTCGTGGTTGGAGATGTGGATCGTGGGGTGCGGGAGGAATACGGGAAGGCGCTGTACCTTCTGCTCAATTTTGCTGTAAACCTACACTTGTTCCAAAAAATAAAGTGTATTTTTAAAAAAGTATACACTTAAAGAGAAAAACAATAAATATTAAAATATTTTGCTCTTTTAAATTATTAAATGCCATGTTTTTAAAAGTAGAAGATAAGTACTACTGGAACTGAATGAAATGGTTTTTAGGTGGTAGTGATTTTATGTATTATATATAGAGAGTCTCTCACAGACGTTAACGTTCACAATGAGGAGAAGTTAAAAAAATCAAAATGAAATTCCCAAATGTAAGCTGATTATAGAAAACATTCAGTAAACATTATTGTTCCGTGGTCCCTAAACTGTACATTTAAGTATTCGGGCAGGTGAGGGGGAGGCGGGGGGAGGGCAGCAAAGGATGCACAAGGCCCTGGGGAGATTGAAAACCTCAGGGAAGTGGTGATACTTTCCTGAGGGCTGCTGCCCAGGTAGGGGATCTGCCCTGGGTCAGCTGCACCTGGGCTGGGGGGAGGTGGCTCTGACAGACAGGAGCACTGTGTGGGAGTCACCATATAGCGGAGACAGGTGGTGGCAGCCACCTCCCACATCCAGCCACACAGCCCCAGCAGCAAGTAATGCGGTTATTTTAAAATAATATAAAAATGCTATTTTTCTTAATTTACATGTTTAAATTTTCAAATGACTACTAAGTGGTCAGGACCTAACAGAAACAAGAAGAGTAACTAAGACACCAGGGCAGCAGCACTAAGAAAGTGGGCAGTAGTGGCACAAGTGGTGAAGATTCGCACAAGGAACTGGAAGTTGAGAAGCATCATTCAGGTCATTTCACCAAGAGAAATGAACTTTTTTTTTTTTAAATTCCAGAAAAAGTCCTCCTTCTAATTCTTTCATTCACTTCCTTCCCATGTCCTGTGGTGAAACCTACCCTGCAGTGCCTCAGCATTGGCTGTGTTTGGAGACAGTGTCTTCCGAGAGGTCCTTAAGTTACCACGAGGTCAGTGGGGGGCCCAGCCCAATTTCGAGGCAGCCCTAGTGTCCTTTCGAAAGAGGAGGCCAGGATGCAGGCACAGAGGGAAGGTGCCATCTCCACATCCAGCAGTGCTTTCAGGAGAAACCAATGCTGTGGACCACCTCCCAGGACTGCACTGCGAAGAAATGAAGTCTCTGCTGCCTACACTGCCTCGGAGCAGCGTCAGCTGCCTATGGACTCCAGCACTCATTTCAAAAGGACCCTCCCTCTTCCTTCCAGAGTATCCCTGCAGCCTCCCAAAATGAACCTGAGACACCCGGACAGACTCCCCTGTGCAGCACCCCTTCCACATCTGTGATGCAGTAAGAACAGCAGTAATGCTGAGCGAGTTCCCTCGCCTCTTCAGAGAGGAGAGCGGCCCTGCAACACGACAAGGCCTCAGCCTCGGTCCACACGCCTAAGGATCTACCTTGTGGAAGAGTCGTGTTTAGTCTTTATTAAAGGCTGTTTGACCTGCAAGACCTTTGGATGCAATACAAGTAAGAACCGGAGCCAGCAGCACCTGCCTAGCCCTCCTTCTCACCCTTCCAGAAACACCTGTCTCTCTGCATCAAGTCTGAGCCTGGCTGTGGGATAAAATGGGGATTCCAATGCCATTGGGGCCTCGTGAATTCCTCATTGTGATTGTGCATGCATCACTTAGAATGGAAATGGAAGGAAGCCTGGCTGAGAGCGCCCACTCTTGTAAATCCATACAATGTGATAATAAGAACGGCTCTCCCACACATACAGTTTATCTTTCAAACCAAATAATAAAGTTGAACTAAGAGAGGCAAACACCCTACTTATCTTCTGTTATTTAATTCAAAATATTTGTCAGCTGACTAAAGCCTTACTTAGATTTCTAAATAATGCGATGCCTCTCATCCAACTGCAGGCTCGGGCCTGCAGAGTTGTCCTGACTGGTCACACTTCTGGGACACGCCAAGCCTGAGAGCTGCCTCACTATCACATAGGAAACCCCAAGATGCTCCCCCTGGGAAATTTCCAATACACAATATTTGTATTTTACACAAAAAGACATATTTGGAGCCTTAAAACAAAACCTAGACTCTTTTTCAAAACAATTACTATCCTATATAATAAAAGCCTTATATGTTAAGTGACTGGTTGGCTGGTTGGCCCCATTCAACCAATCAAAGCGTAATATGCCAATGATATGCTAAGGCCACTCAACACTCACTATGATGTGCACTGACCACCAGGGGGCAGATACTCCAACTAGTAGGTTAGCTTGCTGCTGGGGTCCGGCCAATCGGAACTGAGCAAGATGGGCCAGACACTCTGGAGCCCTCCCTCAGTACCCAGCTGGCCAACCTCCCTCTCAGGCCCTGATCATGCACCAGTGGGGTCTCTCGACCTGGCCTGAATCCTCTTGCAATTCGGGACCCCTCAGGGGATGTTGGAGAGCTGGTTTTGGCCCAATCCTCCAGGCCAGGCTGAGGGACCCCAGTGGTGCATGAATTCGTGCACCAGGCCTCTAGTATCTTAATATTTGTATGAGGAACCAGCACATTAGTACAAGCTGCTTTTATAAACTGGTTGCCTAGATTCTATAGATCCAAAACCTGTAACTCCTCAGTGAAGAATGGGACATGGGACCAACAGCAAAAGCCAAATAAAGGGACAGCAAAAGGGAGAAATTTACATTTCAGTTGACTGCTTCTTCCCTGTTGAGATTCTAAAATGTGCAGCCCCTAAAGGACACCTGTCCTCACCTCCCTGTCCCGTGGCTGGGGTCCTGGCGTCTGCGAGCGGTGCCACCACAAGTGGTGTGGGCATGGAAAAGATTGAGAGCATTGTTATCAGTGAACTACTCAGCTACATAATCCCATGTCTGGGACTCCCAGCACTATAGCAGACAACTGGTCCCAAAAGTGCTGCACTTTACACTGCCATTCCATGAACCTTAGAAACCTGAAACTAGCCACTGCTTTAAGGCAAAATCTGGTACCAGGTGGGTTCATCTACTTAAAAAGGCGGCACAGTGACTCCTACTGGTGGGCCGTGTTCAGTCGGCCAGGACATTAAAATACTCCTGTGAACTCCAGTCATCAGCAGCCTCAGTTTTTCTTCCTCATTTTCCAGGCAGTTTCCAAGGAGGCTGTGTTCACACTCGGCACTAGAGGCCAATGCCTGAGAGAAGGCCCGGCTGACACCGAGGGTCTCTGCTCATGTTGCACTGTACACACACTCCCTGAATGAAATGACGGTGGATCCAATGGACCTGTAAAACTAGTATTTCTCCCGCTAAGAAAATATAGTGTAAACTTATGGTACACCTGGTATAAGTTCACTCTTTGTTCTATTTCTTACCTTATGTCTTGATGATAAGAACCTCTGGGCATCCCCAAGTTGCCTATTAACATGGGCTCTGACCACAGACTAACCTGTCTCCCCTCCAACACCAATGCATCTTTGTATTGAACAACTACAGTCAGTTCTCATCATTCACAGGAATCACCACAATGAATTGGATGTACATGCTCCCCAAATTGCTACAGGTGATGGTATTTGGAGACAGAGCTTTGGGAGGTGCTTAGGTAATGAGAGTGGAGCCCTCCTGGGTGGGATCTGTGTCCTTATAAAAAATACCCCCGAGAGAGCCCTCACCCCTTCCCCCACGTAGGATTGGGCAAGGAGGCGCTGTCTCTGAATGAAGGAGCGAGCCCTCCTCGCCCTCAGATCCAGCTGGCGCCTCAGAACTGTGGTCTGTGGGATAAGCCGTTGGCTGTGGCAACTCTGTCAGCCACACGAGTGGACAATTGGCTGCAGCCCCAGAGGAAAGCTCTTTGCTCCTAGGGACACAGTTAGCACCTGCAGGCCTCTGGCCACACTCCATCACGGAGCCATGATTCTTTATCTAATATATAATGTTTATTCATTAGCACTGAACTCAGCCAACAGCACTGCAACTTATGTCCGAAGTCAGCTTAGCTCCATCAGACACCGTGCAGCCTTTGGTTCTTGGGAAATTAGTAAACACTTTGGCATGATGCTTACAGGCCACTGTAATCAGCAAAATCAGCTACAAAACCCACAACAATATAAAAAACCTGCCACTAACCAGACTGCAAAAAAAACACTGGGTCCCAGGGGCACTAGGAGCAGAAGGCGGAAGGTGTCCCAGGCAACTCAAGTCTGCAGCTCTGTACTTTCCAAGAATGACCAAAAGGTGCCACGAATGTTGCTCTGGGTTACAAATATATTGCTACAAGTGGCAGATTCAAATGGGGAATCCACAAATAATGAGGATCACATGAGTCAACTCCCTGAGGGGCTCCCCAGTGAAGTCAGGAGCGCAGGCTGTGGCCTTACCTGAATGCGGAGCAGCAGGTGCCGGTTGGCGTGCTCCAGCTTCTTCTGCCGCATCTCCAGCTCTTTCGCCCGCTGCTGCTCCCGCTGCAGCTTCCGGATGTAGTCCACAGACGCTTTTAAAATGGTGCCCTTGTTCCAGCGCATGTCCCTGATGAAATGCAAGGAGACAGACTCTGTATGACTTGAGGCTCAATGAAAATGCAGCAGTCAGAGCAGTTTCTAAAAATGCGCTACCCAGTGCAGGTTGGTATAGCTCCTAGTTGCTGCCATCCCCTTTTCCCCAATGTACCTCAAAGAGCACGGGCTAGCCTGGGTCAGAGCTACAAGGTGTAGTCAGGATCTAAAAACTTAGGTCTGTTGTTGCAAAGTCAATATTCTTAACATCATATTAAATAGTTACAGCTTTCTAGGACTGTAATATTAACTCAGAGAATAAACTGTGGCAAAAACATCCCATGATGTCTCACTCCTTGATTGTGTGAGGCACACAGTGGCATCCTTGAATTGTGTCATGATTTCCATGGATAGGTTATCTACTTCTGTCTTTTTTTCCCCACTCTATAAACTTTAATATTATCCTCGCAGGAACAGCCTCCTGGGATGCTATTGGAATTAAAGGGGGCACTTTATATAGAAATGCTGTGAGAAGCTGAGGGTGCAGTTCTGTGTGAGGAGCTCCATGTACTCACTCAATGGCTATCTTTAAATAGCTTCCACTAGGTACCAGGTGCTTTTCCAAGAATTTTACAGCTCATTTAATCATCACAACTGCATCTGACAGACTGGGAAACTCAGGCACAGAAAGGTCAAAGAATTTGCCCAACGCCACACAGCTGGGAAGTGAAGACCAGGAAGCCTAGATTGCCTGGCTTTGGACACAGGCTCTAGACCACTGTGCCATTCTTTCTCATATGTAACCGAGTCCTCAAAACCACTAGACTAGGCAGAAATACTCTGATCGCCCCTTTTTACCAGCTGAGGAGAATGAAGCCCAAGAGCGCCAGGTCTTCCCCAGCACAGATGTCTAGGAAGACACTATGTGGGAATTCAAACCCATCACCTGTGATCCAGGCCCCTCAGTCTGTGATCACCACAGCTCTAATGTATGTACTCATTTGTAGAACAAACAGAACACCATTTAGAGCACTCCAGATCAATGACTAAGAATGAAATTATAATTACGTAGGTAATATTTCTATAGCACTTTAATCTGAGCCCTTTTATAGACAATATTCATGATGATAATGACAATGATAGGAATGAAAACAAAACAATTTTAATGCATGAAAAACCTCCAAAGCTTTACTCTACAACTGCTCAAAGTGGATCAGAAGTATCAGGTGGCCGTATGAATAGAGGGTGGTTAACACAAGTCACTGATCCTCACATGGTCAGATAAAGAACAAAACAGAGTTCTCCCATGAGAGTCAGTGTTCAGGCCCCTGACAGTTCCGGGAGGCTGATTCCCAGGGTCTAAACACCAAAGATGGCAACATAGGAAGTGTCCTGGAATTGAGGCAACTGGCTAATGTCAGGGCTAATATCCAAGGAACAGAAACTTCAACAGCCAGCGAGAAAGGCAACCACACTAAAATAAATGCCTTGCTGAGGCCAGCAGAGTGAGGACAAGTTACTGAGACATACACAGCCACTTCATGTTTAAGAAGTGACCATTTCAGCCGAAACCGGTTTGGCTCAGTGGATAGAGTGTTGGTCTGCGGCCTGAAAGGTCCCAGGTTTGATTCCGGTCCAGGGCATGTACCTTGGTTGTGGGCACATCCCCAGTGTGGAGTGTGCAGGAGGCGGCTGATCGATGTCTCTCTCTCATCGATGTTTCTAACTTTCTATCCCTCTCCCTTCCTCTCTGTAAAAAATCAATAAAATATATATTTTTTTAAAAAGTGACCATTTCAACCAGTCATCTTGGGTTTACTTTCTTGTGAGAGCCAACCATTTAATTATGCTTCGGAGCTTAAAAGAGGAGTTTTTAAACTTCTTTGTCATAAGTAGAAAGACCCATTTTCACACAGAAGTGTTTACAAATCTCTACTATGTAAATGAACAAGAGCAGGTCTGGTAAGGGCAGGTGAGGGTATGGGACCTAGAACCTGATCAGCTGGATGTCTCTTCAGTTGCCCCAGGGTCTGCTTGTAACAGATGACAGTCCATTTTATCTTAAAACAATGCCTACCAATTCAAATCATTATCAGTTTAGATTGTAAACATAATAAGCAAAAAAGGAAGGAGAGAGGCAGGGGGAGGCTTTCACTCCCACTCAGAACTTCATCCTTTGGTAAAGAGATTCCCAAAGAACAGGAAAGGGGGAATTCAAGCTCAGCTATCATGCCAGAATGAGGATAGGAAATGAAGGTCACAGCCCCTTTGTGGGATAAATGTGTGCTGCAGAGCTGAGAACGTGAATGTTCTGAGTTTCAAAATGGTTTTCCTTGATAAACCTGCAAAGTAAAATGTGGATGATGGAAATGGTGCTTGAACATTCATTCATCAGAGCCACCTTACAATGGTTTTATTTTATTTCGTCACAAATACCCTGACAATAAGGTGAATAGCAAACTTAATGAGCCGTGCATGAATAATGGCTGATTTCATCTTTCCATTTTATTAGATAGCTAAAAGGTCATATTCACAGGCTAACTTCATTAAATGTCTGCGAGAGCCATTAAAATGTGTACATCCTTGAGCCCTTCACTTCAAATGGGCCGATGTCTAATGGATAAAAACTATATGTGTTGTCCTGTTTGCTGCTGTTGCCAGCAGGAAAGAGATCTTTACCACTGTGATCCCCCAAGCAGTGGGCAGGAAGAAAGACAAAGCTGAAATCCCAGGAGCTGACTTATATACTTAGAAGAGGATTAAAAAATACTCTTTTTTTTTTCTAGAAAGGAAAAACATACAAAGAATATGAATGTTTAAAAAACACACACAATTGAGCAAAATTGTTAAACGTGAAGTCTGCAATATCAGCTCTCAGTGCCTATAGATGCTGTTCGAGGTGAAGAGCAACCAACAAAGCCTTGCTTCAGCAGGTACTAAAATTGCTGTCCTGCAGAAACCGGTCAATAATTTTGTTTAGCAGCTCAGCATTTGTTTGCCAAAGATTCTCCTCACCCCCAGAACTATCTCATGTTCAATCACCCTGTGGTCCAGTTCGGTGCACTTCCCTCAGCATTTTAGTTGATGAGACTATCAAAAGCAAGGTGTACGGATTATTTAGGATGAAACCAAAGGAAAGGAAGACTTCTTTACACTGGTTTTCATAACGGTGCAGTTTTTGCAACATATGAAAAAACATTAAAGTACAAAAAATATATGATGCAGATTAACATGCAATTGTACTCACGGATCATTGGACTTGGGAATCAAAGTACCTAATTCTTTAATGCGGTCATTTATGTTAAATCTTCTTCTTCGTTCAACTTCAAGAAAAGAGCACAGGAAGGACTATTAGCAACAGCGTCACATTGGCATGAATGTATCTCATTAATGACATGTGTGTATCAACCTTACAGCTCAGAACCACGGAAACCTGACCCTGTATTTACATCTTTCCGTGGTTTTTGTTCTGAGGTTAAAATAGCTTTTTAAATGAGCTACCTTTTATGATTAAGTAAGCCCTGAGATATACAGTTTCTCATTTGATCCCATCACAACCCTAAATTGGAATTCCTATATACCATTACAAACAGGAAAACAGCCCTGGAGACTAGGGAGGTGAGGACACAGCAGGAAGTGGGGAGGGCCAGGACCCCATCCTGGCTTTCTGCAAAGGGCCCTGGGGATTTTTGGCTCTGTTGGCTGAGTGGCAAGAACTGAAGCCATTATGTAGGCACTTATATAACAGGAGATAAAACAGACTTCCACAACTTATTTATTGACCAAAGTCAATGATCACATTAACCAGGTAAAATGTGTTTGCAGTGCAAGTCTACTAATAAAAAGCCCTGGATGCCAAAGCTTGGATTTTATATAACTATTCTATATCCCAAAATATCATTCTTGTTTTGATTTTTTAAAACTATTTGAAAATGTAAAACTCTTTCATTGCCCACAGGCCACACAAAAACTCCTGCTCTGGCCCAGTGCTTCCCAATAGGAACATAATGTATGTCATAGATGAAATTTTAAATTTCCAGCAGCTATGTTAAAAAAGTACAAAGAAGTGAAATTAACTTTAACATTTTAATAAACCAATATATTCAGATTGTCATTTCAATATGTAATCAGAATAAAAATTTATAAATTTGATATATACATTCTGTTCTTTGTACTAAGTACTGTACTCGTACAGCACATGACTGCTTTAATGAGCCACATCCCACGTGCTTGCCAGGCCATGTGACATGTGGCTGTGGTCCAGATATCCCACCAGAAGTTATGTCCTGCACGCTTACCCACAACACCAGCCCAACAGCATCCCCACTCATAAATCTAGTTGTATGTTCTTTTTAGAGGAGGGTAAAGTAGCAAAGCATATATGTTAATAAATATTCTTAATTTATTAATTCTAAATAACTTAAGGTCTAATAAATTGAATTAAAGATGTTAACTTTTTACTTTAAATATATTATAACCTAATATATATTTATTAGACTATTTTGTATAATTGAGTACATATTTATATTTAATTCACTTGAATAAAAAATATTGTTCACTACTTCCCAAAATACGTTGCATTTTGAGTGATGATCTCTATCATTAAATTAATCATATATATTACTGTCTATCACTAAGCTTTTATAAAAATTGAAGTAATAGGTGATATGCAATGGTTCCGAAGGAGGAGCTTTTGCACCTCTGATCTGCTTAGCTAACCTCATCTGACAATGTTCCTTACTTTTCCCAAACATATAATAATCATAACAATTCAAACAATACTGAAATACACAGAGTGAAATAAAAGCCTCCTATGACCCAGCTACTACTGCTGGTACATGTCTTATATGTCCCTGGCGATTATTTTTAACCCTGAAAATACACACACATAGGCCCCCTCTTCTGGGTCCACATTCACTTCCTGTGACCTGGTGTTGCCTCCTGGTCTGAATGTCACACACCAGCTGAAAATCCACAGTTACACACCCAGCCCAGCATCTCCTGGAACTCCAGATTCGCATGTCCGCCTCCTTGCCTCCCTGGGGAGCTCTAGGGGCAGCCGACACTCTATCCAGGTTCCCCTCACTTTGCAGAACTCTCTCCTAGAATCAATACTGCACCTCTGTCATCTCATATCCCACAGCTGCTCCAGCATCAAATCTGTTGGCTCTATCCTCACAGTATGTCTAGAACAGTCCATGCAACTTCCACAGCTACTGATGGAAGCCACCAGCTCCCGCCTGGATTCCTGCAACCTGACTACCTCGTCTCTGCGCTCCACCCAGGCCCACCGTTCCCCATCCCTGTTGCTCTATCCAGAATATCCCAGCCAGTTGGAGGAGTCCCGTGAAAAGTAAGGCAAAGCACGGCTGTTCTTTGCTGAAAACACTCTATCATTCCCCATCTCACTTAGACAAAAGTCACGTCCTCAAGGCATCCTACAAGCACTGGCAGCCTCCATCCCTCCTGCCTCGTTTTCTACCCTCTCCCACTCCAACTGTATCTTTTATCCTTACTCATCAAGGTCCCCCTTCATCCCGTAAACTTCTTGCTATTCCTCAACCACTTTGGGACTCCACTCCCCACTTAGAGCTTCATATTGGTGTCACCCCTGCCTGGAGCACTTGTCCCCAAGTATCTTAGTGGCTCTGCCCTCACCTCCCTCAGGGGTGATCCATAGTGTCCTGTGAGCCTTCCCTGGCTACCTATTTAAAACCCAACACCCACTCCATCCTGACACTCTACTAGTAAGTGGTTGCACTTTGTCTCCTCATAAAACTTCTGCATCATCTAATGTCTGTATGTATGTACATATATTCACTGAGGCATTCAAAACACCCATATGAGCTTGGAACAGAGTAGGCCCTCAGTACGTATGTATTAAATAAAGAATGACACAGTTACAGTAGAATAATATTAAAAACTAGAGGCCTGGTGCATGAAATTTGTGCCTGGGGTGGGAGGAAGGGTATCCCTTAGCTCAGCTTATACCCTCTCCAATCTGGGACATCCCTCTCACAATCCAGGACTGCTGGCTCCCAACTGCTCGCCTGCCTGCCTGCCTGCCAGCCTGATCACTCCCTAATCACTCCCCTGCAAGACTGATGGATGCCTAACTGCTCCCCTGCCAGCTAGATGCCTCTAACCGCCCTCTCCTGGTCACCCCTAACTGCTCTCCCCTGCCAGTCTGGTCACCAACAACTGCTCTCCCCTGCAGGCCATCTTGTGGTGGCCATCTTGTGTCCACATGGGGGCAACCATCTTATGTGTTAGAATGATGGTCAATTGGCATATTACCTCTTTATTATATAAGATGATTCTGTATCTATC
>JAAGEH010000020.1:2736484-2863625 GCA_011751065.1 Lasiurus cinereus
AATTGGCATATTACCTCTTTATTATATAAGATGATTCTGTATCTATCTTTTCCCACATCACAGCATATTGAGTCAGGGGGGGCAGACCACCCCATTCTTCTAAGTGACACTGAAAATCCCTACATGAAGGCACCATATTTTACTTAAAAATTCTCTACTGATGACTATTTACACTGTTTCCAAGTTCTCCCTCTTTTTCAATGTATAAGAAGTGTTTTAGCCAGGACTTACATGTATATTACATTCCTATTATCATGATACTTAATGCTGAACACTCCACCTTGATGTATTGGTTTTCTCATCTATTCTGCAGGCCCCGGATTTGAATCTAAGCGCATAGGATGGAAAGCCTTGTTTATAGAAAGTGCCTCCCATGTAGCACAGGGGATCAAAACACAGAAAGGAGAAATGGGTGTGTTCTTTTGCACATGTTGACAAGTGTTCTCACAAGATAAAATGCATAGAAGAGAAACAGCTATGCCAAAAGGCAATGTAAACTTAAGTGTTAATTTCTAATGATTAGATGTGATTTTAGGATTGTTTTATAGCCCTCAGAATTCGAGTTAACCATGATTGCGCTTTGACAACCATGAACTTGAGAGATTAGGTGAATATTATTTTTTGACAAGGTTTGGATAATGCCTAATTATATTACTTATAAGGCATTTGTAAAGGAGAAATATCTAAGAGTACAATTACTTGGAAGCTAGAGGAAACCTAATGTTAACTCACATCTTTTGGTAAGAGATGAAGGAAGCTTCTCATCACTGGATGGGACTAGCTAGGGCAAGGCCCACTTAGAAAGACCGCCCCTGGGGACCCAGCAATTCCTTCTCTCAGCTCCTAACCTGGAGCAACAAGCTCCCCTGCACATGAACCTGAGGATCCATATGACTGTGATTACATTTTGCTCTAGAAATTGTCTCTCTCTCTAACCCTCAGAGACCTTTCTCCCAGAAATCAGCAACTCTGAGGCAGCAGAAGATAGGACCCGGGACTGAAGAATAGATCTCTACAGGAAAGAGAACATCCTGACTGGGCTGTGTCAGCTCCTGAGCCCTGAGGTGGAATGGCTCCCTGGCTACTTTCCCAAGAAACCAGACAGAGCTGCGCTCAGGAATTGATTCCCCAGCCCTCCCCTGCCCTGGCAGCTCCAAGTACAACTCGGAACTCCCAACCCACAGTGCCCTGAACTTGATCCTATAGAATCTGTAATGCACATGCCATGCCACCAGGAGTCAGGACTCTGAGCTTTAGCTGCCCACTCTTCTGGGTGGCATCATCCATGATTAAACAGCCAGTTCTCAGGACTTAGGGTGTGGCTCTGTCAGCTTCAGGCAGGAGAGGAGGGGGATCTGGTGGGTAGAGCACAGGTTCTTTCTGTTTGGTAACAAACACAGAGAGGCACATGCACAGATGTCCACCATGGCATTGTTTAAAACAGGAACACATGGAAACAGCCCTAGGAGCAGGTGGCCATGCTATGGAATACTTAGCAACAGCCTTTAAAGGCAATGGGTCAGTTATTAACTGCAGAAGTCTCCAGGACATGCTGCAGAGGAAAACAGCAGGCAGCCAAGTGTGGACAATGTGACAGTGTCTGTGTTTCCTCATCACAGAGCAGTGCTTTCTGCTCTAGGTGTTGCCTAAAGACAAGGAAAAAGGCCAAGAAGACTGATAGCAAATTGAGAAATGGAAAGATTATCCCTTCGATCAGGGGAGAACTCTGGCCTTATTCTATCACTTCGGTAAGGACAGAGCATTATATGTAACATATTCTTAAACATCAGTGTAGGAAAGAGAGCAAAGAGACCATGGGATGAGACACTGACTCGCAAGCAAAAGGTTTCCTGCATCCAGCCCCAATCCTTTTTGTTCTGTTTTTTATCGTGCAGCCTCTTTTACTTATTTATGAAACAAAAATCTTAAGTTTTTATAGGAACAGCTTAAACATTTGATCGAGAGAAAATTAAAAACATACAAATAATTTTAAATGTTAAAATATTTTTACATCACAGGTAAAGTAAAAAATTTGGAAGACTACCTCACCCACTGATAGACTACCCCCCAGATGATTCTTTTTTTCCTTTCAAATCTCACTGGAGAAGGTGCTCCCATAACCCTGTATTGTTAATAAGTTCCAGCGTGAGCAACACTTATAATTGGGTAGTTGGGTATCAAGTGTTTTTCACTCACACACATACAACACTAATACTATAAACAAGGAAAATAGTCTTCAGGGTACTGGAAAATTTCAATTTGATATGAGATAAAACATGGGGAAAATACATACCTTGCTTTCTCTGAAAAAAAAATTCTGCCATAAAATATACCTTTAATATCATAGAAATAAATTTCCATCTAAATTTTCTGGGAAAAAATTTGATAAAAAGTGAACATCAATTCCAACATCCACTATGACAAACAAAACCAACTTACTCAGGTTGTGATTGTCCTTTTTCTGTCTCTCTTTAGCCAAGGCTCTCGCTTCCGACTCTGTGGGGAAAATACACGCTGTGCACGTGAATGAAGCAATTAGAAACTGGAACTGGTCACAGCACACAACAATGTGAATACAAAACAGCAAGCCCCATTTCCAAGAGGCCAGCTCACCTGACCTGACTACAAACAATACGGAAAAGCAGGCATTTTTTCAGTCAAAACATATATCAAATAAATGCAAACCCGTGGCTCCTACAAAATGGAGAAACCAGTCACCTGGTCATAGCACAGGGCGCACTGGGAACAGACAGGTGCAGAGGAGAAAAGCAGCAAGTGCGAGAACCTAACATTCCTCCTGCAGAAGTCAGACTGGCTCTCCAGGCAACAGAACTTTTAAGTCTTTCTTTGATGCCTTTATAACACACACCCTGAAAACTTCCAGTTGGAGAAGCACATGGAGTAGTTAGATATATGTTATTATACTAGAGGCCCGGTGCATGAAATTTGTGCATGGGGGTGGGGGGTGTCATTTAGCCTAGCCTGTTCCCTCTCCAATCTGAGACCCCTTGAGGGATGTTCAACTGCCCTTTTAGGCCCGATACAGGATCGGACCTAAACGGGCAGTTGGATATCCCTCTCACAATCCAAGACTATTGGCTCCCTGCCTGCATTCCTGATTGACCCTAACAGCTTCTGCCTGCCAGCTTGATCACTCCCTAACCACTCCCCTGTCAGCCTGTTTGCCCCTAATTGCCCTCCCCTGTGAGCCTGGTCACCCTTAACTGCCCTCCCCTGGAGTCCTGGGTCCCTCCCCCTCCCAAATACCCTTCCCTGCAAACCCGGTCACTCCCAACTTCCCTCCTCTGCCAGCCTGGTCACCCCTAACTGCCCTCCCTTGCAGTCCTGGTCCCTGCCAACTGCCCTCCCCTGCTGGCCATCTTGTGGTGGCCATCTTGTGTCCACATGGGCAGGATCTTTTGACCACATGCGGGCAGTCATCTTGTGTGTTGGAGTGATGGTCAATCTGCATATTACTCTTTTATTAGATATGATAGAGGCCTGGTGCATGCATGGGGCCAGCTGGTTTGCTCTGAAGGGTGTCCTGGATCAAGGCGGGTGTTCCCTTAGGGCGTGGGGTGACCTGGGCGAGGGGCCTATGGTGGTTTGCAGGCTGGCCAAACCCCCTGGTTACCCAAGCGAAGGCCCTGGTATCTGGGATTTATTTATCTTCTACAATTGAAACTGTAGCCTGGAGCAAATCCAAGCCTCCTCCTCAATTAGTGGCAGGAGCCATTGAAACTTTGTTGCCTTAAACTGAGCTCTGGGCTGGCCAGAATGTATGGAAAGCTTGGCTTCCTTCATCGCCAGGGGCAACCCAAGCCTCCCTCCTGCTCTCTGTGGCTGCTTTTATAACAGCTATCTTGGTTGGGTTAACTTGCATACTCACTCTGATTGGCTGGTGGGTGTAGTGGAGGTGTGGTCAATTTACATATTACTCTTTTATTAGATGGGATACATTTATATCCATAATTCACAAGCTGAATTAGTGCAATTGGGGAGGCCAGCCCCAGAATTTCCAGGCAGCTGTTATTTATGCTCTTCCAACTCAGGATTTTAATTTGTTTTGTTTCCTTTTGTTTCTGGATTCCAGCCAGACCCCACAGTTCTCTATCTGCCAACCTCAATTCACCAGCTGTGGGCCAGCTCTGGTCAAGGCCCACAGTGGCCTTCTGTGCATTTACGCTATGACCAGTCCACCCACCCTGGCCGTGGGAGGAGGTTGGGTACTCATTAGTATTCATCCTTTTTGAGTAGTTCATTGCCTATACATGGTTAAAGAAAATTTAAACCTGTTCAAATCACTGTACAGTTGTCTCCTTGTGTTAATAACGACCATTCCTTCCCAACCCTTAGGTCAGATCGCTGACTCATAAGCCTGTTTGCCTTTGTTGACATCATGTATGCTGCCCCTCTAGCACCCCAACTCCTGACCATTGGCTCCCTTTCCTGGTATGTTACCCTTGTGCTGTCTAGATAAGTCACTTTTTTAGATGCAAGTGACTTTAGAAGTATATTCTCCATTGTATCTGCTTTTTAAAAATTTAATACATTTACATCCCTTTACCCAGTTCTCCAACTCCTCACCCTGCCTTTGTGGTTTTCCTAGGTTTTTGAAAAAACAATCATATACATAATTCAAACTCTACTTCGAAGTCAAGTAGTAAGAATTTTAATCATGTCGCTCTAACCGTATTTTATTATTATTTAATACAGATCTTATTTAGCAATATTTTCTAAAACCTCATGGTACTTTTTTTTCCTGTAGGGTACCTACTACATGGTTGGTCTTTGATGGTATCTAATGTATTAATTAATTTGTTATCATTTTTAACCACATCCGTGATTTTTTTTAAAAATGTTTTTCTCCTGCCACAATTTTGATGTAATTTTTAAAGATACCATTGAATAAGAGATTTTTTTGCACCAAATCTATATTCCATATTCTGTCTGTTCACCCAAAACCACAGGATGCAAGGACCAAACAGAAACAGGGGGTGGGGTGAGGGCCACACAAGTCAGCATGGAGGAATACCAGGTCTACTATCCTCATGTTTTAATGGCCTAATGCCTTCCCTAAAGCATAAAGCAAAGGGGAGAAATGGGTAATTTCACACTTGCCGCAGAACAAACAATACTCATCACTCCATTTTGTAATTTCTTTTTCATTCTGTGTAATACATCTCTTGCACTTAATAAAGCAAAAACAATAGGAGGCATTGAAGATGTAAGAAAATTATTCTTCCCCATCCCACCTGCTGGTTTCAGGGTCTGTGGAAGGAAAATTCACACAGGGGCCCTCAGTGCCTCCAGGGCTTGGCAAATGACATAAACACCAGGCTGGACAGAAGCATTCACAGTGCTGCCGGGTGCCCCCACCCACCCACTTTTCAGAGCAGCAGCAGTCACAGATACCTGAAGGCCAAAGAGCGAAAGGCAGCCCTGACTCCCAGTATCTTACGGAGTACCGGACCGAGGATTTTCAAGTAAAGTTCTCCATCTTAAAATATTACTGAAAGTTTTACCTGCTGCACAAATTTTAAAAAGTATGTCTGCGAGTTGGAAACAGATTGGAGGTCACTATTTTGATTACTTTATTCATGAGAAAATTAACAGAAAACCCCTAGCAAGCAGCACATTTTCTAGGTGTTTACCTGTGAGCTCCCTTTTTATGTTGGGAAGGTTGGCTGGACAGGAGTTGCTGACAGTGAGGCCAGGAGGGGGCAGTCCTTGATTGCCATAAAGGTCAATCAGGTTTCCGGAGACGGGTAACTGGGGAGAGAAATCAATAATGGAAATGAGTTGTTGAACAAGTCCTAAGTTATTCAGACAAAACCCATATCTTATATTAGACTTTATTTAAAAGAAATGGTTAGAGGTAAAAAGTCATTTTTTAAATTAGAAAACATAAGATGTTTGCTTTTTCATTCACTCACAGGTGTAGAGTCTCCTTGGCTAGTTCCCCTTGCGAGAGGAAGGGACACAGACTCACACCCACAAGTGGTACAGGACTGGCTGGCAGAGGATACCCCCACAGCTAGGGCCAGTGCGGGTGCTGGCTGATGCTATAAAATAGGGTTCTATATGGCATGCCTTTCTCAGTCAGGATTTTCATCAAAGCCAATTTTCTTCCTTCCCTTCCTTCCCTTTCTTCCTCTTTCTTTTATTCTCTCTTTCTTTCTCTCTCTCTCTCTCTCTCTCTCTCTCTCTCTCTCTCTCTCTCTCTCTCCCTCTCCCTCTCCCTCTCCCTCTCCCTCTCCCTCTTCTTCTCCCTCTCTCTCTATGAAAAGCATCTTCTTATTGGAAAAGAAGCAATTTCCTTATTGCTAATGAAAAGTTTTTTTTCTTGAAACTGAAATCTTTCACAAAGCCACAAGAGGGAGCTCACAGACTAATAAAAGTAAAAAATTATACTTAAAAGGAGAAAAGGAAGTATTTAGCTTTCTTAAGATAGGTTAGAAACAGTTTTCTCTAACTATGAATTGAATATTTTAAAGTAGTAAAAATATTTTCCCCCAATACTGGCTTCCTTTTGTTGTATATACATTTTCCTATAACTAGAGTTCACGGTAGGAGTTTGATGGGCCCATTTTTATAGACATAAAAGGTCCAAAACATTTAGCTTTTCCCACTCCCTGAAATAAAATTCTAAGGATTAACTACAGGGATAGTTAAGTGAAACTTCCCATTTTCAGCCAATTCAATTCCTATAACTACTTCTACCTAGTAAGTATCCCTCAGCCCTGTCCTTCCTTGATTAGATACCTGAGCTGTAAATTTAGATAGCACTCAAATATGATTAAAATGTTTAGTGACCAAGAGGTATTGAGTAAAGTCATACTGCATATTCTTTCATTCTCTCAAATAGCCACTGACATACAGATATAAATATCACACAAAATAAAGATGGAATCAAATGTGTCTCCCCTCATGGGCAGCCACCAGCCTACCATTTCTTTCATGGCTTCCAAATAAACACTCTATGACTAAATTCCAAGCTAAAGAGAGGAGGGGGGCCCTGCACACAGTAAGATTCTTCCTGACAGTAATACAGAGCTAGCTCTGTTCCTGGTGGGTGGGGTATGGAGACACCTACCAGCAGAGCAGGGCTCTCTCTTTTCTACTAGGCTGTTGCTCCCTTTTGAAGGACAACACCTCTATCCCAGCCCTGAGGCATAGAAATGAGGCAATGGGGGAAAGTAAAAAGCTCCTGGACCCCATTTCAAGGGCCTCTAACTAAGAAAGTGATAAAAAGGTGACTTTGATTATTAGCTATCATTTTAAAAAATTGTTTTATTTTAATTAGGCCACCTTCTTAGGGTCAACCTTGCCTTGTGTGTATTCAGTTTTATTCTTGTCCATCTTAACACACAGAGCAAAAGGTACTCCAATGTCTCAATACTTTAGAGTTGGAGTTGAAATTATAGAGCTGTTATGACATCTCATCACCATCTGGATTACAAAGACTCCTCCTCCCAGCTTTCTTAAATTTCAGATACAGGGAGAAGTATTGGGTACTATTAAACCAAGAAAATGACTCCAAAATTCAATATAACAAACTAAATAATTATTCCCGTAGCTCTGAAAATAAATCATATGTATCATATTTTCAAATGTAACTTGTAAGCAAAACATGCGATTGTGTTATGATGATGATTGTTAGAGATTTTAAAATCCTGTTACCAATTCATCTGGAGAGACACCTAACTGACAGATTCTCCAGGACAAGGACATATTTCCTAACCATTTTCTAAAGGAAGATGATCTTTGTACATATATTTAAGTGCAGAATTGCAGAAAGAGAGAGAGACAGAGGGCGAAAGAATAAAAAACTGGGAACAAGACAGAGATAGACACAAGGCGTATGGGGTAGAAAACAGGATGAGAGAACCCCAGAGGCAGAGGGGACAAGGGATGGAAAAGCAAGTGGACAGGCCGGCGGGTGGGGACAGAGGGAGACAGGGAAGACCCAGCGAGGATGGGACTGGAAGCTGGAGCAGCATGAACTGGCAGTGACTCCCAGAAGAAGACCTCAAATCTCCAGAGATGCCTCAGATTACCCACCGAGTTAGAAAGCAGCATATAATCCTCCATCTGCTTCAGCGTCCTTTCCTATCCTATCCTCATGATTAGGAGTTGGCAACACAGAGCCCAGCAGCACATTTTGCTGGGGAAAATTGAATTCTGTGGGGGCTGGTCAGAACTAGGCAGGTTCTTGTGTGTTATATTACTGATTTTGAAGGGAGAAATGTCACAGTTCTAGCTGCCTGCATGGTAGGAGGCCCATGTCCTGAGTTCTTAGCAGTAGTGGGGGAAGGCAGTTTTAACTTGCTGATGTTAATGAGAAGCTGCAGTGTTCAATTAATTTCTAACTGAACCCGAACAATTCAAAGTCCAGAACAATTCAAAGTATAGATAGTCAAACTCACAGAGTAATAATGTGGCAACTCTACACCTGGGTTCAGGAGTCAGAGACCAGTTCAAGCCTGCCTCAGACACGACCTGCTTTGATACAGAAAACTGTGCACCATGTTATTAGCACTGATTGGCTGGCCATTTATCAGCCTGCAGCATACATCTAAACACAGGAATTGGAGTCTGTGGGATTGAGATGCTCATTCAGTATCTCAAACCAGTGATTTTCCCTCCAAGGGAGATGAATCAATGTCAAAGACATTGTTGGCTGTCACAAGTGGGAGGGGGTGCTATTGATACCTATGGGTGGAGGCCAGGGGTGCTGCTAAACATTGTAAAGTGCACAAGACGGCCCACAACCCAGGATTATCCATCTCATATGTTAACAGTGCCAAGGCCAAGAGATCCTGCCCTAAATGGTGACGTCTGTTCTTTGCATTAATGGCTGTAATTCGTTGAAGCTACTAAAAGGAAGGTTGATTAAAATGTATGGCTTTCTAATTGAAAATTAGTCTCTTAGTCATGCATATTTAAGAAAGGATGCTGCGGTTCCCCTTCTGGATTAGAAAAACTCCCTCATAAACACAGTTAACATCAAAATTAGGTTAAAATCACATCTTTGGAGCTAAGGAAGAAGAGGCATCTTCTATTCCAGGGAGGGTTGTCTGCTGGACTTTACCCAGCACCTTACCCTGGTGGACAAGACCTCACTTCTGGCATACCAACGACACAGCAAGAGCAGGGAGCACAGTCCCTGGGCAAATAAGAAGTTGGACCCACCTGGGGGTGTGACCCCAAACTTGGTATGGATCGAGTTGTTCAATTTTCTGATCCACCAAAAATGATTACTTTTTCAAGTAAATGATCATTGTAAAATATTTCCCTCTAGATGGTCCCCTTCTCTTAGTATCAATTGGGCACTGTTAGCACAAGCAAACTGGGTCTTCTATTCTTTGTTTCTGATGCCACAAGAGGCCCTTGTGCGCTCAGAAGAGTGGTTTCTAGACTCCAATTCCCTAAGGACAGTTTCCTCTCTGTGTTCCTTCCACTTTTTTTTTTTAATAACTTGAAATAAAGATTTCAAAGAATCAAATAAAAGGGGGGAATGCCTAACATGAAAACACTGTTTAAACGTCGCTGTGGGAAAAAGTAAAATGTTAGTAAGTTGTAGTAGCTTTGTTATTTAATTTTGATAACCAAAACTCAAATTTATCAAAAATAAAGGCTTAACTAACATTTAGTGAGAGCATATCAGGGCCAGAACTGTTCAAATGCTTTTTTGTAGATGAATTCTTGATTATACTGTTTAGATGCTGTTTTTATCTCCATTTCCTGGACTAAAGAAGTGAGACAGAGAAGTCAACTGGCTTGGGAGTGTGTGTTGAGTGCAGAGATGTAGCTCAGAGTCTGTGTTTTAAGCATCTACAACACACTGTCTTAGCAAAATGCTGCAACAGTTTTATTATAGGAAGGTTCCATTTGGGCCACATGCCTTTTTCCAGGATGCGAATATAGAAGAGAAATGAACTCCGGGACAAAGTCAGTGACTTCTGAGGGTGGTGACAGGTTACTCTTCCTCTCCGGGCTGGGAATCAATTCTGCCTAGGGGGGTTGGGTGGGGGCCCTATCTGGGAACTCTGCAGAGATGGCCTCCCTGCTCCTGACACCTTTCTTCATTCAAGGTCTTCCTGGTGCCCTGTCTGGCGGGTGAGCCCCATTCTCAGAGGTGTACCTCCTCGCCTGCATCCTGAGGCCTTGTCCAGTGCAGACTGGTTATTCGGCATTTAGTGAATGCTAAACCAACCTTCACTTCCCTGCAGGAGCAATCAGACAATGAGGAAATATGATCCAATGTGGACAGACTGAGGAGATACATGGATTTAGGCTAAAGCAGAAAAGAAATGGGTCATGACAACTGTCTCCAGAGGTGCTATCATGGGACGAGTTCTCCATGAGGTGAGCTGCGGCCCATGTCTGGGATTCCCAGAGACTCACGGTGAGGACCATCTGGGTTACTAAGTATGAGGCTATTCTAACGTGCAGCTGGACACAGGCAGGTGCTCAATAAATACCACCAGAATAAAATACTATCGCAATTATTTTATAGTGTAATAAATTACACTTAATAATTAAATATGTTGATTACAACTTGTGTCGATGTTAACTGCTATACATCCTTTATGGGATGACCATGTGAGGGAGACCCAATTATCAGTCCCATTTAACAGAGGGGAAATGCAGGGCTTTAGGAAGCTAAGAAACTGCATTAAATGGCAGACTGAGAACTGGATCTCAGGTCTGATGGAAATCTCCAGCTCCTAGCTCACTGCTTCCCCGTGAACTAGTGCACTCCTTCCTTGGAGATGCTAAGAAGCTGGATCTGCTTTCCTGGCTGGGGACATAGGACATGTAAGAGAAGGTCAGTGCAAGAGAAGGGTGGCTCAGATGTCCTCACCCTTGGAGGAAAACAAAAGCAATGATGATTTTTAAATGTTATCAATTCTACAGTCATCCAGAATGGGCCCAGATGTCCACCAGACACCACTGGCAAAGGGGCCACCTCACCACCAAAGTTCTTTTGAGATTACAGGGGCATGGCTGATTAATGCAGCTGGGCATGGAAAACACTAGAAACATACCCCTGGCTTTGGGTATATTTATAAATTCCCTAAGGCAAGCTCACCTGGGCTTTTGCCTGCTGACAGGTGTGGTCTGCCTCACAGGGGGGGCACAAAGCTAGAAAGGGAAGGGGTCCACAGAAGCCAACTGAGGGCTCAGAGAGGATGGTGTGTTTGCATGGACACATCTGTCAGGATGGCAGAACATTTAGTTCTTTCAAAATCAGGGAGTGAATTTAATGGGAAGGAGCTAATATAACTAAAGATCCTAGAAGAGGCTTGAGATTTCAAAGGGTGTCCTTTCCCCCTCCAGATATCAGGTAAGTGAAGTTGATGGAAAAGAAAATGCTAACTCTAAAAATGTAGCTTACTAACAATGTAGGCATAAATTATTGTAGGTTATCATGATTCCTGGCCAAGAGAACTTATTATAGAAATTTAGTTTGTAAAAATTATTCTATTGTAGTAAAAAACAAAAAATCACATAAAATATACCATTTAACCATTTTTTAGCATACAGTTCAGTGGTGTTAAGTATATTCACATTGCTGTGAAACATCTCCAGAATTTTTTCATCTTGCAAATCTGAAACTTTACCCCTCAACCAATGACTTCCCTTCACCCCTATGCAAGTTCACGTTTACATACTAGTTATTAAGGACTATGATAACACATGGCATTGCTCTTGTAGAAAGCAACAGGACTGGCTGGGCACACAAAAACTACTGAGGAGCCTGATTGCCACGCCACACTCCCTAATCCAGTGGTCGGCAAACTGCGGCCTAAGAGCCCTTGAGTGTAGCTCTTCCACAAAATATCACGTGTAGGCAGGCACGCACGTACAGTGCAATTGAAACTTTGTGGCCTATGCACAGAAGTCGGTTTTTGGCTCTCAAAAAAAATTTCAATCGTTGTACTGTTGATATTTGGCTCTGTTGACTAATGAGTTTGCCAACCACTGCCCTAACCCTATGATGGCAGCAATGATAAATCCCACATGGCTAACAGAACTCACAGAATGACTGCAAGGACAAAAAATACCTGCAATGAGACTGGCAGAAAAGTAACATAAGACACAAATGTAAGGAGTGAAATGCAATAAACAATACAGGCAGGGCTCCAAATTATAAGGGGCAGTGACACATAAGAGCAAATAGTTCTACTTTTTCAAAATTTACTAAAATAGGAATAAATTTTGCTGCTGATGGTAACCTGACACCTGTGAATAGCAAGATGCTACCTTACGGACTGCATTATTTCTTTAGGCTAGAACCCTGCTGGGTGCAGCAGCGTGTGTTCAGCAGGAGAAGGAAGTCAGGAGACAGGAAGGCCTGCCCTCCTACTGAAAATGGACCTGGACTCCAGGGAAAGTAGAGCTTTGTTAACTTAACTTTTGATGTCCAAGTCACTTCTTTGTGATCCTGAGATAATTCTGTTTTATTATTAATATATTTCTTGATGAATCACTTTCAAAGACAAACTAAAAGTTTTGGAAAAGGGAAAGAACACTGAAAATAGCTTAAGATTTTCCTTAAATAAAAGTCATCAATACCGTATTTGCCATTTGCAAAGCAGGATCCATTAAGCTCAGGATTTCTTCATTATAACTTGACTCGAGGCTAATGATGTCATCGATAACATCATCCATCTGCAGGAAAAAGAGCAATGGGAGAGAGATGTAAGTAAAACCATGCAAAGCAACTCAAAAAGAAATCCAACTCTTTTCTTATCCAAAGCAATAATGCTCTTTAGTTAAAGATTATAAGAACTACCCTTTCTCCCAAAATGTGAGCATGACTAAGGCCATTAGCATGCACAGATGGCAGGGATGGCATCCGCAAGCATTGTGTGTGTGATGAGCGGGCACTGGCACCGTACCTATCAAAATTGCTACCCTACACATTTGTATAATGTACACTTATGATGGTATTCAAATGAATTACAGCATTTTAATTTTGTTTACTGAACTTTATGTATTATAAGCACTTTTTAATTACTTAAAACAACTTAGGAAAAATGCATTTTAAGTTTAATCTCTTAGTAATTATTTAATCTTGAGATACTATGAAGAAAATGGCTCTATTTATAGCTTTTTATCCTTAAAACTAAATCAGTAAAGGGATTAAAGGAAAATTCACTTTATAGAGTATACATATTTTGACCTCACGAAGCCCAGAGCTCTAGGGCACTTAACATCATAAGTAAAATAGCCAAGTGGTTTTCACGAACGACAATTAGTAGATATTTGAGTCCCATGTGATACTCAGTACTGTGTAAAAATTGGGAAATAGTGTATATGATATAGTCTACTCTGAAGATTCGCAGTGAACATGAGAACTGAAATGGCTCTCACTCACTATTCATAGAGAAAAAAAACAAACAAAAACCTGCTTAATTGTATTTATTTATACAAAATTCTCTCTTTTTGGACCATAGGATATTCCCTACTCCCTTTGCCACTTGCAATAACACTTTTTAGTATCCTGTAGAAAAGCCCAACAGGAGTAGAAATTAGAGAAGAGACTGAGTGCAAGGTAAAGTGGTTACATATGTGGTTATGGAAGCATTCAGAAATATGGACATGCTGGGGGTGTCTTGAAGGATAAGTAAGGACCCAGTACAACAGAGAGAGAAGGAATCTTGGCAAAATATAAGAGCATGTGTGAATGCCCTGAGTTGTGAAACAACATGGAATAAAATGGAGTGAGTAGGAATGATATGAGTTCAAACTGAAATAAAAGGCATACTATATAAATACATAAATAAATAAACAAAAAAAATCAATGGGGGTGTGTGTGTGCGGAGGGGGGTGGGGGGCAAGGAGCCCTTAAGCATCAGGATGGTGTGATTAGCCACAAATTCCGATCCTCATTCCCAAGTGTTCCATCCTGGGCCCCAAGCTCTTCAGTACCTGCATACAGGATGCTCGGGAGTGTGTGTTCATTGTTGGGCATTCACTCTCCACCCTGTTTTGTTCTTCAAACTTATAAAATCCCTGCAAAAACACAAGCGAAATCAGCCCATGACTCGGGTTTGCAAAAGACCCTTCAATCACATGTTCACATGAGGCTGATTGTGCAGCAACAAGATGAACTACGTTTTCAAACAAAGGTGAATCTGAGCAAGAAATGAAATAATGAAAAAAGAACTTGCATCAAATCAGCCTGTTAGATGACAAATATGGGCAGAGAAAATAGGACAGTTGGTTTGTGCAGGGGGGAAATACTTGATTCCTTTATAAATTAAAATCAAGCAAATTTCAGAAAAGTCACCTTGGAGTTTCAGATTACACTGAAACTCCATTAAAATGAGGCTCATCACCTCATAATTTGGAAATGACAGACATTAAATCACAACTCTCCTCTTGGATTTCTATGTACCAGATTCTGAGGCCATGATTAGCACCAGGTGTGTCTGAATCTAATTTCCAATCAGCATTTACAAAAGCAGGTTGGATGGGCAGCAGCTTTTATGATAAAACTGAATTTATCCAGCAATTAAACACTTGCCTTTGTGTTAGATTCTCGTGTGCTATATTATTCAAATCCATCCACACACATTCTGTACTATTTTTTCCACTCAGAGAGAAATACAAGCGGAACTTCTAAACCGCCTGTCCCACACCTTGTCTATTTTTGCTTTTCCTTTTCCACCTTCCCTCTCCTCTCTCTCTGCACTTTCACTGCTTTGTAAATGGAAAGGCACTGAAGAAAAGAGAACCCTGAGCAGAGGCAGTGGAAACGGAGGCTGGGAGTGGCCCGGTCTCCACTTGCACCATCATCCAAAACCCAGTGAGGCTGCGAAGAGCTGGGCTCTGGGCAACCTGGGACTAAGCCCGTGAATATAGCCGCTCGGATAGACCACAGTCTACAGTCAAGTGCAGGAACAATATCCAACAGACAGTCAATTAGTGTAAGAAAACAGGAGAGGGAAGAGACATGAATTACCTCTTTTTCACAGTTGGAGTTAAGTGTGAGCATAGCCATGGGGCTGTTGGGTGCGCTGCTCCCCGGCACTGGTGGCATGACATGATCGCCAGGCTGGTTTGGACATGGCAAGCTCAGGACTTGGTTGGCATGTTTATTTGCTAAAGTGGTAGAAAGGTACTGCTTTACCTGCTGCCTTTGGGCTTGCTGTATGTGGTACTTGGTGGGGTTTTCCAGGTGGGTCTGCACCTGAGCATAGCCGCAGAGGGAAGAGAAGACAGCGCATTATTTGTGAGTTCAGATAGCTTTGGTGTCAGGCATAGGCAGGAGGCATGCCAGTCCACTGGCAGAAGAAAGACCAGTCCCAGTTGCATTCCAGACACTGTGCTCATGGGTTTTCATATCACTGAAGTTCTGAGCCTCACTCTTAGGACCTGGGTTCACACTTTGCCTATTTTGTTTCCTGGGGAACGAGTGGTACATCTCTGTAAACCTGGCCCTTCTTCTCATATCAAACTAAAAATATGCAACTAACTGTAGGGCAAAAATTTCCCCACTACACCTGAACGAATTTATTAAGATCAAAACAATACTCTAGAACAATGGTTGGCAAACTCATTAGTCAACAGAGCCAAATATCAACAGTAGAATGATTGAAATTTCTTTTGAGAGCCAAATTTTTTAAACTTCTCCTAATGCCACTTCTTCAAAATAAACTCGCCCAGGACGTAGTATTTTGTGGAAGAGCCACACTTAAGGGGCCAAAGAGCTGCATGTGGCTCACGAGCCGAAGTTTGCCAGCCTCTGGTCTAGAAGGAGGAGGATAGCATAACTCAATTTATTTCACTTTCCTTGGCAAATAGAACAGCTTCTTGTTTTGTTTTATGTGTTGTTGTTTTTTAATTCCATAAGAAACACCTATAAAATGGTTATTGAAAATAAACAAAAACGTTCTGATGATTTAGCTGGTGTTGTGGATTAAATCCTCCACTTTCATTGAACACAATTAGTCAACATCTTAATTAAGATCTTGAACTCAACCAAAAAAGCAAATGCCCATTAAGCAGCTTCTTTCAAAGCATTAACACTTATATGTTTTTAAACACATGAGTATTAAGTTACCAGGATATTTGTCTTCCTTTCTTATTTCTGATAAGCATTAATACAGAATTAAAAATGTTTTTAAAATCAGTGATACTCAAAGTCACTTTTCCTTGATAAACATAATTTACTCTTACGAGCTAAGCACAGCCAAGCACTGGAGGGAAAGCCTGCTAATATTTACTTAGTTTAAAAATAAAATTGAATTACTTCTTACAGTAAATAGCACCAAACTACAATTATACTTCTATTGCAATAACATGAAAAAGCGAATTACTCAATGCATTGCATTATATCTCAGAGACTGAATAGGAAGAATAAAGCTCACCTGATAGTGATTATATTCTAGCATTTCCAGCATAACAACGTTTTAGGTGGTCCCACTCCAATGAGAAATGGTAGGCTATTCACTTCCTCTACTTTCTGTAGTTCCGATCAGAGACTGACTGGCATAGAGAAGGCACTATACACAAGGTGTCCCGAGGCACCGCCGGAAACTGTCACAGCAGCCCTGCTTATAATAACCTAAGCTAATTAGTTATGCATGTAAAAGCCAGTTCACACAAGGGTTGTTGTTATTTTTTCTGGAAGCACTACAAGCTTGGTCTTAAATATTGATATAAATGCCCCCCCCTTGACTTGACGTCATGCTTTTTTTTTCATAAATATAAAAGAACCTTTTAAAGTGAAGAGCTATCAAAGTCAAACTCAGTGTCAGATCAAGGCCGATTCACTATTCATCTTTAGTTCCAGTAGGATTAATAGACAATGGTATTTTTTTTCCAGCCATAGGTCAGAGCTATGTCCCCTTCAGAGAACACACTGCCTGGAAGCTGCTGCTACACATGAGGTTTTCCGATGGCCAAGTAGCCGCCACTCTGACTGCAGGACCATAGTCCTTCTACTGTGCAGGAGCCTGTGCTAAACCTGTTAGGCCCATCAGCCTCACCTTGCATCTGGCCTCCGTATGCATCTCACCCTTAGCTGGACAGATGTGTAACCTCCCTCCTGACCTCACATCAGGTATAGGGGAGCACTCCTAAATAAAACAGAACGTGTGTACCTTCAGGCACACGTAGAAGTATATTTAAGTGGAATGTCTCTCCGATTTAACCCTCAAATTAGAAAGCATGAAAATTTACTAAAGGTCTTTCAATATCATTCTGGGGCTAAAGGAGAACAAGAGTTATCATATACACAACTAATGCATTTATACATTTACTCATTTATTCATTCTATTACTCACTTATTATATGCTAAACACTGTGCAAGGCATAGACTATACATTGTGAACAAAGAGTTGGTTGCCAACTTTATGAAACTTACGTTCTGGAGTGAGGCAAAAGAAAAAAGGTTAACAAATATACAACTAAAACTATGAGAAGATTAATATTCACTGGTGAATTGGGAGCTATTTTAAGCATAAAAATTTGAAATTCAATAATTCTGTCCATATGCCCAGGATAATGAAGCCCTTTAGATTACGGTTTCCAATGGTTTCAGATGACTGATCTGATGTGCATCAGAGGTTCAGAGACACTCAAAGTTCCAGAAAGCGCCTGGACCCGGGAATAATGAGGACAACAGACATTACTAAAATAAACATAAATGAGGCCAGTGAGTGCAAAGTGCTTATCTCACTATTACACTTAGAAAAGAAAAGGCTGCACATTTAAAAATAAATGGCAATTCACTGGCAGATCGTCATTCTTTACTGAATCAGAACTTTGTGCTTTAGTAAGGAGAGAGGCCATGTGGTCTCCATTTAGCTTTGCTAGTGAGGTCTGCATTACATTCGCGGTGGGGTGACCGGAGTGGTATGTCACTGCCTTTTTAGGTTTCAATTAAGTTGAGAACAGATTTGCTATAAACACTACACAGTAGATATATCATTTCCAGCCATTTCCAATCCAAACACCTAGGTTAGGAAACATAACAGAGGTTCATGAGCTATGGGGCAATAATAGGAAGTGGTGAGGTCTGTGGCAAACTAGGGGATGCACACTTCACCTAAAAGCAACGGCTGACTGTGGTGGCACGGGAATAGCGGCCAGTAGAGTTAGATCTTCCACCTCTTCAATTTAGCTGGCATTCTGAACTTTTTTGAGTAATATTCTACAGATCAAGAAAATGACAACCAATTGTTTGATTATACAAATCAAACTCAGCTCACAAGTGACTAGAATGTGGTCTCTGCTCCCCACTGTACATGAGGACACCTTTTGTATCCATGTTCCCTGGGGGTGGCCCCAGTTCTGAGAAGTCATTCTCTCTTCTGAGAACTTAGTGTCAAAACCTGCTGTTTCTCTGAGAGAAGTCCACCTGACTGCGCAGTCAGCAGAATAGATAAGAGTTCTAGAACTGGGTTTGAATTCTGCCTTTGCAAGTTACAACTTATGTGATCTTCCATGAGTCAGCAACATTTATAGGCCTTCCTTTTCTAGGTGCTCTGTGAGGTGCTAACAGAACCCACCACATAGAGTATTTCTGGCTTTAAATTAAATTGTGCTTCTGAAAGACTGTTTCTGAAAGAGCTGTTCTCAAACTTTGTGTGTAATAGCACTCTTTTTAACTCTTCAAGTTTGTTGTGTTTCTGTGGATTATACCTATCAATATTTAGCATATTAGAAATTAAAAGTGAGAAATTTTTAAAACGTAAGAGTATACACTAGCACATACTCCACTGGACATCAGAACAATAACATTTTAATACATCCTGTAGCATTTATAAAACTATTCTGCATATTTGTGAGATGAACAGGAAAAAAGGAAACTAACAAATTGGTATTACTGCGAAGACTAGAGGCCCAGTGCATGAAATTCGTGCAGGGGAGAGGGGTGTACCTCAGCACAGCCTGCACCCTCTCCAATCTGGGGCCCCTCGAGGGATGTCCAACCTCTGTTTAGGCCAGATCCCACCAGGATTGCACCTAACTGGCCCCCTGGTGGGATCAGGCCTAAAGAGCCAGTTGGACAATCCTCTCACAATCCAGGACTGCTGGCTCCAAACCACTCATCAGTCGCTGCCTGATTGCCTCTAACCGCTTCTACCTTCCAGCCTGATCAAATCCTAACCAATCCACTGTCAGCCTGATTTACACCTAACTGCTCCCCAGCTGGCCCGATTGCCCCTAACTGCCCTCCTCTGCTGGCCTGGTCACCCCTAACTGACCTTCCTGCTGGTCTGATCACCCCAACTGCCCTCCTTGCAGGCCTGCTCCTCCCAACTGCCCTCCCCTATAGGCCTGGTCCCCTGCAACTGTCTTCCCCTGCAGGCCTGGGTTCCCCCCAACTGCCCTACCTTGCTGGCCTGGTCTTTTCCAACTCCTCTCTTCTGCCAGCCTGGTCACACCCTACTGCCCACAACTGCCCTCCCCTGACAACCATCTTGTGATGGCCATCTTGTGTCTACATGGGGGCAGCCATCTTTGACCACATGGGGATGGCCATCTTGTGTTTTGGAGTGATGGTTGATTTGCATATTACTCTTTTATTAGATAGGATAGTTTTGACCTGGTAGGACTCCAAACTGCACTCTAGCATTCTCACAAGCCAGCCTGCTTGCCATTCATGCCTGTGTGAGGAAGCAAGGGGCATGAAGGTTGCTGATCATCTTCCAGAAATGCTGGAGGAAGGCAAGAACCGCACATTAACTTCCTCACTGCATGACTGTGAGGGTCCAGGTCCAGCCGAAACTCATACGAGGGGAGTTTGAACTGTGAAAAGGGAGAAGTGTACAGAAATTTAGGGGAGTCGAAAAAGGGCAGAAGTCGGATGGTGCGCACAGATTCATATGGTCCCAGAACGCAGGGGAGTTGGAAAGGCAGCAGTCTAGAGGTACTGCAAGAGTGCGCACACACACAGGGTTTGCTCCAGTGATTACCCAATCACGTGAGACTCAGGGACTGTGGAGGGCAGAGCTGACTGGAAGGCAAGGCGGTCCCTTAAGCCCTGAGACTCCACCCATCCCAAGCTCAACAGAGAGGCTTTTGCAGTTTTGCAAGTCTTGTATCATAAGGCTGAACCCAACACAGAAGTTTGCCTGGCATAGTGAAAATGCTGAGACAAAGGAAGAGATCACAAACAAAAGAAATTGAGGAAAAAAAAAATGACTGGATATAGAGTTCCAAACCACAGTTATAAGGTTTTTCAAGAATATCCTAGAAAAGATGGATAAAGTTAGTGAGACCCAAGAGGAGATGAAAAAGAACCAAGTAGAGATGGAAAAGGACCAACTAGAAATTAAACAGACACTGACTGAAATAAAACATATTATACAGAGTCCTAACAGCAGACTAGAGGAAGGCAAGAATCAAGTCAAAAATTTGAAATATAAAGAATAAGAAAACACTCAACTGGAAAAGCAAGAAGAGAAAAGAACCCAAAAATGTGAAGATAATGTAAAGAGCCTCTGGAACAGCTTCAAGTGTACCAACATGAGAATTGTGGGGGTGCCAGAAGAAGAGAGAGAGCAAGATACTGAAAACCTATTTAAAGAAATAATGACTGAAAACTTCCCACATCTGGTAAAAGAAATAGACTTACAAGTCCAGGATGCACACAGAACCATATAAAAGGAATCCAAAGAGGACTACACCAAGACACATCATAATTAAAATACCAAGAGCAAAAGACAAAGAGAGAATATTAAAAGCAGCAAGAGAAAAACAGTTAATTATCTATAAGGGAGCACCCATACGGTTGTCAGCTGATTTCTCAACAGAAACGATGCAGGCCAGATGGGAGTGGCAAGAAATAATCAACGTGATGTATAGCAAGAACCTACAACCAAGAATACTCTATCCAGCAAAGCTCTCATTCAGAATTGAAGGGCAGATAAAGAGCTTCACAGATAAGAAAAAGCTAAAGGAGTTCATCAACTCCAAATCAGTATTATATGAAATGCTGAAAGGCACTCTTTTAGAAGAGGAAGAAGAAAAAGGTAAAAGGTAAAAAATTATGAACAACAAATACGTATCTATCAACAAGTGAATCTAAAAATTAAGTGAATTAAAAATTTGATGAACAGAATAAACTGGTGAATATAATAGAATCAGGAGCACAGAAAAGGAGTGGACTGATAATTCTCAGGGGGAAGAGCTGAGGGGGCATGTGCAAAGAGAGACTGGACAAAAATCATACACCTATGTATGAGGACAATGGGGGGGAAGGTAAGGGTAGCAGGAGAGGTGGGAGCCGGGTGGAGAGGTGGGAGCCGGGTGCAGAGGAGCTATGGAGGGGAAAAAAGAGAATCAAATTAATAATCTGAATAATAAAGATTTAATTAAAAAAATAAAAATAATAAAAGCCGTATAAATAAAATTTTCTGTCTTCAAGAATCCTATCCCAGAGCTTTTAAATTAATGACTTTCCCTTCATTAATTTTAAATATCCAACAAATGAGCATGTAAATGAAAATATATATGGCATTAAACATCTCCACAATTTCTTAACAATTTCTGCATTCTTTTTTAGCTTCAAACCAACTAATCAAGTTGAGGAATTAGAAAAGTAAAAGTTAGGTACTGCTCAGCACTTGAAGCACAGACCACAAAATAAAGGTAGAAAATTTTATACTCTATCAAAACATCATATTTTATTGATAAAATTTTTATTTCACAGAAAAAATGATAACTATTCAGTTAAAGTGCATACAACAACAAGAAAACACAAAGTCTTGAAACCTTTATTTCTTGTTAATGTGTTGTGCTGCATACCATTGACTCAGCAGTGACCCCCAGTAACCAAATGAATGAGGGACATCCATAGTGCCCTGTCCTCAACAGCCTGCTCAGCTCCTGCAGACTCATGCCTGTGCTTCCTCTCTGGGTCAACCTGCCTCACAATTGGTCTCCCTCTTTGCCTGCTGGCTTCTATATTTCCCAGCATTGTTCCCTTTCCTAAGAACCTGCCTTCTAATGATGGGCCTGGAGTAGGACAGCTTTGGGGTAGTCACGTTTGCCTCCAGTGGTGTTCCTCTGCACTGGCAACTCCTCTACATAGCCCTCTTTCCTTTCTTTATTCAGATGTTGAACTGATAGTAAGAGAACTGGAGTGGATCCCCTTCTAACTGTCCCACTTGAGCTCTGCCACTTCCCAGGTGACACTGACAGGTCATTTGCCATCAGTTTCATTCTGAAGACATCCTAGTGCACTCTTGTGAGACAGTGCAGCAGAACACTACTATCTTGGCTGAAAAAATAGTTCATTGGAGGAAAAAATATCTCCATCTAATGTCCACTGTTCTATTCCCTGTACTTTTTATAAACCAGAATATTATAAATAAAACTGAGTGAAAATCACATAATCCCTGTAGTTTATCATTGATTTTTATTTATTTTTAACAAGTCAAAAGTGTTTCAATTTCTTATTTTATCTTTAGACAGAGAGAATGTGTTCTTTTGTTCATTAAATTTAAGGAAAATTAAAGTAATTATAATTCAACAAATTGCTACGCACTGTCACCCATACATCACCATTCTTCTCATACTGTTATCTAAAGTTTATATGACAGTTTATAGAGGTCAATTATGCAATCACCATTCTTGAAAAAAGTGGGGAGACAAGGATGGCAGGGGGGTTAGTGAGGGACAACCAAACAACTGAGCAACAGGCTATGTGAGGCAACCAGGCCAGCAGGGGAGTTGGTGAGGGGTGACCAAATGACTGAGTAGCAGGCTGTGTGGGGCAACTAGTCTGGCGGGGGGGTTAGTAAGGGGTGACTAGGCCAGTAGGAGGGGGGACTGTTGGCGACCAGGTTGTTGGGGGGGGGCAGTTGGGGATGGCCACACCAGCAGGGGGTATAGTAAGGGGCGATCAGGTTGGCAGGGGGGGCACTAATGGGCAACCAGGCCCATGGGGAGGGGAAGTTGGTGGTGACCAGGCCGGCAGGGGGGCAGTTGGGGGCGACTATGCCTGCAAGGGGGGCAGTTAGGGTAAGCAGGCCAGCAGGGGGGTGGCCAGTTAGGTGCAATCAGGAAGGCAGGCAGGTGAGCAGTTAGGAGCCAGTGGTCCCAGATTGCAAAATAGATGTCCAGTTTAGGCCCAAGTGGGTCCCAGGTTGGAGAGGGTAAAGGCTGGGCTGAAGGAACCCACCCTATGCATGAATTTCATACACCGGGCCTCTAGTCCTATATAATAAAGAGCTAATATGCAAGTGGTCATCACACTCTCATGCCTAATGGCTCAGACACTCAACACTGGGGAGAGAAGAATGGTGACAATCAGGCTGTGGCCTGGAAGAAGGACAAACTGACTGTCCCACAGTCCCCACAGTCCCAGGTGCCAGAGGCCATGCCTGTGCCTACAAGAGAAACAAGCCGCCCACCCCGTGTTTCCAGGCGCCAGTGCCTGCGCCTGTGGCTCGGGAGAGGGACAAGCCACTAACTGTGCAGTCCCAAGTGCCTGTGGCTGCAGCCTGGGTGAAGCCTCCCGCCCATGGTCCCCTGTGGCTAGGGCCAGCCTGGGTGAAGCTGGCCCAGGTCCTGGATGCCTGCAGCCAGTCAAAGGAAGGGAAGCCGTGTCCTGGGTACCCGTGACTGGCCAGATGAGCGAATCCTGGGTCCTGGATATGGGGCAAGGCAGAGACAGTTAGGCATGATCAGGCCAGCAGGGAAGCAATTAGGGTCGATGAGGCCAGTAGGGGAGCAGTTAGGGGCAATCAGACAGGTAGGCAGAGGGGTTAGGGGCGATCAGGCAGGTAGGCAGAGGGGTTAGGGGCGATCAGGCAAGTGGTTAGAAGCCAGCAGTCCTGGGTTGCAAGAGGCAGTCGGACATCTCCTGAGGGGTCTTGCACTGGAGAGAGTGCAGACCAGGCTGAGGGACACCCTCTTACCCCCTGCACATATTTTATGCAACTGACCTCTAGTCCTTAAATAAAGATAAGTTAGAAGTGTCTAAGGTTGACAAGGCCAAGTCCTTTTTCCTTCTCACAGGAGTCTGCTCACCAGCCCAATCTGGTCCCTCCCAATATTTGATAAGATCCATAAAGTAAAGAATATATTTTATATTTTTAAATGGTTATAAAAGATCAAAAGAAGAATGATACTTCATGATACAGGGAAATTATATGAAACTAATCAATGTTCATGAAGAATGTCCTTGCACACAGCCACGCCCACTCCTCACATGTTGTTCAGGGTGGCCATACCCACTCCTTACATTTGTTCAGATGTCTTATGCACTGCAGAGGCCCAGGCCAGTCCTTGCACCAGTACTGCAGGGCCCCCATACCTAACATATCTACTCTCGGGATTTTTACAGAAGGTGCAAACTGGCTCTGTAGGACATTTCACTGGGCTAGAATTCAGCTTTCCTATTACACTAAGGTTTTGGCCAGGTTTGAAGAAAAGAATGAGGTCATTTTTCTAAAAGAAATAGTGTATGTCTATATAATGTGTAGTTGTTTTTCCAAATACATCTAAACTGGACAAGCAACCATGTAAGAACCCAAGGTGTGCTTAATTATCCTATTTCAAATGTAAAGAAACAGAAACCCTGAAAAGAAGGTGAAAAGACTAGCCAGGGTGAGAAATCAAATCCAGGTGTCCATCATTCTGTTCTCAGGAGCAAAGGAGGCCAACAGCCTGCACTACTGGTGAGTCTGGATGTAGGGCATTAACTGAGTAAAGAAAAGATAAGCCATGTACAGCCAGAGGAGCATTCACATACCCTTTGTGTGCACTTGGAAATGCATATGAATCGATGTCCCACTTTTATTGGTTTATATACTTTCACATTGCTTCCTGTCATGCTACTTTGTAGGATTCTGAATTCAGACAAATGAGTTATAAATATGCACAAAAGGGAAGGATAATAAGTACATTTTTCTAAACGTTTGATGTTGTAATGGAATAAACTAGACAAAAAATTCCTAGCCAGTCTTTAATCCTTAGCTAATGTGTGTGTTAAAATCCTCAAGGTGGGATGCTTTGCAATTAGGACAAACAATATTTAGTAGCCTTAGGAAAAAAGGTATTCTCAATAAGAAACTCCTCCTATATATACTTTTTAAATCTCTCAGACTAAAATAAGCCAAAGGTCCAAGTATGACAGGTCAAGTATAAAAAGAACACCACATTTTAATGTTGGCCAAATAGAAACATGAGATATTTAAGTGTGGGAGCCATTGCCTGCAGAATATTTATAAATCTAGATTAAAAATATCACTTACAGAATCAAATTCCTAGGAGAAAAGCAGCAAGACCTAATAATCTTAATCCATTACTCACTTTGGGAGAAAATCATGCATTTACAGATCCTGTTCTCTGAGGATCATGCCAGTCATTATGCATGGGTATTAAATAGCATGTCCTATTAAATAGCGAGACTTAAACTATAGAAAACAGAATAAGAATTCATTCATTCAAAAGTGTCTACTATGTATGAGACGCTGAGCAATTTATATTCATTTCCAGTGCAGGTCAGTTCAAAACAAAATTAAGAAATCACTTGAATGACTATATAAAATATTCTTGAAAGCCTCTTCACATAGTGTTTTAACCACAGGATGACAATTGATGGATACAGAAGCAACTATAGGAGACCTGTTATTGGTACATTTGAGAGTCTATATAAGGAACTAAGTATAGGATTGGGTGCAGACCTTAATGTGCATATAAATCACCTGGGATCTTATTAAATAGGGTAATTCCATAGATATAGGGCAGGACCCACAATCATGCACTTCTGATAAAACACATGGGGATGCTCCACGGACCACACCACTCATTGATGCTTCACACATTCTCACCTGGAATTCTGCTCCCATGAAGAGAGTTATATGATCATCATTTATTCAACAAATATTGCTGAGTGCCCACCAGATGCCTGACAACTATCTTTTTCTTCACAGGCTGTCCAGGGAGGGCCTCTCCAAGGTGACCTGCAAGCACAGACCTGATGCAGGGGAGATGAGTGAGGCAGATGCAGGGGAAGAGCACAGACAAGTGTGGAAGTCCTGGTGGGAGGAAGCCTCTCTTGACGGTCTGCAGCTTGCAATCTGCTTTCAGAACACAGTGGATCAGATCACTGCCCTGCAAGAGCCACTCTGCAATGGCTCCTTAACTATCACTGAGAAAATACAAAGTACTTACAATGCCTACAGGTCCCTAAGCCACTGCTACACATGGCGCTCTTTAGGAATGCACATTCTTGACCCCACCCCAAGCCACTGACTCAGAACCTCTGGGTTTGGGGCCAGAAATCTATGTTTTAACAAGCTGGCCAACATATTCAGACCCCTGTCCACTCTACCCTGGGGACATGACCTCTGATTTATCTCCCACAACCATTCTAAGAATTTATTCAAAATCCCAACCCACATGCTGCCAGTGCTCCTGATTCTACCCTGCTCCACCTGGTCCAGACCATCGCCTGGCAGGTAGCAGCCCCTCAGCAAATTTCTGTGAATCAATGAGTGAACGGAGCCAGTGGCTGAAGGGCCTGGATGAAGAGAGAACAGAAGCTAAGAACCAGGCCTCCTATGCATGCCCTGGCTGGGGCTAGAGGCTAAGCTCTGCAAGTGTTCTGAGGAAATGGAGATGTGACAGTCCCTCAATTCAAAAGGCTCAGGAGGGAGAAAACCAGCTGAGTGAAAGGATGAATGGGCGGAAGGATGGAGGGGAGGATGGGTCGAGAGGAAGAGAGATGGTTGGGTGGAGGGATGGAGGGGTAAAGGATGAAAGAATGGAGGGATGGATAGGTGAAGGGATGGAGGAATAGATGGGTGGAGAGATGGATTGGTAAAGGGATGGAAGGATAAAAGGGTAGAAAGATGGAGGGATGGAGGGGTAGATGGGTGAAGGGGTAAACAGATGGAGGGGTGGATGGATGGATGGGTGGAGGAATGAAAGGAAGGAAGGATGGAGGGGTGGAGGGATAGATGGAAAGATGGAGGAGTGAAAGGAGAAAGGATGGAGGCGTGGAGGAGTAGAGGGATATCATTGTTAGGAAGTCCTCCTCCATAAAAGCATCATGTAGCTCTTCTTTCACTTTGCTCCACTAGAACTTGCTTCAGGCTCACTGGGCCTCTGTCTCACTAAACACTCTGATTGTTTTTGCCTGTGTTTCAACACTTGCCTAAAGTGAAACACTGCACTGTCATTGAACAAGTTTATTGCATGGTTTGCTACTTCTTTGTCAGGATATTTCTCAATAAAACTTTATACTTCTCCCAATTTCCCAAGCATTCCCTTAATTAGTGAAGTAGGAATTGCATTCTTTCCCTCCCCCCACCTAAAGAGTGCTCCTCAGCTACTGTCAATGGCTGCTCCCTCTGAAGGTCTTAGAGTTCCAGAACTCCTGAGGATTAAATCAGTTTCACAGGTCACCTCAAAACACCTCTGAAACAGGGCCTTTGTGTAGAGTTTCCTAAAATTAGAAGTGACCCACTGGTCCATGGGCTGGCTGAGAGGAGTTGGCAGGTGGTGAGGACCTAGCAGAGAGGAAGCTGTAGGTGGTGAGGACTTAGCAGTGAGGCAGCTGTATGCCACCAGATGTGCCTCTAAGCCTGGAAGGTGTCAGGAGCCTTGCCCATTACAAGAAGTGCTCTGAGCAGTGTTTCCTGGAGGTATTTCTTCAGATTCAGGCAAACACTTCATGAATTCACTCAATTAAAAATTGCCCATTTACCCAAGCTTTGCTATTAGGTCTCTGTCACATTCAACTTATTTTCATGATATTCTTTTTCTTGAAAACTCACAGGTTTTCAGATTGGTAGATGAGTAGAGGGTTCCATTTAAAGTCCCCATTCACATTCCCACTCAACAATAACATCAGCCTGTCCACTGGCTTGTGTCCTAGCAATGACTTCTCCTCCTGTGAGATGTGGGTCTTTTTTGGCTCTTTCTTCCAGAAGAGGCCCATCTTATCACAACTGAACACTGTTGGGAACAAATCCCTCACCTCTACATATTCTTGAAATTCTGTCATGGAATTATCAGCAGCTACAGTATCACTATAAATTGTCTGTCAGGTCAAGAGCCAGTTTTGTCAACAACCAAGACATTTTTTCCATGAACAACTTTTTGGAGAAATGAATTGCTCGAAATGGGAGACGTTCAAGAACCGAGGTTTGACTCTTTATTATCTGGCCCTTCACAGAAACTGTGCCAACCATTAATCTCTAATAACAAAAATATAGGAAACAAATACCTAATACCATTCAATGGATTAAATTCATCATGAGGCAACCACTTAAGTTCAGGGTTCCAGAACCTGTACAGTAGTGACCTTGGAGCCAGATACTGCTTTGATGTGGGGCTGCCCTGTGTATTGTATTGTAGGATATGGAGCAACTTCCCTGGTCTCTGTCCAGTAGATGCCAGTAAAACCTTCCCCCAGCACCAGCTGTAACCTCCAGACCTTCCAATGTCCTGTAGGGGCCAACTAACGCCCAGCAGTAGATGGATACAACAGTGTCGAGTTAAGCTGCTGCAGAGTTCCTATTGCCTGACTATCCCCTCTGAAATGCAAAATTGTCCTTTAAAAACAAGTGTTCAAATCTAGTAGTAAGTATCAATGAGCATGAATTATGTGTGTGTGTGTGTGTGTGTGTGTGTGTGTGTGTGTGTCTAATAAAGGAAGGAGAGGAGGGCAACCTCAACAGAAACAATGAGAAGGCTAGGAAAACCACTCTTCCTAAGAAGAGGCATTTTGTTAACTTGCATTAAAAAAAAGAGAATTCCCTTTCTCATTTAAAGTGCCATAATCCATTGGATTACAGTTAATAAAAATTACTATCAAGTCTATACTGCTTCGTAAAAGCCAGTTAGTTACAGCTTGACAGCATCATGGATTCCAAGGGCTAATTCACTTGGCTCAGCGTACATGCCAGGGATGCCTGGGCACTGCAGGCTCTCCCTCACTGGAGAGCTGAGCTATTATTTACATCCAAAGAGTTGACTGCAGCACCATGAACAGATGCAGTCCATCACTGCACAAGATGATCAGGTATTCCAAGGGCTGAAATCCAAGTCACCTTCATGCAAACTCAACAATGCACTGTTGTCACTGCTCCATTACCTCAGCCTTTTCTTTGGAACCATAGAAAAGCCTTACATTACAAATGCAGGGTGAATGAGTGCTCACAGAATTCATTCCCTGATAAAAATGATGGCACATGACAGGAAATGCAATACATGGCAAGCTCCCTTCACACAGTCAGACAGAAGTGTTGTTCAAGTATCAGTAACACTATGATATTCATTAAACAGGGATAAAATAAGCTCATTAAAAAAAACCTTAAAGACAAATATAAATCCAGGCCACAAAGCCCCATCTCATGCTTCTATTTCCACTCCTTAGAATTAATCAATTTTAGAGTTTACATGGATTTTCTGTTTCCAGGCTAATTCAAATAGAATTAATAAAATATAATTACATACATCTCCTATCAAATGCATATGCCCCTGCAGTTTCTTTAATAATGTGAACTTTCCAGGTCAAGACACCCACATCTCCCCTCTTTTTAAAAAGCAGCCACCTCATGTTCCATTCTATTATTACAAATTTTAAATCATTCCAGATCGAAGGCCATTCAGTTAATTCGCAATTTTCACTATTATAAGTAATACAGGATTGCATATACTTGCATCCATAAACATCCCCTTTGTCCCATAAGCTTCTGGCTGCAGTCTTTAAGAAAGCAGATTGCTGGGAAGGAGAGTGCCTGTTTTATGTTGGATGGGTGCTGCCCAACCCCCTGCAAAGGGCTCCTCCCTTTGTATTTCCAAAAGAGGACCCAGTGCCCATGTACCCTAACACAACACCGACTCCTACAGGTTTAATAAGCTTTTTGAACAAATGGTGAGAAGCTAATAAAATTAGTGTCACACTTTCTTTGGGGAATAATATGAAGCTTGAGTTCAAAGAAACCATAGGAGACATTACTGCCCTAAAGATAATTACAGTCTAAAGAAAAATTGCAACACAGAAAACAACTAAGAAATTACTAAAACAGCCCTGGCCAAGTGATTCAATTGGTTGAAGCATCACACCGTTCACCAAAAGACTGCGGGCTTTATTTCTGATCAAGGCACACACATACACCTAGGTTGCAGGTTTGCTCCCCAGTCGGAGTGCACAAAGGAGGCAACTTATCAATGTTTCTTTCTCCCTCTCCCTCTCTCTCTCCCCCCCTCCCTCCCTCCCTCCCTCCCTCCCTCTCTCAATAAACATGTCCTTGGATGAGGATTTAAAATACTACCCAAGAGAGCCCTCGAGGGAGTTAGCCAGAAGGACAGTGCTGGAGCCTCTGGATCGAGCATCACAGTTTTCTGGTTGGGATGTACCTCACTGCTTCTCTTTCCCCTTTAAGTGTTCCTTCCTCTAAAAATTAAAAAAATATATATTGAAATATAACTGATATAATGTAATATTAATTTCAGGTGTACAGCATGATTTGATATATGTGTATAAGGTGAAATGATCACCACAGTAAGTCTAACAACCATTGTCACACAGAGTACAAATTATTATTTTTTATTTTTAAAATTTGTGCAGAATGATATAATAGCTATCTTCCTGAACCTTGGAATGAAAACAATTAAAATACTGTCTTTTGCTTTGGATTAACTATTGGAGATGACAACCAGTCCCTAGGTTCTCCTGTCGAGCCCCTTCCTGCACTCCCCAGGGGCACCAAGACCCACATTTGTCGTGTACTGATCCAGAACATGTCTTCATGCATTTACAACATAACAGCTATGTAGTCACTATGTTATTTTATGTTATTTTCTTAAAACAAAACAAAACACATAAATGTTGACCATATGTTTGTCTGAACTCCCTTGTCTTCATCACTCAGCATTACATTTCTGAATCTATTCACGTTGATACAAATGCTCTCATTTATTTTCTTGATGCAATCCATCCCTCATTGATAGTCATTTAAGTTGATTGCAATTTGTTGTAAACACATATGATACTGCAGTTCATGAATCCTTTAGGGTTTCTGTAAGGTATAAACCTTAAAGTGGAACTGCTGGATCATAGGTTCCACATATTGAAAACTTTATTAAATGTTGCCAAATTACAACCAAGGTATTGATACACTCTGTACTCATACTGGCAACATATGAGGATTCTGATTTCCCTGTTCTGTTTAAACAGGGAATTATCAGGCTTCCTAACTTTTGCTAATCTGAATGTTTGTTGTAAAATAATATCTGCAGTTCCTCTGATTAGAAATCAGGTTGAGCTTCTATGAACTGTCTATATTGGTTACCTTTGTCTTGTACAATTGATTTCTTATTGTTTTTTAAGAGTTCTTTATATATTCTAGGTACTATTCCTATGGTGTTCCTTATGTCATTGATATTGGTTTCACATTTATTGTTTTTTACCTTTGTGTTTCTGTAGCTCCACCTGCCTTTCTTGAAACCGGACCACAACACTGCCCGCATCACCTCTCCAGAGCAAAGCAAAAGCGCTTATAAAAATAAAATGTACGTTCTAAAAGATTTCAAACAAAAGTATGTTTGATGACTTTATTAGTGAACTATTCCATTATCATTATAATACAGATGTCAATCTATAATATCTGGTTTCTGAACATTGGAAAATCACTGTTTTAAATGTATACAAATAGATTCACTATTTATTCACAATCACTAACTATGATATTCAAATTCAATACCGAACATTAAAACCTGTGTGATAACTAAGAATCACCTCTGTGACACTCAACTTACCGCTTATGTAAAGGTCATACAATCATAATTTTCATGTCCCAACATTTACAATACCATCTTTGGAAAGTGTGGTTAGAAACTTAATGGATTTTAGCAGCAGGTAAAGGAAATCACCATAGTCTATAATCAGAAGCATCAAAGACATTTACTAAGGACTTAATTCATATTAAACACATTTTATCACAGAAATAATCTACTTCATAGTGACAATGTATCAAATGTGACATTCATTTAAAGTACTTAGTACAGTGATGGATACATATTAAGTAGCTAATAAATAATATCTGCTGCATTTACTGTACCAGTAAACATGTGGTCAAGAGGCAGAATTGGGGCTGTGTTGACAGCTCCGACTATAAATCATGCCCAACATAGGCAGTCTCCACTCTAGATCCTTCCACTTGGGCATCTTATAAAATAAGAAAACAAAAACCCAGCCACTGTCCTCTGGACAGATCTGTAATCCACGTCAGATCTACCAGGGTTTAATCAGTTTTGTGATAAGCATTCTGAAGTCACTGCCTAAATGATAAATAATTATATCATAAAGACCATGTTTTAAAACGGCAGAAAATTTAAAGATTACACAAATGAACTTGTGCATAACTCATCCCTCTGTTATTTGGGAAAAGTCTGAAATGTCTCAGATAAATTATTTTAAGAGAAAGAAATCTGATGGAATGCCAAATGCCTTTGTTAATCAGAGTGGTAAAGCAAGGTTTGGGGTTTACCTCCCTGAAGACTGACACCATAGACATGACTAGTCACTATTAAATCTTACTAACAACAGCAGAAGAGCCAGCTGGAGGGCAGACATTCCCTGACTTCAAGGCATACAAGAATGCTACAGGAATCAAGACAATTGGTAATGGTGTCAAGATAGATCAGTGGACAGAGAGCACAGAAATAGACATGCCCATGCATGGATCAACTCATCAGACAATACAATGGAGAAATGATATCTTTTCAACAAATGGTACTGGACAACTGGACATCCATATGTACAAGGATGAACTTTAATCACATCTGACAGCAATAGAAAAATTACCTCAGAGTAAATCTTAAAATATAAAACATTTAGAATAAAACATAGAAGAGAGTTTTATAATTTTGAGTTAGGCAAGGAGTTTTTAGATATGATACCAAAAGCATAATGAAAGAATACACTGGTAAATTTGGCATTGTCAAAATTAAAAACTGCTCAATCTACACTATTAATAGAATGAAAAGACAAACCACAAAGTGGGAGAAAATATTATATCTGATTCAGGACTTCTAGATCCAGAATAAATAAAGAATTCTCAAAATATCTATAATAATAAAAGTGTAATATGCTAATTAGACTGGAAATCCTTCCAGATGACCTTCTGGATGAAGCTGGGACTGCGAGAGAAGCCCACATCCTGGGTGCCAGAGGGAAGCCAGTGCAGCAGCCAGGGGAAGGAAGGCCTACTCTTGCATGAATTTCATGCATTGGGCCTCTAGTAATAAAATAAACAGCCCAATTAAAAATTGGGCAAATTCCCCCAAAAGAAATGTACAGACAGTAAATTGGAACATGAGACAGTGCTCTACCTCATAAGTTATTAGGAAAATCTAAATTACAACCACAATTAGATAGCATTATATACTTATCAGAAAAAGAAAAAGAACTACCAATTCGAGTATTAGAACAGAGGTAAGAAAATGCAGCCCTCATACACTGCCAGCAGGAATATAAAATGGGCCCAGGTAGTGTGGCTCAGTGTTTGAGTATTGACCTATGACCCTGGAAGTCATGGTTTGATTCCTGGTCAGGGCATATGCCCTGTTGTGGGCTTGATTTCCAGTTTGGGGTGTGCAGGAGGCAGCCAATTGATGATTCTTTCTCATCACTGATGTTTCTATCTCTCTTGTCCTCTCTTTTCCTCTCTGAAATCAATAAAACATATTTTAAGAAGAATATAAAATGGCCCGACCAATTTGGAAAAGAAAATAATGCATTCTTGAAAAGATTTGTACCTATTTATTGCAGTTTTACTGATTAGATTTAAAGACTAGAAACAACCCTGAATGTATATCAACAGATGAATGGATAAACAAACTGTGGTATATCCAATACTACTTTGCAATCAAAGGAATGAGCTATTCATCCATGCTGCAACACTACTGAACCTCAACTTACCTGTAATTATGCTTGAATGAAAGAAGCCAGACCCCTCCTCCCACCAATAAAAGACTACATAATGCATAAAGCCATACTTATTAAACTCTAGAAAATTCAAACTAACCCATAATGATGAACCACATCAGTAGTGCCTGGGGATGAGAGGACTGAGCAGGGTGGGAAAAAAAAAAGATAAAGAGACCCAAGGAAATGTTTGAGGGTGAAGGGATGTTCATTATCTTGACTGTGGCGATCATGTCACAGGTGTGTAATACATCAAGGTTTATCAAATTCCATACTTCTACAATATGTGCAACTGATCATATATCAACTATGTTTCAATAAAGCTGTTTTATGAATTAACAATTATTAGTAGTTACTGAAATGGTGCTATTAATGTGTTGTAGCAACACACACACACACACACACACACACACACACACACCATGCTTTCTTGCCAGCCTCTGAGATAGGTATTATTTATTTTATTCTTATTTTACAGAGGAATGAAGAGAGGAAAATATCATTTGTAGATTAAAATTTCTTTCAATGAACTCTGTGTCATGCTGACTATATTTTTAAATATATTTTATTGATTTTTTTACAGAGAGGAAGGGAGAAGGAGAGGAATAGAGAGTTAGAAACATCAATGAGAGAGAAACATCGATTCAGTTGCCTCCTGCACATTTCCCACTGGGGATGTGCCTACAACCAAAGTACATGCCCTTAACCAGAATTGAACCTAGGACCCCTCAGTCCACAGGCTGATGCTCTATCTACTGAGCCAAACTGATCAGGGCTCATACTGATTATTAATATATTCTGGGAACTGTCTTCAGAGCCAGGATGGAATGAAGCTGTGGAGGCCATGTGCTCCTTCTGTCATGTTACTTACACAGAGAAGGGTATAAATAAGTAATGGCATTTTTAAGGATAATCTGGTTTATACAGTAGGTGGAATACAAAGAAACTTCTAGAAAGGAGTAGGTGGAGAGTAGAGAAGAGCAAAGAGGAAGGAGAAGAAGAAAAGTCCAGGACATCTCCCTGGAAGGCAGTGCTCAAGCTGGACTTTCGAGGCTGAGTAAAATTTGGCCAAAGATAGATGGAGGTAGAAGGGCAGACAAAAGAAGACATGGTGAGCAAAGTCTCTGCTTTCTGCTATTTTTCCTGCTGGCCAGTGCCTGGTCTGACCAAATACACAAACAAAATCTAAAAATGGTCAAACATCTCAGTTCTTCCCTCTCTCCAGTGTGCTTAAATTAGAGTGGGGCGGGGCGGGGCGGGAAGGGGAGGTGTTAAAGAGCAGTTCAGAGTCATTTTGTAACTATCATTACGTTTTGTCTCTTTTGTTGAATGGTATCCCTACAACCTAGAACTCTGCTTGGCACATAGTACTAAATAAATATGTGTGAAATGCATGAATGTATAAAAATTCCAGAGAGGACAAAAGGAGACATTAATTAATGAATAATCAGGGGCAACATTACTTCAACCCAAGTTGAAGAGCTTTTATTAAAAATGTATAGTGTTGTCTAGAGTTTTTATTAAACTGTATAGTGATAACATTTGCAGAACACTTACTTTTCTGCACACATTGGCATTTTGTCAGCTATCCAACAACCTTGCAAATTATTATTGCCAGTTTGCTTATGGGGAAATAGAGGCTCTGAGAGGTTAAGTAATTTGCTGCCAACATCACACATCTTGCAGGTGGGAGAGGCAAAATCAACCCAGTTGATCTGATTCTGGTGCCTCTTGCTCACAGGCTCCTGAAACACTTCCCACGCCAGGCAGAGTTAGAAGCGATGACTCAAGCTCCAGTGGGAACTGGAAAGGACTACCAAGTCTCTATTAGTGGCAACTCAACAAAACCCCTGTGTTGAGCATTGATTAAAAATAAGGAAAAAGCCCTCAGTGACAAGGCTGCTGTTTGACACAGTTACCAAAACGAGCTGGCGTTACAGAGGATGATAATAGCTGCCTGGTTGTCCATGAGTGCTCAGGGTCAGACAGGTCTCAGGCCACAGACTAGAGGGCAACTAAGCACAGACACATCCCCCACAATCCTGAATGCTGAGCCAGTGTTCTGAAGCAGAACTCACTCATCTTCTGAAACTACTGGGGAGTTGTGTTGTTTTTAAAATCAAGATTGAGAGGGCTATCTTTATATTTAGGAGCCTGACTAGGGTACTCCTATGATTAGCAGGTTTAGAAATCACTATTTTCAATCACAAACTACACCCACATCTTAGGGGAAAGCTGTCCTTGTGATACACATTAAATTTTCAACTCTATGGTTTCATAATAATTGAAACTAAAACCCATAAAATGTGGTCAACTTAAAAGGGAAATGTAGTTTCTGAACTCTTTGAAGACTCATAGACCAGAGCTTATAAACTACAAACAAAGTAAAAAATGATAAAACATGCCAATGTTTTAATTGTTTTAAGAAATATTTATTTAAAATTAAAAAACAAACCCATTTGGATTTGGGGGGCCTTTTCCTTTAAAAAAATAAAGTAAATATTAAAATGTTCCAGAGGCAATTCCAGCTAAAGATCATGAATTGCCAACAACCAAGTCAGAAGGCACGATCTCTACAAACAAAGAGCTGAATGTGCTGCCATCTCAATGCTGAAAGGTTATAACTAAAGACTGCAGTCATTAAAAGTAGTATTTTTTGTCAGAAGATCAAACTAACGTCATATTTTTTTTTAAAGAAAGCCTCAGGCTGGTTTTCAAAGGGTTTGTTTTATAGGAGAATAGCCTCTGAGCTGTTTAACCCTTCCTTTAGAGAGAATATACATCTCCCATAAACCCACTGAACAGCTGGTCACTCACACACAAAACTCACAGTGAGGAGTGAGTGAATCCTGAATTAAACTTTAACCCCTTTCAATGTGCATTAAGGCCATGGTGTCTTCTAGTGCCAAGGCCCCAGCAGTATGCCAAGTAGACAAGATCCATGTTCTCCTGAAGTTTAGACAGCGTTAAGTGTAATTTTAAGTATGAAGTAGCTTTCTACTTACATAACTACAGCAAAGAGGAGGGAGCACAATGACCGTCACACAGGAACAAAAGAAAAACTACAGGCAGGAACAACCACACAGCATGAGTGTGTTTCTTCCTGGTGGCTATTATGGCTGAAGGAAAGGATCTCACTCCCACTGACCCCAGCTCTCAACAAGGGGCATCTTCTGGAAAGGGGACCCCTCTCCTGGCAGCTGGACTGGTGCTGCCTTTGGATTTCCAATGCAAAGCCAATGGGACTATGACTACTGACCCACACCTTGCCAACCAGGTCAGGCTGTGCCCCTGCTGTGGCTCCCCTACCCTCAAAGTGGACAGCTCTGAGTTTCCAACACTGACTCTGCTAAGATAAATGTGTCAGGTGACTGCCTGTACCACATGAGCTCTTACTGAGGCAGGAGTGAGCGGCTACACCTAGCGCATACCACACCACAGATCTCTGGATTAGATAGAGGGGGTGACATGTTAAATGTTTATTTTCAGAATTTTCTATAAAAATAATTGCTTTCTTCATCTGCTTACAATGTGTACAGAAGTGTGAGCTGCTCATAGGATAGGACCAGCTGACCCTGGGCTGTCCAGGAAAACAATTGAGCACCAAGTCACCCCATGGGCATACACCAGTCACTGGAGGGTGCACTGACAAAGATGGTCTTAAAGAATTCTATGGTTGGGAGGGGAAGGAGGATGAGCAGAGTCACAGTCAGGTCACAGTCAGGGCATAATGGAAAAACCTTGGGTTTCTGAACAGAGACTTTACTCAAACCCATAAAGTTTTTCTAAACCCTAGAAATAGAAATAGAAAAAATGATATAAAAACATCTATAATAATAATAAAAGGATAATATGCTAATTATACTGGATGGCTGAACGACCTTCGGGATGACCTTCCAGATGAAGCCGGGGCTGTGAGAGCCGAGGTGGCAGCTGCTGCCACCTCGGCTTTTGGAGCCCCTTGCATGAATTTTAATAAAGAACCAAACCAATTGCATTAGTAACACACTATTCATACTTAGGAAAAAAAGGATCCAAATAAAATAAATTCTATTAATGTTCACCTGGACAGAGACAAAGTCTAACTAAAATATGTTGGATTTTTAAAAATCACAATGGTTGGTATCACTGCTAACTTGGGTAAAGAATAATTTCTTTTATATAGCTGATCTAGGAGTATGTTTCTTGAAATTACAAACAACCCAAGTAATAGATATATAGGATGTTATACAGTAGCAACTTTCATCCAAAGAGTTCAATGTACTTCACATATATTTTATTCCTTCCTCACAAGTTTTTTTAAATTGAAACAACTTTCCTGAAGAAATTTAAAAAGGGGGGGCTTCTCTTCTGCACAGCAAAAGAAGCCATTAACAAAATGAAAAGGAAGCACTGTATGGGAGAACATATTTGCCAATTATACATTCAATAAAGGGTTAATTTCCAAAATATATATAGGGAACCCATACACTTTAACAAAAGGAAGATTAACAATCCAATTTAAAAATGGGAAGAGGAACTAGACACTTCTCCAAAATGGACATAAAGACATATGAAAAAAATGTTGCCCTGGTTGGTTTGGCTCAATGGATAGAGTGTCAGCCTGCAGACTGAAGGTTCTGGGCTTGATTCCAATGGAGGGCACAAGCCTGGGTTGTTGACTTAATCCCCAGTAAGGGGCATACAAGATGCAGCCAATAAATGATTCTCTCTCATCAGTGATGTTTCCATTTTTTTCCCTTCCTCTCTAAATGCAATAAAAATATATTTTTTAAAAATGCTCATCATTATTAACCATCCAAGAGATGCAAATTAAAATGACAATTTTCACCTCACACTTATCAAAATGGCTATCATCAACAAACCAACAAATGACAAGTGCTGGTGATGATGTGGAGAAAAGGGAACCCTAGTGCACTGATGCTGGGAATGCAGAATGTAGTAGCCACTGTGGAAAACAATACGGAGCTTCCTCAAAAATTTAAAAATGGAACTCCCATTTGACCCAGTGATCCACTTCTAAGACTATATCCTAAGGAACCCCAAACACCAATCAGAAAGAAAATATGTACTGCTTTGTTCATAGCAGTGCAATTTCAATAGCTAAGATTTGGAAACAGCCCAAGTGCCCACCAGCAGATGAGTGGCTAAAAAAGCTGTGATACATTTATATAATGGAATAGTACTCAGCTGTAAAAAGAAGAAAAGTTTATTTACCCTTTGTGACAGCATGGAAGGACCTGGAAAACATTATGCTAAATGAAATAAGTCAGTCAGAGAAAGATAAGTATCACATGATCTCACTCATATATGGGAATAAATGAACAAAATAAACTGATGAACAAAATAGATCAAGAGACACAGAAGAATGGAACAGACTGTTGAATTTTAGAGGAAAAGCAGGCAGGATGGGTGGATGGGAAGAGAACTTATAAGCCTATATGCATAACCCATGGACACAGGCAACAGGGTGGTGAAGGCCTGGGATAGGGGAAGGGGTGGGGACAGGGTAGAAGAAGTCAATTCAGAGGGAGGGGGCAGGAAGGGGACATTTGTAACACTTTCAATGATTTTTTTTTATAAAGGGGGGTTCTGGTGCTTAACATATTTTAAGCCCAGTTTTCCTCTGTAGCTATCACTTTTCCAAACAAATTCTTCTAATTTTAATAGGCAACAAATACTATCTCTATAATAAACTTCATTAATCACTTTTCACTGTCCACTATCACATCTCCTTAGTAAGCTTTGCCGTTATCCTTTATTTGCTTTAATTATGTTAAACTTCTGTTCTTGAGTAAATTACCTAGTCAAACATTCAAACCATAACTTCCTCTTAATGTATACACCGCGCTGCCTCTGCCTACTGAAATATGGGCCAGCTGCATGCTTTCATCCCTGATGTTGCCTTTCAGCAGCTTTTGTTGACTTGAGCTGAAAAAGAAGGTCACTAGTTTGCCCAGAGTCAGCTAATGTCACCTCCTGAGTGGACCAGGATGAGCAGGAAGAATGGAGATGGGGGAGGTGTCTGGTTAAACAGCGCCAGGAAGGATGAGAAGAATAAAGTAGGTGGGATCTCAATACCAGACTTCAAGCTATACTACAAAGCAACTGTTCTCAAAACGGCCTGGTACTGGCACAAGAACAGGCATATAGATCAATGGAATAGAATAGAGAACCCAGATATCGACCCAAACCACTATGCTCAATTAATATTTGACAAAGGAGGCATGAACATTCAATGGAACCAAGATAGCCTCTTCAATAAATGGTGTTGGGAAAATTGGACAGATACATGCAAAAAATTGAAACTGGACCACCAACTTACACCAAATACAAAAATAAACTCAAAATGGATACAGGACTTAAACATTAGAAGGGAAACCATAAAAATACTAGAGGAATCCACAGGCAGCACAATCTCAGATATATGCCGAAAGAACTTCTTCACTGATACTGCTCCAAAGGCAATGGAAGCTAAAGAAAAAATAAACAAATGGGACTACATCAAAATAAAAAGCTTTTGCACAGCAAAAGAAACCATCAACAAAACAACAAGAAAGATCAATGCATGGGAGGACATATTTGCAAATGCTATCACTGATAAAGGTTTAATCTCCAAAATCTACAACCAACTTATACAACTTAATAAAAGGAAGATCAAGGATCCAATAAAAAAATGGGCAACGGACCTAAATAGAACCTTTTCAAAAGACGACAGAAGGAAGGCCAAGAGACACATGAAAACATGTTCAAAGTCGTTAATCATCCGAGAGATGCAAATCAAAACGACAATGCGATACCATCTTACACCTGTCAGAATGGCAATCATCAACAAATCAACAAACGACAAGTGCTGGTGAGGATGCGGAGAAAAAGGAACCCTTGTGCACTGTTGGTGGGAATGCAGACTGGTGCAGCCACTGTGGAGAACAGTATGGAGTTTCCTCAAAAAACTAAAAATGGATCTCCCATTTGACCCTGTAATCCCACTCTTAGGAATTTATCCTAAGAAATTACAAACACCAATCAGAAAGGATTTATGCACTCCTATGTTCATAGCAGCACAATTTGCAATAGCCACAATTTGGAAACAGCCTAGGTGCCCATCAGCAGATGAGTGGATCAGAAAACTGTGGTACATCTACACAATGGAATTCTATACTGCCATTAAAAAGAAGGAATTCTTACCATTTGCAGCAACCTGGTTGGAACCGGAGAGCCTTATGCTTAGTGAAATAAGCCAGTCAATGAAGGAGAAGCATCACATGATCGCACTCATTGGGGGATAATAAAGAACATTATAAACTGATGAACAAAAGGATAGATACAGAGACAGTAAAGCTTCGAACAGACTGTGAAATTACAGCAGGAAGATTAAAGTTAGGTGAGGTAGATAAGAGATCAATCAAAGGACTTGTATTTATGCGTATAATCATAACCAATGAACATAGACACTGGGGGGTTGGGGTATGTCTGGGAGGGAGGGGGGCAATGGGGAGATATGTATAAAAAATTAATAAAATTAAAAAAATGCCATAAAAAAAAGAAAGAAAATTCAGGTAATTATACCACACATTTTATGCAAAGCGAATTAAGAAGACACTCTGTGGTGGGGGCTTACAAGGGAGAACATAGGTAAGAACAAGACAGGGAAGTATCACAATTTTTAATTCTGGAGAGAAAGTTTATCATCAATGCAAAAATAAATCAGCCACATCAGAGCTGTGGGAGGTGAGGAAGGGACCACCGTGCGCTGGGATCAGAGCCCAGGCTTCTTGCCTAGGCCCCAAGGACCCGCCAGGATTTGCTCTGAAGACCCATCCCTTTTCCTACTTCTCCAGACCAGCAGCAACCACCTCCTCTGAACACAGACCTCTCTAATCCCCAAGGCCAGCGGCCAGCAGCCATCACACCCTCTAAATACAGCTGCCTTGGAGTTTATCACCAGCAAGGACACTTCCTGAGGCCTCCTGGGTCCAGGTCTGGGAAAAGAAGAAAGCAGGAGGGTGGCGTTTGTACAAATGCTCTTAAAAGGGGTGTCTGAAAACACGTGTTCTTTGCGAGCATGCCTGGGCAGAGCCCAAGGACAGACACCACCCAGAGGTAACTCAAACCAAAAGCCAGTGAGTGGCCTTTGAAATCATTCCTGTCAGAGGCACCTGCGTTTGTTTCTTTCCTGCCTAACACTGGCTGATGCAGAAATTTAAGGCTCCTGAAGGCACAACATGAAAGTCCCAGAGGACATCATTCTCAGCAGAACTGTCTCCAGGTGCCCCCAGGAGGGCTGCACCCAAGGCCAAAGCAGCCAGCTGCAGTTAGCCAGGCCCGGGGTCCCCGAAATGAGGATGCTTCCGAGAGCCATCTGCCTGTGCGTCCCGAAAGGTACACTAGGTTCTCACATGCTCTACAAACGCTAGACTACACTTCTTACTTTTGGCTAAATCTACCTCCTCTGGTCTACACTGCTCTTGGGAGAAAGGCAACACTCCTCAGGACCTCAGCAAGCCCTGCTCACCTCCAGCCTGGGAAGGCACGCCCCTTCTCCCTCCACACCAACCTTCCTCTTCCCTTTTGTTTCCTGGGGCTGCAGTCTCTGGCCCCACATCTGTCTCCTCTCCTAGCAGTAAGCTTTAGGAGAGCACATAAAAATCCTCATACTGCCCTGGCTGGTGCGTGCAGTGGTTAGAGCACCGGCCCATGCACTAAAGTGCCCAGGGTTTGATTCAGGTCAAGGGCATTCCTTGGGTTGCAGTTTCAATCTCCTGGGCGTGTACAGAAGGCAACCAATAGATAGATAAAGATGTGTCTCTCTCACATTGATGTTTCTCTGTCTGTCTCTTCTCTCTCCCTCCCTCCTTTCCTTGCATTCTCTCTAAAAACCATTGAAAAAAAAATATCCTCTGGTGAGGATTAATAACAACAAAATTCTCAAACCAAGGACAATGCCTTGTACTTTGTTTTGTATGTTAACAACTACTCAAGGTATTTTTTTTAAATATATATATATATTTTAAAATATATATATATATTTTAAAAAATATATATATATATTGATTTTCTACAGAGAGGAAGGGAAAGAGATAGTTAGAAACATTGATGGGAGAGAAACATCGATCAGCTGCCTCATGCACACCTCCTTCTGGGGATGTGCCTACAACCAAGGTACATGCCCTTGACTGGAATCGAACCTGGGACCCTTCAGCCTGTAGCCAACGCTCTATCCACTGAGCTGGTTTAGGGCAAGATCTTTATAATAATTAATATAGAATAATTGTGAACAGTGAATCAAATAGATTTGACTTTGCTAGTTCATTCTTTCATTCACTTACTCATTTACTCACATTCAATAAGAATTTATTCATGAGAGATTGGACATTATGAGGTAAAAAAAAACAACATGATCCCAACTCTTAAGTATTTGAATCTTAGTCCACCAATCACTAGACATGCATACAGACATGCGGTCGGCAAGCTCTTTCTATAAATCCCACAGAGCAGTTATTCTCAGCTTTGCAGGCCAGGAGATCTTGGTGCACTGCCCATGTCACACGCATGAGAGTAGTCATGCAACAGGTGGGAATGAATGAGCAGGCTATAGTAGTACAACTTGAGCGAGACAGGCAGCAGGCAGGAGCTGGCTGTGGCAACTGTGTGGCAACCCCGTTCAGTTAGTCCCCACTATTCAGTTTTCTTTTATGTGGAACATGTAGTGTTACGGACACTTCCCTCTCCCGCTCAACAAGGCCTTTCCCCGGAACTTTAGTCGGAGCCTTCTCCTCCGTCTTCTGGGATTTCTGAAGCTAAAGCTTTCGTCATTTACTCCCCAAATGATTTCTATAGAGTCCTGTCTCCAATCACATTCCTCTAAAACCCATTCCCCCACCTCTACTAGCTCCTAGCAGCATTGGCCTATCCACCCCTCCCTTTCTCTAAAAGGAAGATAAATGAGCAAACATATAGAAACAGATGCAAACACATGTTGCCAAAGGCTAATCACTACCCACTACATGAGATCCAAGCACCTCAGGCCCTGTAACACTTGCCTCTGCTGACGGTGCTGGGGCACCTCCTACTCTCTCAATCCCACCTTCAGCATCTTGCATTTCACTGCTCACACCACAGTCCAGAAGACACAGTACAGATTCATTCCTCCCCTTAGCCACACACTCATTCCAGTCCTAGGGGACCCTATCCACTTGCCCTCTAGGACGAGTTCTCTCCTGTCCTGGACTGAGCTGTAGGTCCCAGTGCACTACAGTGCTCCCACAAGGCAGAGCCACAGCCTTCACTTTTGGAGAAGTCAATGTCGATGTAAGAAGGAGTAATATTAATAGCACCAGCTAATACTGAGTGCTTTCCTACATATCCTTTAAGACTGCACTCAAAGACCCATCTCTGGAGTTGTGCCACCTATGATACATTAATTCATTTAGTTCTACAGCTCTGAAGCTGGTTCAGGTGCTTGTGCTCTAACTTCCTCTGTAAAGCCCTGAAAAACGCCACACTCTGCAAAATCACTCACTTTAAGTAACAGCAGGGAATTTAGGAGAAAAAGACAGTTAGGAGCAGACCCATCAAAAATGATGGACCCTTGTCACCAGAGAATGAGGCAAGCCCCTGCCAGCATTAGCCAGAGACTGCTGCGGGCATCTTGCAGGGCTCTAAGCTGGAGGCTCCTCCACCTGCCCTCAGAAGGTACACTAGTGCTTCTAATGTAGATCATTTCTTTGAAAATTAAACTGTGATCCTAGACTTTGTCTTCTTTATGGGAGCATTGTGTTGATACAGAAAACAATGGGTTTGCACCACTTCCTCTGCACACCAACTTCCCCAGGAGCAGAGCCAATGGGCAGAGAGCCTCTGCCCTCTGCATGCCCAGGTCCACACTCTGCCTTATTTTAGCTCAAGCCTTTATCTATGGCCAAGGTTTTCTTTTTAAACAACAAAAATATAAACTGGAGCTTCCCCTGACTGCTTTAACCATTAACATGCTGTGAGAAAATGAATCAAAAGGAATTCCCAGTTACTCTATCATGAGTCTGTACTTACCAATAACATTTGAGATATTCACATTAATACTGAGCCTACCCTATATAATAAAGAGGAAATATGCTAACTGACCATCACTCCATCACAAAGATGGCTGCACCCACAGCTGAGGCCAAGTTCCCATAAGGGGCCTTAATGAGCAATCAGCAGGTACCTGAGGCTACACACTCCCCTGTCACCATTGGGCTTGACAGGGGACCTGAGGCTGCGCCCCCCTCCCTGGCGGGGCTTGACTGGGGACCTCAGGCTATGCTCCCCATCCTGGCACTCATCAGGGGACCTGAGGCTATGCCCCCTGCCGGGCAGGGCTTGACAAGGGTGGGACTGGCCCAGTCTGGATCTAGCCCAATGAGAAGGTACCAGGAGGGTCTGGGTCTCACGCCATTTTGAGGTGCATGTGCATGGGCAGGGACTTGACTCTGGGTCCCATGGTGAGCCCCAGATTCTGACAGGAGGAAAGTTTTCATATACATTTTACTAATTTTCTTTCATCTCTGACACTTCTATTATAGAGAAAGGGCAAATAGCAATAGTAAATTATTTCCTCTAATTAATCCCCTTTTAATGTGCACACATTTTTGTGTAACGGTTCACTAGTTTTACACATAAAGAAACTAATGTTTAGACTAGAACTAAGTCACCTGCCTATGATTGCCTAATGACAGAGCTAGGATTCAAAGCAGATTCTTTTTTTCAAGATTTGTATATTTAAGGAAGAAAGAAAAGAGGGAGGGAGATTAATATCTATAAAGGAGTCCTCCAAAAGGGTAAAGGGGAAAAATTGAAAGATCACTAAAAAGGGAATGACTTCAAGAGAAAAACCAGTCAACACACACTCACACATTTTCTTAAGAAGATAATTAAAAATCAGTGCAAACTTAAGGAAAATGAACAAAATATACAGAGAAGTAAATTGCATTTTAAATTCCTCTTGACCTGCCCTCATACTCACTAATTATTCAATCATAAACATTCTCAACTGATTTTCTGCTTAATAAAGGAAAGAAAATACAAGCAACCACAAATTAAATCAGGCATAAAAGTTCATGTTAGTGACTTAGGAAGCCTGAGAATTAAGTGTTTCATAGACATTTATGCAAATAGCCTCGTGGCAATTTTATCAGCCCCTCATCAGCTATTACCACGAGCCTATGCAATAATATATACAATAACCTAAGTAAGAACAAAAGAGGTTTTCCGGCTCACCTTTTGATCCCCTGAAGGAGAAACTTTCATGTGAACTAGCAGAAATGAAAGCATTACATACACTGAGGTTCTTTCTCATGACATCTGTTTTGTATACAGAGGTAGGCAAAAGTAGGTGTACAGTTATTTGTATGGAAACAAGACATGCATTTTATGATTATTACAATAACTTTATTAACTCAAATGAATGTCAAAATGCAACTGTAAACTTACTTTGCTCACCTGTCTTTAAAATAAACCTAATGTTTCTTTCAAGGGCTTTAAAGTCTATTGTCATCTTCATGTTTCGTTTTCACAAACGAAACTTCAGTGATCTGTCAGTCAGCAGGTCTCAAGGAAAAAGAGGGCAGCTCACTGAATGCCCAAGCCAGGAGGAGGAGATGGGGAGACTGAGGCCAGAAAAGCACTTCCTCAAGGTCACACAAGTTATGTGTGGTGTGCCTCTGGCACTGCTTTCAGGCTGCAGTCCTCATTGAATGGAGCAAACGTGTCAAGATCCACTGAAGGGAGGGAATACCCTTTGGTCTTAATGAAGATAACACAGATCACAAAAATAAGATACATAGCTTAACAGCAGAAATGACAGGCATGACTACAAAACACTCAGGTGACATGTTTCTAAAAGATAAAAATATAAAAAGCAAAATAAAGTATAAAAAAGGAAGATTACAATTTTATAGGGCTTGAGAGGAGAAATGAACATCTACCTCATAATAGAGTAACATGCTAATTGACCATACCTTCATGACGCCCACCAGCCAATCAATAGTATGCAAATTTACCCAACAAAGATGGTGGGTTAATTTGCATACACAGGTGCCAAGTGGCCGGGGGTGGGGTGGGATGCAGGCATTCTGCACCACTCCAGATGCTCTGGGCCTCTGTGCAGTGTGAGAAGGTGGAAATGTGGCTCCCGGCTGGAGCAGAAAGGTGACTCCAGCCAGAGAGAAGGCGGTGCCAGCAGCCAGGGGAAGGAAGGCCCATTCTTGCACGAATCTTTGTGCATCTGCCCTCTAGTATCATATAAAGAACAGTCACATAATCACCGTGCACATGAGGCTCAATAACAATAAATGAGCACTTTAATTAGAGACAATAACTATGAATACAGACAGTGTTCGCATCAGTTGACTGGCTCTGTAAAGTGGGCCCTGGAACTCACATTATATTAATGTACTTTGACTGTCCACTTGCCTAAAAATAGGAATGCTTTCAAAAGGGAACAATTAATAGCCCTGACTGGTTTGGCTCAGTGGATAGAGTGTCAGCCTGTGGACTGAAAGGTCCTAGATTCAATTCCGGTCAAGGGTATGTACCTTGGTTGCGGGCACATATCCAGTAGTGAGTGTGCAGGAGACAGATTGGTGTTTCTCTCTCATCAATGTTTTTGACTCTATCCTTTTCCCTTCCTCTCTATAAAAAAAAAAATAAAATAAAATAAAATAAATAAAATATATATTTTTTAAAAAGTGAACAGTTAATAAAAATCATGTATTGTCAATTATATTTAACCAGAGATCCAGAATCCAAGCTGTTGACATCTCAGCTTATAAGTAAAAGTTTAACTTCAGAATCAGAAAGAATTTTGACAACACCTATTAATTTTTCTTGAAAATTTAACTCCAATTTTTAACCACTTTCCCCATAATTTTCTATAAGTAAGCATTTAACAGTTGCCTAATTTGGCTTATATTGTTGAAACAACTTCTAAGAACTTTAAATAATGCCTATAATTTGGTAGAAAGTTTAAAAACTGTGCCCAAGTATACCACTCCCTGCCCCACAGAAAAAGTCACTGTTAGGGATCCTGCATCTCCAGGTGATTTTTCAGAATGAAAATCCTGCTGCTAAAACATAGCTCCATAGTTATCAGTTAAGAGTCTTTATAAATACCCCTTATGCCTCTAGAGCAGTGGTCCTCAACCTTTCTAATGTGCAAACCTTTAATAGAGTTCCTCATGCTGTGGTGACCCCAAACCATAAAATTGTTTTCTTTTTCTTTAATAAATCTTTATTATTCAGTTTTTGACAGAGGTTCACCCCCCAGCCCATGCCCTTATCCCCCACCACTGTCCTCATCCATAGGTATAAGACTTTTGTCCAATCTCTTCCTGCACCCCTCACACCCCCTTTTCCCTGGAATTGTTAGCCCTTTCTATGCTCCTAATTCTATTATATTCACCAGTTTATTCTGTTCATCGGACTTTCTATTCACTTGATTTTTAGATTCACTTGTTGATAGGTATGTATTTGTTATCACTTTGTTCTTCATAATTTTTATCTTTACCTTTTTCTTCTTCTTCTTAAAGAAAACCTTTCATTATTTCATATAATCCTGGTTTGGTGGTGATGAACTCATTTAGCTTTTTCTTGTCTGTGAAGCTCTTTATCTGACCTTCAATTCTGAATGATAGCTTTGCTGGGTAGAGCACTCTTGGTTGTAGGTTCTTGCTATTCATCACTTTGAATATTTCCTGCCACTCCCTTCTGGCCTGCATAGTTTCTGTTGAGAAATCAGCTGACAGTCGTATGAGTACTCCCTAGTAGTACTCCCAGCTTTTTCTTGTGTTGCTTTCAAGATTCCCTCTTTGTCTTTTGCCCTTGGCATTTTAATTATGATGTGTCTTGGTGTGGTCCTCTTTGGATTTCTTTTATTTGGAGTTCTGTGTACTTCCTGGGCTTGTAAGTCCATTTCTTTCACTAGGTAGAGTAAGTTTTCAGTAATTATTTCTTCAAATAGGTTTTCAGTATCTTGCTCTCTCTCTTCTTCTGGCACTCCCATAATTCTGATGTTGGTACGCTTGAAATTGTCCCAGAGTCTCCATACACTATCTTCACATTTTTGGACTCTTTTTTTTTTCTGGTTGGGTGTTTTTTGCTTCCTCATATTTCAGATCTTTGATTTGATTCTTGGGATCCTCTAGTCTGCTGTTGAATTTCTGTATATTATTCTTTATTTCAGACAGTGTATGCTTAATTTCTGACTGATCCTTTTCCATTTTTTTGGCATTCTCATTAAGATACTTGAAGGTCTCACTAAGTTTCTCAGAGGTCTCACTAAGTTTCTCAGCAGTCTGTAGAAGATTCTTGAGTAACCTTATAAATGTGCTTTTGAACTCAATGTCCAACCGTTTGCTTTCCTCCATTTCTTTCTTTCGTGACATGTTTCTTGGTCTCCACATTTTGGCTGTTTCCCTGTATTGATGAAGTAGCTCTGTGTGCTAGTTGTCCTTTAGGACCCAGTAGATCCACCTCCCCAGTCACCTGAGGGGACACTCTTGGTGCACGCCTTTGTGGGCTGGGTTCACAGTATTGTTGTAGTTAAGCCTTGATTGCTATTGGTACACTGGGAGGAACTGACCTCCAGGCCAACTGACTGTGAGGATTAGCTGTGTCTATTAATGGAAGAACTGCTGTGCTGGAGACACCCCTATGGGGCAGGACTTGCTTCAGTGGGGCTGCTCACCGTGTCTGCCTCTTGAGTGTGTCACTTATGGATGTGAGGAGTTGAAATCTGGTGTCATCTCACACTGAACTCTAGCTACACTGATTCTTGGATCTCCAAAGAGGAGCAAGTCAGCTAGTGTCTGAGGCCATCCAGCAGAAGCTACAGGGAGATTTGCAGGTTTCTCCTCTTTGCTTGGAGTTTGGAAGTTTTTGAGTTGTCTACCCCAGTTGCAATTAGTTAGGTTAAGCTGCCAGAGGGCAGGCCATTCATATGCAAAAGCCACCGCATAGCTGGGTGGATTTGTAAATTGGGGGTTGGGGGGGGGTGGTGTCTCAGGGAATCACTAGGGTAAGGCCTGGCAAACAGCAATAGCTGCCAATCAGCCCTCTCTGCAGCATTCTGTTCAGTGTCCTGTGTCCAGAGCCCCAGCACAGTGGACAATGATTCCTGTGTACAACTCTGCAAGAGAGCCACCCTCCCTTTCTGATCCGATGGCAGACAGTCCAGTTTCTCCCTGTATGAGTCTGGGTCCCCAGAATCTCACCGGAAACTGGAGCTCAGAGAGTCCAGAACTGGTAACTCCCTCCCAATTGAAAAACAACAGCGTAAGCCAGCCCAATTTGTGCGTGTCTCTGTACCTCTGCCTTTCTGAGCCTCTGCACGTCCTACCAGGTCTCAATGTACTTTTCTCTTTCCTTCTAGTTGCAGAACTCCCACTCCAACAGCTTTCTCGTGGTTCTGGGGAATAGTCGTTTTGTCTTTTAGTTGTAGTTTTAGTGTGGTTGAGAGAGACAGCACATATAGGTGTATACCTTATGCTGCCATCTTGGTTCTCCCAAAATTATTTTCATTGTTACTTCATAACTGTAATTTTGCTACTGTTAATGAATTGTAAAGTAAATATCTGTGTTTTCCAATAGTCTTAGGCGACCCTGCTAGTGGTTTTCAACCTGTGGGAATAACAAACATTTGTGGACAATGGATTCATTGACTTCTCAGGGTTCTTCCAAAGGCACAGCATTCTACAACTTTGAGTGGGAATCACTGTGTAATGTTAGAGCTTCTTGTTGTTTTATTTGCAAATCATCTCCCCATGATTTGTCAGATTAATCTATTTTATCAACTTTGCATATAATGGAATGCATATGATGTAATGTGTATAAGAGACTCTAAAGAGATATTGGGTATTTTATAATTTCTACTGAACAATTTTACACAAAGCAAAAAAATCCTTTGCTTGTCTTTATCCTCCCTTGTCTTCTCAAAGTGCCCACCTAATGTGCCACTACTGGAGACTTGCCCCAGCTCTCTACATGATTACTAGAGGTATAAAAATCCCTTAAATAAGGAAATTTTGTGGAGCACTGGCCAGGTGCCTTAGTTGGTTGCAGCATCATCCCATCCCATACACCAAAAGATTGCTGGTTCGATTCCTGGTCAGGGCACAAACCTAAGTGTTGGGTTAGATCCCCAGATGGATCATGTATTGGGAGGCAACTGATTGATAAATGTTTCTCTCTCTCTCAAAATCAAGAAACAAAAACATATCCTCAGGTGAGGATTTTTAAAAACAGAAACTTGCTTTTATTTGCAGTAATATTGTCCAATTTTTCTTAAGTGTCTTACAAATTAACTCATAGGTCCCTACAGCAGTGATTCTTCAATATGAGCATGCACTAGGCTCAATCTGAAAGCAGCTAAACCCAGAAAACTAGCCCCACTCCAGAACTTTAGCTCAAGAGACTTGGGAGGGACTAAGGAGTTTGCATTTCTGAACAGCTCCTAGTTGTGCAGTGACTGAGGCCCCAGAGGACCCTGGGAGAATAACTGCAGAATACTTTCTAAGAACTCCATTGAAGTCCTACATATCTTAGATTCACATGAAACTGAATGAGGGTTTTACATAAAAACTAACCATCCTTTTAGAATGTTCTGGTTTTTCTCTCATCTATGAGATAACTGGTGATCCTATGTTGTCAATAAAAATGGGCACAACAACCCATACTGCTAACATTGTAAAATGAATTCTATCAAGATTATGCCAATTAATGAGCTGAAAAATTATTGTGGTATATGATTTTAATGTACATCTGAAAAGCTATTAGAAAATTGAAATCAACTTTACAAAGGCCCACATGCTTATTCACTTATCTTTTAAGACAATAATAATATTGTTAATAAGCAGTGAGGAGAGTATGTAATTCTAAACTAAGAAAACTGGGGTCTGAAAACAAAAGTGGCTTTCTTTCAGGAAGTCGTGAGTGGTTGGTAGCCCCGCGCTCTTAGTTGTCCTTCTTATTATAACTAGGTGAGCACACATCTTTATAGGCTCTTAGTTTTATATGAAGATCACATTAAATATCTCTAACAGTTTTCTGATTCCAACACAATAAACTCATTGTTTGCATTAGGAAATGACAAGATACCTAAAATATATAAATTATAATTTAAGAATATTAATTCTAATTTAATAAATTGTCAAAAACTAGTATCAAAACAAATGTTGGCAAAAAACACACACACAAATGTTGGGTGCATAGTGCCTGTTTGGCTTTACTGAGTTACCAGCTATGCCACAAAGTCCTAAAAATATACTGCAGTGAACAGAGAAAAGAGAGGGCCTTACCACCATAGCACGGATAAAAAGTATCTGAAACTCGCCAGAACACTGGTCTTCAATATCCTACTTGTTAACTATTGTAGAAGTATAGTCAAAGAATAAGCAAAGATGAACTCATCTCCTTTTCCTTCAGTGTCCTTTTTGTACCGAGAACAATGATGAATGCGAACATACACCTGAGCCTGAGACATCTTTCATATGTGGGGCTGGTGCTCTGTACGGGTGATAGGCACAGTTTGAAAAGAAACTGGAGTGAGCCCTGTGACTCCCAATGGAGAGCTGCCACCACAGGCCTCTGTGGGAGCTGCTGGGAAAGATGGGCGAGAATGCCACATCACCTGGTGACCCTTCCCTGAGTTCTCCTGCACCAAAATATCAATCATCCATGAGTTAGGTCAGCTCATCTAGCCTCCAGACCATTGTGACAAAGAAAGCATGAGTAGATATTTTTTGTTTGTTTTTGTTTTTTTGTTTCCTTTTCGGGGAGGATGGCAGCAGGCAAACCACAGTGCTGGGAGGGTATAAGGACAGCACATAAAGACAGCAGGTAGGCAACAAGAATCACTGCAGTAGGCGATTAAAATTAACAATGATTCTATAATTCTCTATCAACAATAACAAAACAGAATTGGCCACTGAGCACTTTCCATCCATCAGCACTGTGCTAAGAGCTTTACATTTGCACTAACACTAAGGCAATGGGTGATATGTGGCTCCTGGCATGGATATGTGGCCCGTGTGACCTAGGAAATCAGTGTTTTATTTTTACTTTCTTTAAACTAAATTTAAAGACATACTCAATTACCGGAAATCTTTCAAATATGCTTGAAATAGCTTGCGTATAGAAATCTATTTTTTAGTTGTCAATCTCATAAAGTCCAAGCACCGATGGAGTAATCCTGATAAAAATTTAGCATGCAAATTAGATGTGCTTGTAGGTGTAAAATGTACCCGATTCTGAAAGCTTAGTATGAAAGACTCATATGAAGACTTATTATAAAAAAGAACTTTAAAATCTTGTTAATAATTTTTATATTGATTACATGTTGAAATGATAATATTCTGGATACACAGGGTTACATAAAATATAGTCTTATATTGATTTTGCCTGATTCTTTTCATTGTTTTTAGTGTGACTGCTATGAAATTTAAATCTTCTATGGCTCATATTCTATTTCTTGTGTGGAGCTGTGTTGGTAAATCCTAACCTCACCCTCACCAATATGAGGACACTGAGGTCCGAGAACAGGAAAATGCCAAAATCATCCAGGTCAGTAGTGGAGTCAGGCTAATCCTAGACTTTCCACAGGGATACTTAAGAGGGTCACACCTCAATGTATAATGAAGCACATCAGTTGTCATTAGTGGGGATTTGGCATCCAAATAATAATTTACTTTTTGAATACCAAGGTTACAGGGCTGAAGTTATATGGTTCTGTGCTTCTCATAAATTCAATCTTTCAAGATTAACCTGGCTGTCCTAAATCTCACCAAACACTTAGCAATGCAGGAGGACCAAAGGCCATTACTACCTCCTGTCTTACCAGAGGAAGGATTCAAACTACATTCCATCAAACCACAAGAAGCCAACACACTCTGACAAACCTCACAGCCAAACCTCCAAGAGCCTAATTTGCCCCCCTCCACCCCATCCGCCCATCTCTTCACCAAGAGACAAAAGAAAGCCCAGAATATGCTGAATGGGGTAAAAGAAAACACAACAGAGTTAACAGAAGACTATAGATGGCCCTTCACAATTTGAAAGAACAAATACAAGAGGGTGCATTCCCATCGCCGCACAATATGGCTTTGTTTAAGAGCCAAGTCTCAATTTTGAAACGTGTTGGTCATAAATCAGCAGGCATCACTTTAAATCAACCAGTTTTATGAAATAAGCCAAGAGTTGAAAGCGGCAGGCCTAATTACCAGCATTCCTTGGTGAATTACTTAGCAGGGTGTGCTAAGTCAGTGTGCCGCTGCCTCTTGATCCCCGATTTCAGCCTGTACTTATTTCCCAGGAGGTGAAAAGAGCATGTGGCTAATTAAGCCACAGATCTCCACAGCCAGAAGTACTCAAGGTAAGATTTCTTTTGGGAAAAAAAAGGAAGAAAGAAAGAAAGAAAGAAAAGGTTCTTTGCCTGGTACTCATTAATCTAATTTTTACTACTTCACTAGAAAAATAAGAGCTAATCTTGTCACCTTTAGGCATCTGAACTACCTTGCAGTGTTCAGAAAAAATGTTACATATTTGTAATTTAGCCAATAGGAATTTCTTAAGCCTTTCCTAACCATCAGGAATGTCTCTGGTTTGTCATTTCTAATTAACTCTCAACAAAATTTCTAGCTCCTAAATTTTAATTATACAAAACTCAGGGCCAACAGAGGAGATTGCGCCAAAGCTATGCCAGTGGTAAGGTAGCAGAAATCTGAATTTTTCTTTTCATGTTAGGCATCTTAACTACTTTAAAATTTTATTTACAAGCTAGTGATTCAAGTCCCTTTATTCCTTTTTTAGTTTTCAGGACCTCACTGTCTTTCTGCAGAAAAAATCATTGGTTACATAAAGTGCATCAGTAAGTCCAGTAAACTCGTCCGACTGAAATGTGTTGCTCAACACTGTGGAGACTCCCAAATAAAAAGCAGTCAAGACATTCATCTGAGTTACATTCAGAATGAATACATATGCTCTCCTATAAAAAACAGCAATAAAGGCTCACACCACCATCGGCTCCATTCCAAAACCTCACCCTAGGGGTAACTAGTAGCAATAGTTTGGTGTAGATTCATGTATACACTGTTCTAGGACATTCTCACAACAGCCTTTTACTTCAACTGCTGCATAAGCTCCATTTCTATTCTTCTCATTTTCAAAGTTATAAATCAATACACAAAAACATCTAACTTTATAAACAAGGACTAGAAGACTATCGTACTGCCAGGAGCTAAATTTTCCTTAAAGTTCAGGCTCACAGAAGTCAATAAAAAGAGACATATTCAGGGCAAGAGCCAAGACTAGTACCGACTGCAGCTATAACCTTAAGCAAAGCCACTGTTCTGGTTTACATATTTTTAACACAGACCCCACCCACTTTTTTTTAATAGGGCAATGTTAAAATTAGATTTTGCTTACACATGTCCATAATTGCTATTGTTTAAGAGCATGTCTATAAAATAGTGATTTTTCAAGCCGTGTGCCGCGAGAATGTTTAAAACCTGCAATACCTGACTATGTAGTCAGGGACACTGACCTCTTTTCTCTGAGATTGTCAAATAAAAGGAATGACAACATCCAACACAACAATAGCTATCTAGTGTGAATGAATCAAAATTATACCTATTTTTTGTCAGGTTAGCAAAATATTTTTTTTTTGGTGTTACATAGAGTTTTAGTAATTAGTTTATGTGTGCCACTATAGAAGGTAGTTAAGTCAGTGGTCTTTAATTGTTGGGATTAAGTAGGTAACATTCATAAGACTTGGTGACCTTTTCATACAGTAATTTAAGATTTATGAAAGCTGACATTATTCAATTTAAAGCAAATAGAAAAATAACCAGAACCAAAGTTCCAGTTTCAATTGTTAAAACAGAGCAAAAGCACTAATACTGCAGGGAGGCAGTGGAAGAAACACTACAAATGCAACCACAATTTCAGCAGAAAATTCATATTGAAAGATGTTTGTGAGTCTATTAAATTGAGTATTTAAAAAATCCTTTAAAACAAAACAAATTTATTAAAATATATAGAACTGTAATGCATAATGAATTGTGATAGTCTGGGCCACCAGGACATTTGGAATATAAGTGACCTTGAGTTATGATCTTTTGAGTGTTGTTTCAGAAACTTTCACTGTTGTGTTTTTTGCTTTTTTAATTTTCACCTAAGAATATGTTTTTATTGATTTTAGAGAGAGAGGGATGGAGAGAGAGAAAAAAGAAAATAGGGATCAAACCTGCAATCTAGGTATGTGCCTTGACTGGCAATGGAACTTGCCATCTTTCAGTGTATGGGACAATGGCCCAACCAAATGAGCCATGAGACCTGGGCACTGTAGTGCTTTTTGACTGATAATGATGACCATAACTAACCATAAATTACCATTGTGGTCAAGGCAAGAACACATCTAGAACTGATGTGTTCATATAATGGAGACTAATGGAGATGCATTCATTATTCAATGGGGATGGATCTTACCAATTCCAAATGCCTAAGGTTATGCTCCTTTCTGTTAAGTCTGTGAGACCCTCTGTAGTCCCTCTCTGTGCTCCTACTTTGCTCTAACATATTCTGTTACCGGTGATTCTTTGCAAATGCTTAGGACACATCCTTGAACTTTGTAGAAGACAGAGAGGCATAAGTCGCTAGGGTAGGATATGGAGCCTAACTGTGTGACCAGGAGCCAGGGATAATATCTCTATACCTATTTCCCCATCTGGGAGATAGACTTTTTCCCACTTATTCCATAGGGTTGCTGGAGGAATAAATGAGATGAGGGATATGGCCTGTGAGCCTACCACCCAATTCACTCAGTAATTCATCTCGAAGCAGTCACCACTTTCCTTCCTTCTTTCAGGCTGCTTTGGGTAGTACGACACTTACGCCAGTAATTCTTATTAGCGTTTTAAGGCATAGCCTGAAGCTCCATAATAACCATTTGCAATATCCCCTAGGCTGCCATGTACGTGGGTGACTGGCTCTCCCTTCGGAATTTCTCAGGCCACACACTCTGGGAAGGTACTCTCTCTAATGGTTAGGAGTTTGGTGTTCAATGGAGTGGATTCCAATCCCACTGCCCTTCTTACTTCAGTTACTTTGGGTGAGCTACTTATCCCCCTTTGTCTTAGGTCCCATCTGAGACATGGGATGCTGGACATGCCAACAGTTCTCCTACTGAAATGGACTTTCTTCAGCCAGTGTCTCATCACCAGATATTAGTGCAGACAGAAAACATCTCAAAAGTAATCAACAGGCATGATTAAGACTGCTGCACTACTTGGCCTGTGTTGCTTCATGTCACCAATGCAGTACAGCTCTAAGAGCACCTTGTTATGTCAGCCCTGCAATTACACACAGCAGGGGAGGCAACTGGCCCCCAGCTGAGGCCCATGCAAAAGGGGCACACCTGTGACACCAAACAATGTAATTGCTTTCAGACCAAAGTAAGAAGTATCCATTCTGCCTAAGGAAGAATGGAGGCTGAAGCCATATTCTCAAAAGTAGAGACAACCCAGAAAGAGAAATTCTGTTTCTTTTGTTCTATTTGTAAATGTGAACAAAGAGCAAGAGTTTATGTCTATCTGACCAGAACTGCTCACCAAGTCACTTCAGACCTCTCTCCACCACAGGGCAGGTGAGACAGTGCCGGGCGGGCAGGAACAGCAGCCCCAGACCCAGGAGGGAGAGGTTGAGAGCCCCGGGAGTGGCCCCTAGGCATTTTCTTCTGCATTGAAAATCTATACCTACGTAATAAAAAAGAGTTTTAAAATGAAAGAACACATCAAAGTGATACTACTAGGAGACTTCTGCAGGGAGACGTGGTCTTTCTCTCTGTGAACCTGGAAACACTGTCCCTTTGTCCCTATTAAGAAGGATGCCTTACACATACAGAGTTTGATCAAAAGACAAAAGGACACTGAAGTTCACAAACAGTCCTGAAATCAGGCTCACAGAATGCTCCCGTAGCTCACATTGGTGACAGAAATATGTGACAGCCAGGGACGATGTTATTAGAAGAACGCTCAGATGTCCTTTCTTATGGGGACAGGGCCTCTAGCGACAGATTCCCCTAACTGAGGGGGCTGAGGCAAGCTGATCTGAAAAGCGAGTGCTGGTGCCTGCCTCTTATGATGCCAGGTGTTCTGCACCTGGCTATATTAATTGAACACAAAATCTAAATGCACAGTGAGCTGTGGGAGCATCCCTCCTACTAAATTGGTGACCCACCACCCTTCTGTAATTCCACACACCCCTTCAAGGGTCTTTATTATACCCAAGAAATAAGCAACACCTAGAACATTCTACACCAGGTAGATTTTTTAAGTTGTAGAGAAAGGCCAGCAATTCAGTCACCTGCCCTTGCCTTCGTTAGCAAAAACCCAGGATGCTGGGTGCAGAACAGGAAGACAAGGTAGGACTTCCCTAGAATAACTATCCCATCGGATCGCTTAAGGAACCACAGCAGCGCCTCTCTAACCCGCAGCAAGCTGCCCGGTCCCTTCGACCACCTGAGATGATCTGCAAAAGGGAACATTTTAAAAAGAAATTCTTCCAAACTACTTAAAACATGCTAATGTTACCAAAAAATCTTTTTTGTTTTGTTTTAAATTCCTATAACCTTTCTCCTAAGCAGAGCGGAAATCTCAATGTACAATCTATTCCAGAGAGAACATCTTCCTTTAAAGTTTTAAATTCCAAGGGAAAGAAAGGAAGGGAGAGATGTAGAAATCCTTGGCAATTCCCTACAAAGTTCTAAACAGAGGAATGTTTTCAAAGTATAAACTAATTTTCTCAAGCTATAAGCTGTCAGAGCCCTGCTGCGGGCCGGAGTGGGGAGAGGAGCTAGGGTAGGATCCGAGCAATTGGTGCTGCCATAGTCATGTTAGGCAGACGGGATAGTGAAAACACATGCTTGGTGCCTGAGAGCTGGGTGCAATGCTGCTCTAGCTATTGGACACCTGGCATGTCCCAAGGCCTATGCCTTGGTGCTCTGCTTTCCTCTGAAAGAAGGTATATCAAACTTTAAACCTCAGGTTTGTATGACTCCTATGTCAACAAAATCCACCTGTAGAAGAAACTGTTTCCATTAATGGTCTTAATGTTCCTTTTTGATAATTCATAGTTTAAAATACAAGCTGAGTTCACCACTGCCAAAAAAAACATATTATGCACTACATTGGGTAATTTATGATGAAGCAACCTTAATTACAATATCCAATTGAGCAGGGCTGTTCAAACCCAGAAGAATATCTCTAGTATTTAAATACATAGCAATGCGTCTACTATTTCATATCACCCAACATGAAAATCAATAATAGGAATAAAGGCACAAATTAATTAAATCAATAGGGAAACTAAAGGCTGATCCTGCAAACCTTCACAAATTTACAGACTAAATGAGGACTGCGGGAGGATAAGTAATGCAAATTTCCAACCTCTAATATGAATTCCAAGGACTAGACCTAGTTTGCCAGATGCTGAGAACAATTTTTAAACATACTTTATAAAGTTTCATATATTTCAAGCATAACTGCCAAAGAAAAAGAGGAATTAACCTGAAAATACCCATTTAGCTTTTGAAATCAGTTACTTAGCCGACTGACAGCCTATCCATGTCAGCAGCTGACCTTGTGTGAGTGATCCTCTATCACATTCTCACAAACCAGGAGATCGAGAGATTTCCCTATGGCTCTCCCTGCAGCACAGGCGCCTCCCTCTTTGGGAAGCGGGGGTTCCACCCGGGGGAATTTAAACTCCTTAAAAATCAAATGAAGAGTTTCCTCAGGCTATACTCAGAAAACACACCTTGGATATAATCTGTATCATAATGCGCTCAATTGGTCAACTTGATATTACTCATTCCTTGAATACATACATTCACTGAAAAATGGTCCAAGATTAAGCATATTAACTGTTTTTGCTATTAACCATTTACTTTATAAAATTATGTTTATGATTTAAATGGGAAAAGAAAAAATACATTTATCTCACCTTTCTATAACAAATGTTTTATATTTTATACATAACACTTTTAAAAATATGTAAACAATTTTTATAAAGTACTTCGTCGTTAAGTATCTGAAGCAATCACTAATATGATACTCTCCTTAAAACTGTTATTTGAATTTCTTAGAATGTCATATGAAATCATATATTTTTATTTGCTCTTAAGGTTACTAAAATCTGTCTAAATAGGTATCAAATCATAATTGCTATGCCAACAATTCTTGTTATTCATTTACATGACACACTTCACTACCTTACATAACTGAAGTGTAAAAATGCATGGCAGAGATCACATATATTCAACATGAAATATAAATTCTCCAATTGCTCATTTTTAGATAGATGAAGTCTCCTGGTTCTAACACTTTAGTTGTGCTTTTAACTCTGTACATTTTCCTAGCATACCTAATGGGGAATGTAGCTCAAGCTACATTACCAGTTAACTGAAACATATGAGGAAAACAAATATATTATTCAAACCACCTACTAAAGATTTTAATATTAATCATTTTTAAAATAACATATTTTAAGTAATAAGAACATTTAGGAATAATGTACATTTTTTAAGATGTTATAGAAATGGTTCCACACATTTGCATTTGGATAACTTCCGGCCCCCATGGGATAGAATATCATTAATAGGAATATTGATTTCAATTCATATACTTTAACATAATATCCAATATTACCTTTGACTTTGGCATAAACTACTACTAATACAGTATATGTTATCTCTTCTAAAAGTTGACCATCAGATATAAAAAGTTGACTAATACAGTGATTAAAATAGACATACTTCTCCATATTTTTTACTAATTCATATAACTTTAAATAAAGTATAGACAAAACTTTATGATTTCTGTAAAGAGTAGACAACTTAAGTCTTAAATAAATCTTAAGCCTATAAAAACTTATTGACTGCTAACCTTCACTCAAACAGTACACAAAGACTTAATATACAACCTTTTCCCAAGAGAAAACTTTGCCTTTAGTTAGAGGGACAAGGGGTGCGATAATATATCTATTAATTGAGGCAATATCCAGAATTTCAATCACAGAGTAAACTTTTATGCTAAACTGTTTGGGTCTTTTTGCTCTAACAGAATTTTAATCATTTTTTCTCCCATTAAAGAGTTTTATGATTTCATCATTCCATTTTTAAAAAGTCTTTGCAAGTAAAAAAAATAATTTACTTTAAATTATTTTTAAAGAATCTCTGTCCTACTTCCAGGGAAGGATTACATATTGCTTCCCAATTATAACACATCATCCCAATACTTGCTTTAACAGTAAACTCTAACTAGTGGGAGATGGTTTTGTGAGCACAAACGAAGGCAGAGACCAGCAATAAATCACCTACGTGTGAAGTGCACATTGTTTAATGAATAGCAAACTCGAGAAGCTTCAGAATGAATCAATTAGGTGAATAGGTTAAAACTTTTTAAGGGAACTTTTCTTGCATCAGTCATATTTAAGAGTTGGGGTGTTTCTCTTTAAACTAGGGAGTCTCTCCCAAATGCGATGTGGAGAAAAACGTGTGTGAGATGGAAGTCTATGCTCATATGTTACAATTTTAGCAGTAATTAGGAAGTTGCGTAGCTCTGATGGAATGAGGCTAACAGGCTCCGTAGCTTCCACTCCAGCACAGAATCAAAAACCCACAGATACAACTCCCTGCAGTCCAAGGTCATGCCCTCTGTCAGTGAAAGCAAGGAAGCTCATCCCGGTTATACCTGAAGAGACCTTCTAAAAGTATTAGGTTCTATAGCCAAGATTACTCACTACAGAAAGAAGAAACTTAAATAAGGGCCATGGAATGTATTAGGGGGAAATGCATACAACTTATTAAAAGAGGTTCCTTTTACATTTTAAGCTTTCCCAAAGGAAGGTGGAAAGATATGGCTACAGGCGACACCTATTCCTACTTGTGATTTCTCATGGAACATCACTCTTTCTCATTAAACAAGGTCTGCACTAAGATGACAAGAGCATGCAGTTATCCTACAATCCAAAGCCATGGAGAGATAGGTGGGGTTGGCAATGACTGACATGATTCAGACAGGTAGCTAGGACCAAGTACACATTCAGACAAACAAAACACCTAGAAAATGGAAAATGCTGGTTTGGCAGAGGGCTCGTCTAACCAACAAGAGCGACACTCACGTACCTTAAGGACTTCCATGGGCACCTGGGCGGCAGAGGGAAGGGTGGTGGGCACACTGACGTTGATGGCCGGCGTTGGACTCGCAGGTACTCTCTGCTGCATGAACTGGGCCGCCTGCAGCCTCTGCTGCTGCTCCCTGCGCTCCTGCTCCTGCATCTGCTCACGCATGAGCTGCTGGCGTAGCAAGATGCGTGATGTCATGCTGGAGGAGCTTAGCGGAGGCTTGGAGGCCCCGGGATGCTCCTCGGAACTGCTGTGAGAAAACCAAAAAAATGCACTTTTAGTTCCCTAATGAGACCTTTAATTTGCATTTGGGGTATCCTAACTTGTATGATACCCCATGAAATGAAGCTGTGCAAATGAAATCAAGTTGCAGAGTAGTCTCCATATAACAGAATCGCCTGGTGGCAGCAAGCAAGTCATTAGCTGTTGAATTAAAATAAGTCATCTTGATTCCATTGAGGCATTTTATCATGTGGCTGAGAAGTGATGCACACAATGGCACCTGTTTCCTACATGTAAAAGTGAATTGCTTGATTTGCTTCTTTATAACCAAATCTAACCAAATAACTACTACATGTTGTTGCAATTCCTAGATGTCTGAAATGTTTACTAACAAGGAGTACTTTAAAGGAAAGGTGTATTTCACCAATGGGGCCATTTTCCTAACATACAGAAAGTAAAAATCATTAATTAAAGAAGTACTTGGAGGAAAATATTCACACTGAACTTGACCTCAGCCAATGGGAAAGGGGAAAGAAGGTGACTTGACACCTAGTTTCTCTGCCTGGTTTTCTCTGTGTGTGTCCTCTGATGCACGCTGCTGGTGTGCCCTTTCCTAACGTACTCTGTGAGTTCCCTAGGAAGCTGACTTCTGGCAGGGGGCTGACTCTTCCCAAAATGATTTCTAATACTTAGACACTAGACATCAGTAAAGAAGAAATGACTTCCTAATTTTCCTAAATAGGGTTTTCAATCACTTATCTTGCTAGGTCTATGACATCGGCAGATGTCCGAAATGGAGGAGTGACAATAGGTGTTGCCAGATTATCCATTTATGAATGTTGAAGGTGAGTTTTTTAAATTTCCTTTGCATCATTATATTTTAAAGCCCCTAGCTCAGAAGTATTTTGTGGGAATTAAATAAAATAATTCACATAAATCCCCCTAGTACAATGAGCACCATACCATGTAAAATTGCCTCAATAAATAGTCACTGTTGCTGTTATTATTACCTAGAAAATTTAACTGTTCTTTATTTCCTTTTTTAATTAATCATACTTTATTACTGTGTCTTAATTGTCCATTAAAACATATGATCTTAAAATACAGTATGAATAGAGGGGTATATTTATAGCAGTCTTACAACATGGGATTATTTTTCATACTTAAAGGACTATCTCTTTGTCCACTTTCACTAAAAAACTAACAACAGGAATGAGGTTTAGATCTAAGCTGCCTAAAGGGCTAAAACTGAATACAGAGGGATTTTCCTCACACACAAAACTGCAGTCAGAAGCCCTCAGTGATGCCAAAGGGAAGTGCATTGGGTTGGGATGGAGTCTGGGAGGCCCTTTACCTCTTGCAACCTGCTTTTCTAAAAGCTAAATTCAGAACAAACAGTGCAAAATCTTAGCATCTGGAAATGGAGAAAGGTGATATTTGAGAAAAGATTCACTCTGGGGTCACTCTTCAAGGGAAGCAGCTTTTTTAGAGCATAAACCCCAGTATTGTTTTTACCTTCTAAGAAAACAAAACAAAATAAAGCCTTTAAATCATCAATCACCCTCATGAATTCTTTTAGACTCTGCAGGTGAGGATGAAGAAATGTCTATGCTTGCCCCACCCACACTCCCAGAAAACTCCATCACAGAGGGCCAGCTGGCAGTTTACCTATTTACCCGTTGCCCTAAACTGTGGCAGGTTCACATAATGTAATACTACACAGCCATTAAAATGGTAGAGAAATATATGTATTGTTCTAAATAAAAACTACATAGTATAGTCAATTTACTTTTATTTGTTCTTTTAAGGGATATTTTGTTATATATTTTATTTTATTGAAAAGAACTTAAAATTGTATTTTTCAATCACAGTTTACATTCAGTATTGTTTTGTATTATTTTGAGGCCTACAGAATAGGAGTTAGACAACCATGTACTTTACCATTTGCAATAGCACAGATAGACCAATAAGTCATTCAGAGAAACACAAATACCATGTGATTTCACTTATATGTGGAATCTAAAGAACAAAATAAATAAACAAACAAAACACACAGAGAACAAACAGTTGCCAGAGGGGAGGTTCTTGGGGACTGGGTGAAAAAGAAGGAATTGCCCTGGTCGGTGAGGCTCAGTGGGTTGGAGCAATGCCCCTTGCACTGATAGGTTTGGGTTTGATTCTAGGTTAGGGCACATACCCATGTTGAGTGTTTGATCCCTGATCAATCCCCAGTCAGGTCATGTACAAGAGGCAACTACTGATAGATGTTTCTCACATCAATGTTTCTCTCTCATGCCCTCTTCATTTCTCTCTCAAAATCAATTTAAAAAAAAATTTAAAACATATCTTCTAGTAAAGATTGTAAAAAAAAGTTAAAGGGATTAAGAAGAACAAATTGGTAGTTATAAAACAGTCACAACATAGGAGATGTAAACTACAGCATAGGGCAATGGTTGGCAAACCACGGCTCACAAGCCACATGTGGCTCTTTGGCTCCTTGAGTGTGACTCTTCCACAAAATACCACAATCTGGGCGAGTCTATTTTGAAGAGTGGTGTTAGAAGAAGTTTGAGTTTTAAAAATTTGTCTCTCAAAAGAAATTTCAATCATTGTACTGTTGATATTTGACTCTGTTGACTAATGAGTTTTCACATATATGTGGAATCTAAATTATATGTAGAATTCCCGACCACTGGCATAGGGAATACAGTCAATAATATTGTAATAACCATGTATGTATGGGGTGAGGTGAGTAATGGAAGTATTGGCGGATGAAATATAATAAACTTAGAAAAGCTAGATGCAAAATAGTATTCAAGGTATGATCCAATTTTTTAAATGTGTATTAATGAAGAAGTATAAGGATACCATCACTCTGGACCAACAGTCTTTTACGGCACGCTTTAGAGGTCTTATCAAAAGTTGTGAAATTGTTCATACAATCTGATTCAAAATTTCATTCATGGACAACACTCCTAAGAAAATAACTCAAAATGTAGAAAACCTGACATTACAAAGCTATTTTCAAGTTGCTAAAGGTTCTGTGCACCTAAATTTGTTGAGAACAGTTAAGTAAATTAGGAGGGAAATGCTGGCCAAAGAGCACAAAGTTTTTGTTACAAGATGAGTAAGGTCTCCTCAGACCTTACTCCTGAGGTACAATGTGGAGGCTGTAGGGAATGATTCTTCTCATTACAATGGTAACTATGTGAGGTGACAGATGTGTAACCATTTGATAATATATACATGTAGATATATACCTCAAACATAGTATATACAATCTGTGTCAATTACACCTGAACAAAATTGGGGGGAAAATAAAACTATTTAAGAGATTTAAGCATAAAATAGGTTTTTAAAAAATAAATCAGAATACATGAATGATACATGAATTTAATAATGTACCATTTTTTAAAATAGAGACTACAAAGTGGAAAATACCTGTAAGAAGAGCTCATTAAAAAGTAGGATTCAAAAATGTATTTACATTTTAATTTAAAATAAGAACAGCAGGTGTATGCTCACAAATACACATGACCACAGGGAATGCCTAGAGATGATCATAGTTGCCAAGTTGTCAGAGTCAGAGTGGAATTACAGGTAAATTTCTTTTTTAGTCTTTCCCCTGCTAAGCTAAATAAAGCCATAATGATTTTTCCCAATGGCAGACTATATGCTGCTAATATCAGAAAATGAAAAAATGACCTGAGTGATCAAACTCACCACTTGGCTAGAAAAGGGGACTGGGTCCATCATAGATAGGACATTGACTGCCTCCAACACACAGGTACTCAGAGTCTTCAGAATCCCAGAACAATCCAATCCTCTTTCATCATTGTTTCCTCCAGACATACATAGAGTGGACAATGTTGATACCCTGCTTATAGGTAAACCATGTACTCATCCACATAATAAAAGTAGCCATTACTCAAAATAATCTATTTATTTGGTAGAAGATCAGCAAAAGTAAAATGTACTAGTACTTCCCTAAACTAAAAAAAAAAGGGGGCAGGGTACTACTTAAAATGAATAAATAAACAGTCTTCGCAGTCAAAGGCTGTCAGGTTAGGGCATTTCCAGAGAGGCTGATCCTTTTGATAGGAACATGAGCAACCCTTTGTGCAGTGGCAAATGCAGCTGTAGAATAATTGCACTAATTAGCTGCCCACTGGCTGTATTTTGGAGGAGGGAAGTAATGGAAGGGTGGGAAACCCTGTCAATTAACAGTAAAGCATTCTGAAGATTCTTCAAGTTAAAATTACAAGTTACCAACCACATTAAGGCTTTGGACTTTAAAGTCAATAACAATGTCATTTAAAGTATTTACTGAACTATCCAATCAGAAAATAAAACATATTGAGACAGGAAATCCATGTAAATAAAAGGATACCCCGCTAAGAAAACTTAGCAGAGCTCACTAGTTGACATTATTAACAAATCTTCCAAAAATAAAGTGCAAAGGAAGACTGCAGTTACATCACTAAACACACTCCTTGTGGGATATTTCTGTGTCATTAAGTTAACTCCAAGTTCTCAGCTTCACTTTCAACCTTTTAAACATCCCTTTCTCTTTGAAATAATTGAATCTATAACGATCACCTTATAGACAAAAATGAAGATATCTACACTTCTAAATGTTAGCAGGACAAACAAGCATAAATGTCTTAAACTCATAATTGAGGTGAGAACATTACAAGTGACCACAAACATTACAAGTGACCACAAAGCATATTTAAAAAAATGTTTATTGAATTTATTGGGTGACACTGGTTAATAAAATAATATAGGTTTCAGTACAATTCTATAATAAAACCTTGCAGAAGTTACTTTTCTAATTATTAGCTCTTTTTCAAAAAAAATCATAGTTTTTAAACTGTCTATTATAAAATAAGACCCTGATACTGAAGTCTCTGATATAAGTAAGCAAGGAGAGCTGTCCAAATGCATTTAATTCTAGAAGCTAACTGAACTCATCCAGGGCCAGAGAAGCTCAACCTGCTTTAGATAATCCTAATTCCATGAGTTTGATTTCTTTTAATCAGATTATGTAAAGGTCATTTACTCGATAAATTCAGGGTGTCCCCAAAAAGGTACATACACTATAATAGCTGACAGCTCAATTTTCAAAATGAAATGTATTTTAATAAACACTGCCTTTATAATTATTCAAAATGTATGCATACATTTTAGGGAAATACCCTTAATTAGAGAGTGCTTCCTCTCTGCCAGGTGCTGGGACTACCTGGTCTCTAATCTCAGAGAGTTTAAAGCCATGGACATATATTTTTTATGAGATGCCTTAAAATTAAGTCAATTATCTAGATTATCTGACTGTTATTTAGTTTCCATATGGGAAGATACATATCTCACCATAAGAAATCACCCTTCAAAAGCCAAGTGGCCAAAGCCTGTACTGGCTCACACAGGACTCACTGAAGCCATTCACAGCTCCCTGAGACACGGGCATCGCTGCACAGTGAGCTGGAACTGCCATCAATGGGGCTCACATTCTAGTTCAGTCCCTGGTAAGCAGTGATTTTTAAGGAGGCCTCTCACCACTCTGAGCCTCTCCAGAACATTCCTCCCAAAGGTATGGTGTTGATTAAATGAACTTGTTAACTAAGTTAAAGTGCTCAACCCAGTAGCTGGAATATGGACACCAGGTAGCCACAGATTTTTGAGGACTTGTGCTCCAAATTATTTGGTATATTCTAAATTCAAATAATTAATCCCACTGCCTTTCTTGACCACTTGAGTATAACAGAAACTCCATGCAATCCAATACTCCAGCATCTAAGCACTACATGCCTGCCTACTCCTCACCAGTGACTGCTGCCAAGCCCTTTACTAAGCCTAGGGCTCAGGCTCTGGCCTCCACATTAGGGTCTCATGGTAGGAGACTGGAGGTCAGTTGGAATTTGTCCTCTAGGCTGAAGGAGCTGATAAACTTTCCCCTGCATTTCCTCTTTTCATTTTCTCACTCAGAATCAAGTTCTGCCATTTACTAACTTGTAACTGTGGCCAAATTAGTCCATCTCTGAGCTTCGATTTTTCTCATTTATAAAGAATATTTATGTTTAATAGATATGCCTGTCAGCACTGTGATGATGATTAAAATTGTAATAGATGTAAAAAGCTAAACATACAGTGCTCATTTCAGCAGCACATCACTAAAGTTGGAACAATACACAGAAGATGAGCATGGCCCCTGTAAGGACGGCATGCAAGTAAGTCAAGCAGTCCACATGTTTTGAGATGTTCATTGGCAACCTGTATGGTCTTGTAAACCAATGAAACCCCAATAAATCCAATTTTAAAAAAGCTAAGCATGTGATTAAAACATAGTCCAATAAATGGGAACAGAATTCAAAAATTAATAATAAAAAAAGAGTATAGCACTGAACATGCTACTTCATTTCTGATGCAAGGAAGAGACTTCCTATATACATCTATTCAAGTCTGGACCATAGTAGATTCGTCTTTTAGGGTTTAGGCACCCACATTTAAATCAGAGAACTTGATAACGTGTTTCAAAGGTGAGGAGAGATAATTTATCCTGCAATTATCACATTAGTCATAAAGTTAAAGTCCTAGTATCTTTCTCCAGGAAAAATTAATATTCATGATAATGATTCAGTTGCTAGACCTCACAGCCTACAACTCGTCTGCACTAGGGCACAGTGTGAGTCTGCACAGAAAAGCACAACATGATGCTCACATCCACAGTGGAGACACAGAAAGGCACAATAACATCAGATTCCCAAAGCACAAGTGAGGAAGCTACATCATGGAGGGGTTAAGACACTGGGTTTCCAAATGCACAAGGCTGCCTGTCAAACATCAGCTAAGTACCTGTCTAAAATCAAAATGCTCAGTCTCCATCCTTAGAAATTGATTTCAGTTTAGGTTAGTCCCAGTAATCAAAATGTCTTAAAAAATTCTACAGTTGCTCTGACCAATATGGCTCAGTTGGTTGGGCATGTTCTGCACATAGAATGTTGCTGGTTCAATTCCCAGTCAGGGCACATGCTCAAGTTTTGGGCTCAATTCTTGGTAAAGGGGTGTACATGAGGCAGTCAATTAATTTTTCCCTCTCACATCAGTGTTTCTCTCACACACTCTCTCTCTATAAAAATCAATAAAAATCTTTAAAAATATATTCTGCAGTTTATTCTGATGTCTAGCCATGTTTGGAAACTAATAGTCAAACACCCACGACTACCCGGCCCTTTAGTTGTAGCTGGCATGTGAACCCACATCTCTGATTCTTAGATCAGGATACTTCTATCCTTTTCTGAGGAAATTCGCACTCCGAGCTCACCTCCAGAAGCCTGGAAGGAGCTCTGAAGTGTCTTTCAAAAACAGAATCAATGTGTGGAATGAGATGGAATAGGAGGACTGCTCAGCCCTGCCAATGGACCCTAAACCAGGCAGACAAAAAAATACCTGTGGACCTTTATGGTTACAACTACAGTACTTGATCACAACTAAATGGATCACAGGCTGTATCTATAGAAACTGTCCTGACTAGATTGTCCTGTCAGCTGGAAGAAATTCTCAGGAGTTTTTGAAAATGCCTTCAAGTACAAAACTCACTGAAGTATGCACTGGAAAATGGATATGTCTTTCTAGATGACACTCGAACACTTCAGAATGATTACACATCTTTCCAGAGCAATCACTTTGCAAATTGAAGGATGACTTTTTCACCATGTATCATGGAGGCAAGTACCAATAAGAAAATATTGAAATTGAAATAAGAAAGTAAGAAACTGTCATTTGTACTTAAAATAGCAGAGAGTCTAACCATGGAAATGTGAAAGTACCAGATTTCACAGTTCAGCTTCAAAAACTGAGATCTTCTGGACTTTGGCCAACCTTGGGTTTTACTGGTTAAAACTCAAACAAAAAAATGAAGACCTGCCAAAATCCAGCATTTCCCAGTAATATTACTAGCCAGACAATCAATTCTACAGGTTTCTGGTGCAGAAAATAAAAAGGGCTTGCAAGGTATATATAGCTAGTCTTTCTCCTCTTCTTTCCTTCAACCAAATTTGAATGTTTTCCAAAGGCCGGGTTCTCTGCCTATGAGGGACATCACGGTGTCCACAGTGGAAAAGACTCCTGCCTCTGGGGCTGTGTGCCTTTCACTGTACAGGAGGAGGAAAACATACTAAAAAGTAAGAACCAGCAATGATATATAAGTTAAAATCTGAAATTTCCTTTGTTCAACATGTAGGCCCCATTAGTTGATAAAAATTGGAGGCTCTCATATACTTAAGATCAATATTCCTTAACTTGGACTTTTAGCAGGTACCATTAAGAGTAATTCCAAAATTGATTAGCTCAAAATCAAGAGAGCCTTAATAATGTTACCAATACTTGAATATTTTTTTAAATGAGAGTACAAAAAATGACAGCCTGGGGCACAGAAAGAAAAAATTTATAAAAACCCTGTGGTTGCCGAACAACCAAAGAGTGGTCACCAGGAGTATGCATGCGGAGAGGTGCACATGGACGGGGACTTGACTCTGGGTTCCAGGGCACAGCAAGACTTGACTTTGGGTCTCACAGAGTGGCAGCATTCAGTCTGGGTCCAGCGACCTGCCAGGTGTAGCAGGAGTCAGTCTGGATCCTGCCTCTTCGGCGGGTCTGGGTCTCATGTGATATTGCACTCTGGGACTCTAGTATATATACATATATTAGATGCCTGGTGCACGAAATTGGTGCACTGTGTGTGTGTGTGTCGTGGGGGGGCACATGCGCAGATCTGGGGCCCCTCAGGAGATGTTTGCTGTTGGCTTAGCCCTCATCTCCCCGGCAATCAGACTTCCCTCTCACAGTTTGGGGCTCTTACAGTCCAAGACCCCTCATTCCTTACCACCCACCTGCAGCAGAGGTGGGAGAGATTCCCGCCACTGCTGCTTCATTTGCCAGCCATGAGCCTGGCTTCTAGCTGAGTGGCCTTCCCCTGTGGGAGCTCACTGACGACCAGGAACCAGCTCCTGCATTGAGCGTCTGCTCCTTGATGGTCAGTGTGCATCATAGCAACTGGTCATTCTGGTCATTTCATCATAAAGGTTGCTTAGGATTTTATTGTATAGATGTGTATGCATATATACATATATGTGTGTGTGTGTATTTTTTCCATCACTTTTATTTTATATTTTTGTACATCTTGCATACTATAATATTAGTCCAGTGGCATATGTACACAATTTATAAAATAAAAATATATTAAGAGAGTTTGCTTGAAAAAAACTCTTCAACTAGGAGTGATGACCAAAAATGTTGAACAGACCTCAGTAATATATGAACAATGTTCTTCCAGGCAATTTTTAGCATCATGTTTTTTTTTAATTTGGTTAATTTCATCACTCCCAAAGAGTTTCTCACTTCTCTACATTCCAACTAAGGAGAAGGTTCATCTCAGTATTTTCAGCCAAGGATATGAGGATACCATTTCCTCACTTTATGACTACACTGTTCTCCATTCTCAAAGATGGTGTGGCATACTACTAACACTCCGTGGAAGAAACTGTGTTCAAGAGCATCACATGGTTCTAAAGTAGATGGGGTTGGTGTGGCCCACACTCAAGCTTTCTGTCTTCACACCAAGCCTCCTTCTCCTAGATCACACTCTGCTCCCATTCATAGCCAGCTGTCCTGTCTTAAAAGGTTTGAAAAACGCATCCCCTTATAGTGTGTGTAATTGGCAAGGCATGGCATGATATCCCACCTAAAGTATTTTTTTTTTAATTTTTTTATTAATGTGTTACATGTATACATATCTTCCCATTGCCACCCCCTCCAGGGCATGCCTTAAGCCCCCAGTGTCGTATTCATTGGTTATGCTTATATGCATGCATACAAGTTCTTTAGTTGATCTCTTATTTACTTCACCTCTCCCTAACCTTCCCGCTGTAATTTGACAGTCTGTTTGATGCTTTATTGCCTCTGTATCTATCTTTTTGTTCATCAGTTTATAATGTTCTTTATTATCCATAAATAAGTATGATCATATGTTGTTTTTCTTTCATTGGTTGGCTTATTTCATTTAGCATAATGCTCTCCAGTTCCATCCAGGTTGCTGCAAATGGTAAGAATTCCTTCTTTTCGATGGCAGTATAGTATTTCATCGTGTAGAGGTACCATAGTTTTCCGATTTACTCATCTCCAGATGGGCACCTCGGCTGTTTCCAAATTGTAGCGATTGTAAATTGTGCTGCTATGAACATAGGGGTGCATAAATCCTTTCTGATTGGTGTTACTAGTTTCTTAGGATATATTCCTAAGAGTGGGATTGCTGGGTCAAATGGGAGTTCTATTTTTAGTTTATTGAGGAAACTCCATACTGTTCTTCACAGTAGCTGTACCAGTTTGCATTCCCACCAGCAGTGCACAAGGGTTCCTTTTTCTCCGAATCCTGGCCAACACTTGTCATGTGTTGATTTGTTGATGATAGCCATTCTGACAGGTGTGAGATGGTATCGCATGGTTGTTTTGATTTGCATCATTTGGATAATTAGTGACTTTGAGCATGTTTTCATGTGTCTCTTGGTCTTCCTTCTGTCGTCTTTGTAAAAGGATCTATTGAGGTTCCTTGCCCATTTTTTTTATTGGATCATTTATCTTCCTTTTATTAAGTTGTGTAAGTTGGCTGTAGATGTTGGACATTAAACCTTTATCAGGAATAACATTTGCAAATATGTTCTTACATACAGTGGGCTTTCTTGTTGTTTTGTTGATGATTTCTTTTGCCGTGCAAAAGCTTTTTATTTTGATGTAGTCCCATTTGTTTATTTTCTCTTTAGCTTCCATTGTCCTTGGAGCAGTATCAGTGAAGAAGTTCTTTCGGCATATGTCTGAGATTGTGCTGCCTGTGGATTACTCTAGTATTTTTATGGTTTCCCATCTCATGTTTAAATCCTGTATCCATTTGAGTTAATTTTTGTGTATGGTGTAAGTTGGTGGTCTAGTTTCGTTTTTGTTTTTTTTTTGCATGTATCTGTACAATTTTCCCAACTCCATTTAATGAAGAGACTGAATGACTGCATTGTATGTTCATGCCTCCTTTGTCAAATATTAATTGAGCCTTGTGGTTTGGGTTGATATCTGGATTCTCTACTATTCCATTTGTCTATGTGTCTGTTCTTGTGCCAGTACCAGGCTGTTTTGAGAACAGTTGCTTTGTAATATAGCTTGAAATCTGGTATTGAGATCCCACCTACTTTATTCTTCTTTCTCAGGATCACTGTGGCTATTCGGAGTCATTTTGTTGTTCCAGATGCATTTTTGGAGAGTTCTTTCTAGATCTGTGAAATATGTTGTTGGTATTTTAATGGGAAGTGCATTGAATCTATAGATTGCTTTGGGCAGTATGGACATTTAAATGATGTTGATTCTCCCAATGCATAAGCATGGTATGCTCTTCCATTTGTTACGTCTCCCTCTATTTCTTTTTTCAGTGCCCTGTAGTTTTCTGCATATAGGTCTTTGACCTCCTTAGTTAGGTTTATTCCTAACTAGGTACTATCTTAATTTTTTTGATGTGATGGTAAATGCAATTGCTTTTTTAGTCTCTCTTTCTGTAATTTCACTATTAGTGTATAGAAATGCAATAGATTTCTTGGCATTAATTTTGTATCCTGCCACATTGCCGAATTCATATATTAAGTCTATTAGTTTTTGGGCTGTTTTTTTTTTTACAATATCATGTCATCTGCAAATAAGGACAGCTTTATTTCTTCTTTTCCAATTTGGATGCCATTTATTTCTTCTTCCTGTCTAATTGCAAAGGCTAATACTTCCAGTACTATGTCGAACAGGAGTGGTGAGAGTGGGCATCCCTGTCTTGTTCCTGTTCTTAGGGGAAATGGTTTTAGTTTTTGTCCATTGAGTATGATGTTGGCTGTGGGTTTATCATATATGGCTTTTATGATGTTGAGGTATGATCCTTCTATTCCCAACTTGAGGAGAGTTCTTATCAAGAAAGAGTGTTGGATTTTGTCAAATGCTTTTTCTGCATCAATTCATATGACTGTGATTTTTATCTCTCAATTTGTTTATGTGACGTATCACATTTATTGATTTGCATATATTGTACCATCCTTGCATTCCTGGGATAAATCCTACTTGGTCATGGTGTATGATCTTTCTGATGTACTGCTGGATCAGATTTGCTAGAATTTTGTTGAGGATTTTGGTATCTATGTTCATGAGGTATATTGGCCAGTATTTCTCTTTCATTGTGTTTTCTTTATCTGATTTTGTTATTAGGGTATTTGGAAGTCTTCCTTCTTCTTGAATATTTTGGAATAGTCTGAGGAGGATAGGTTTTAATTCTTCCTTGAACGTTTGGTAAAACTCTCCTGTGTAGCCATCTGGTCCCAGGCTTTTGTTTGCTGGAAGCTTTTTGATGACTGCTTCAATTTCTTCCATAGTTATTGGCCTTTTGACATGTTTAGAGTCTTCCTGATTGATTGAGTTTCGGAAGGTTATATTTTTCTAGGAATATATCCATTTCCTGCAGGTTGTCCATTTTGTTGGAATAGAGTTTTTCATAGTATTTTTTAACAATCCTTTGTATTTTGGTGGTGTCTGTTGTTATTTCTCCTCTTTCATTTCTGATTTTGTTTATTTCGGATTTCTCTCTTTGCTTCTTGGTGAGCCTGTCTAGAGGTCCATCAATCTTGTTTATCCTTTCAAAGAACCAACTCTTGGTTTTGTTGATCTTTTGAATTGTTTCTTTGGTCTCTATGTCATTTATCTGCACTCTAATCTTTACTATTTCTTCCCTTCTGCTTACACTGGGCTTTTTTTGTTGCTCTCTTTCTAGCTCTTTGAGTTGTAGGGTTAGGTAGTTTATTACCATTGTTTGTTTTTTTTGCTGTAAGTTTGTAGAGCTATGAACTTCCCTCTCAAGACTGTTTTCACTGTGTCCCATAAATTTTGTATTGTTGTGTTATCATTATCATTTGTTGCCATGATGTCTTTAATTTCTTCCTTGATATCTCTGGTTCCCTAGTGCTTGTTTAATAGCATGCTGTTTAGTCTCCATGTGTTTGATTTCTTTGTATTGTTTTTATTGTAGTTGATTTCCAGTTTTATGCCACTGCAATCTGAGAAAATGCTTGATATGATTTCTATTCCTGAATTTGAAGAGACTTTGCCTATGAGCCGACATATTGTCTATCTTTGAAAATGACCCATGTGCACTTGAGAAGAATGTATGTTCTGTGGCTTTGGGATGAAATGTTCCAAAGATGTCAATTAATTCCATCTGGTCTAGTGAGTCATTTAGGATTGATATTTCTTTCCTGACTTCTTGTTTAGAGGATTTGTCCAGTGGTGAAAGTGGAGTATTAAAATCTCCTACTATGACTGTATTGCTGTCAATCTCTTCTTTGATATCCTACAGGAGTTGTTTATGTATTTAGGTGCTCCTATATTGGGTGTGTATATATTTAAGAGAGTTATTTCTTCTTTCTTCCCTTTAGTATTATGAAGTGGCCTTCTTTGTCTCTTGGTATGTCCTTCACTTTGAGATCTAATTTGTCAGATATAAGTATTGCAACCCCAGCTTTTTTTTTCATTTCCATTTGCCTGAAAACTGTCTTCCATCCCTTCATCCTCAGTCTGTGTGCATCTCTTTTTGTGCGGTGGGTTTCTTATAGACAGCAGATATATGGTCATGTTTTCTCATCCAATCCATTATCCTATGTCTTTTGATTGAAGCATTTAATTCATTTACATTTAACATTATTATTGATAGGTACTTATCTGTCGCCATTTTTATTCTTTACCCCTGTGTTCCCTCTTCGCTTCTGATTTCTTTTTTTACAGCAGACCCTTTAACATTTCTTGCATTGATGGTTTGGTAATAATATATTCCCTTAGTCTTTTTTTGTCTGTGAAGCTCCTGATTTCACCTTCAATTTTGATTGAAAGCCTTGCTGGGTACAGTATTCTTGGATTCAGACCCTTCCTTTGCATGACTTTGTATATTTCATTCCATTTCCTTCTGGTCTCATGAGTTTCTGTTGAGAAATCAGTTGCTAGTCTTTAGGGGTTCCTTTGTACGTAACTTTCTGTCTTTCTCTGGCTGCTTTTAAGATTCTTACTATGTCATTGGTGTTTGCCAATTTAATTATAATGTGCCTTGGTGTCAGTTTTGGGAGGTTCATTTTGCTTGGGACTCTGTGAGTTTCTTGGATTTGTGCAGGTTTTTTCCTTCCTATATCAGGGAATTTTTCTGTTATTATATCTTCAAACAGGTTTCTATTCCTTGCTCAGTTTCCACTCTATCTGGAACCTCAATAATGCAGATGTTGTTTTGTTTTGTGTTATCCCAAAATTCACTCAGGCTCTCCTCTTGCTTTTTATTATTTTTTTTTCTAGAAGCTGCTGTAGTTGGGTATTTTTTCCTACCTTGTCTTCTAGCTCACTGATGTGGCCCTCTGCTTCTTCTAGTCTACTTTTGATGCTTTCTATTGAGTTCTTTACAGCAGCGATGTCATTTTTCATTTCTTCTTGATTCTTTATAATTTCCTCTCGGTTCTTACTCATATTGTTGAATTTGTCTTCCATTCTTTTCAGCCACCTTATGACCATTTCTATGACCTCTTTTTCTGGCAGGTTTATTTCTGCTTCTATTTTGTTTAATTCATTTTCTGGTGATACCTGCTTTTCTTTCATAAGTGGGCTGTTTCTTCATCTGCCCATGGTCTTTCTTCTCTGGGTGTCTAGTTATGTAGTTCTCTCTCCTTATCCCAGGCGAAATCTGACCTTTCCATGTGGCATGTGGAGCTCCTCTGAATCCAAGTTGTTTGCGATGATTGGGGAGCACAGGGTTCTGGGTTCCCCAGCTTTTCAGTAAGTTCCGCAGCTGTAGCTTTTCAGGCTTACATAAACATCCACTTTCCCCTGCAAGATGGCGTGGTCTCCGTGTTCGCACTGGTGGCTTGGGGGAATAAACCCCGTGGCAGCGGGGCTGTCTATTCAAGGGTGCCCCATCCAGCAGTCCCCTACCTTCTCCTAAAGGACAACTGTCCCTTAACTTGCCAACAAACACTCCCATTGCAACCCTCAACTGTTCTCTCAGTCTGCTCGGTGACAAGGCTCCAGACACGTCTGTCTATTCCGCTGCTAATTTTTTTTTCCCACCTAAAGTGTTTTGAAAGGGAGAAATTTTTATTCCAAACGTAGACAATCTAATGACAGAACTCAGTTATCAATGTGAAAATAATCGCAAGGATCTTTTCAAACACAGAAAGCCCTTCTAGCCTTACTCAAACTGCCTCAGGCAAAGGGTATGCTCTGTGGACTTGTCTTCACCACATCCTAATAGGTTACAGAAGACTTGGAAGCCTTACCATACCATCACTAAATAATTATTGCATGCCGATCAAGTTTGCATATTGTGTGTAAATTGAGACATTGTGGTCTTAGGAACAGTTCAGGGAGGCACTGTCGAGTGGAGAAGTGATGGCATATAGGAGTGATGGCCTATAGTGGTCACATAATACCGATGCCTGCCCAGGATCCTGATCCACTTCTCTGGCAAAATACCTTGATTTCACTTTGAAGAACCAGCCTGCTCACTTTCAGTTCATGGTGGTGCTACTAATTCCAGACAAAGCAACACACCCAGGCTGGCTAATCACATTAAGCTCATGCTACAAGATGGTCCAGTAAGAGTCAGCTCTATGCCCTTGACTAGAACTACTACGGTAAAATAACTCTCTTTAATCTCAAGTTTGGGAAAGTGGTAGAATGTGGAATGTAAATCAGAAATTTTCTGGGCCTATCTGGGAAAAGAAAAAAGCCAAACCAGATGAAAGAGGGAACAGAGAACTGAGAACAAGGAAGAATGAAGAAGGATCTGGTGTCTGGATGACAGTGAACACCTGAATCAAACCATCCCTGAAGATTTGATAAGCCTGAGTGCTGGATGTTGATTTATAAGGCCCAATATCCATTTCTGATTAGGCCATTCGATGTATTCTGGTGTAACACAAATGGTTTTTGTGACATTTTAGAAAATACTAGCAAAGTAGCAGGATACAAAATTAACACCTAGAAATCTATGGCATTTTTATACAACAATAACAAATTCACTGAAAGAGAAACTAAAAAAAAATCCCATTCACCATTGCAACAACATTACAAGATACCTTGTAATAAACTTAACTAAGGAGGTAAAAAAACTGTACTTGAAAACCTATAGGACATTCAAAAAAGAGATAGAAGAAGATATAAACAAGTGAAAGAATATATCATGTTCATGGATTGGTAGAATCAACATAATTAAAATGTCCATACTACCCAAAACAATCTACAGGTTCAATAAAATCCCCATTAAAATACCAACAAGCATATTTCACAAATGTAGAAGAAACTCTCCAAAATTTATATGGAATAAAAAAAAGACCCAAAATAGCCACATCAATCCTGAGAAAGAAGACCAAAGTTGTAGGGCTCACAATACCAGATATCAAGCTATATTACAAAGCTGTTCTCAAAACTGCCTGGTACTGGCACAGGAACAGACATATAGACTAGTGGAACAGAACAGAGAATCCAGAAATTGACCCAAGCCATTATGCTCAATTAATATTTGACGAAGGAGGCAAGAACATACAATGGAATCAAGACAGTCTCTTTAATAAATAGTGTTGGTAAAATTGGACAGATACATGAACTAGATGACCAAATTACACCATACACAAAAATAAACTCAAAATGCATAAAAGATTTGAAAGTAAGACAAGAAGCTATAAAAATCTTAGAAGAAATCCATGGGCAGCAAAATATCAGACATATCTCATAGCAATATCTTTACTGACACATCTCTTAAGACAATGGAAATTAAGGTTAAAATAAACAAGTGGAACAACATCAAAATAAAAAGCTTCTGCACCGCAAAAGAAACCATAAAAAAAACAAACAAAAAAAAAAAACAAGAGAGTCCACTGCATGGGAGAACATATTTGCCAATGTTATCTCCAATAAGGGTTTAACTCCAAAATTTATAGGGAACTCACACAACTTAACAAAAGGAAGATAAACAATCCAATCAAACAATGGGCAAAGGACCTAAATAGACACTTTTTGAAAGTGGACAAGGTCAAGAGATATACAAAAACATGCTCAAAGTCACTACACATGGTCAAGATATATATAAAAACATGCTCAAAGTCACGAATCATCCAAGAGATGCAAATCAAAACAAAAATGAGGTGCCACCTCACTCCTGTCAGAATGGCTATCATCAACATTTCAACAAACAACAAGTGCTGGAGAGGATGCAGAGAAAAAGGAACCCTCGTGCACTGCTGGTTCCCATGAAGACTGGTGCAGACACTGTGGAAGACAGTATAGTTTCCTCAAAAAATTAAAAATAGAACTGCCATTTGACCCAGAAATCTTACTTCTGGGAATATATCCCAAGAAACCAGAAACACTAATCAGAATAAGACCTATGTACCCCTATGTTCATAGCAGCACAATTTACAATAGCTAAGATTTGGAAACAGTCTAAGTGTCCATCAGCAGATGAGTGGATTAAAAAACTCTGGTACATCTAACAATGTAATACTATGCTGCTGAAAAAAAAAAAAAGAACTCTTACCTGGAGAACATTATGCTAAGCCAAATAACCCAGTAAGAGAAAGAGAAATATCACATGATCTCACTCATTTGTGGAATATAATGAACATCTGATGAGCAAAAATTGATACAGAGACATAGAAGCATCAAACAGGCGGTCAAACCTCAGAGGGAAGTCAGGGGAAGGGGATCATGGTAAGAGATCAACCAAAGGACTTGTATGCATGCATATAAGCATAAGCCATGGACACAGACAGTAGGGAAGTAAAGGCATGTGCTAGGGTGCGGAGGCAGGGGGGAGAAATCAATGGGGAGAAAAGGAGACATATATAATACTTTCAACAATAAAGAATTAAAAAGAGAGAGAGATAGATACCATTCTTTGAAACTTCTGCCATCATGTTTCCTGAAATTTGACTACAATGGTAGGAGCCCCAGCAGCTATGTTGGACCATGAGGATAAGGCCCCTAAACTTACTGATGGAGCTGGAATATACCTGGTTATTCATGAAGAAAGGAATCACATTTCTATTCCCCAGCACTTAGAAGAATATCTGGCGCATAGTAGGATGAAATAAATACATATTTGATGAGTAAATTTAGTGTCTCTACCTAACAAATACCCTACATCATAAAGTCAGATAATACTAGAACCTTGGTGTTGGAAGACCTTCACTCAAACAATTTGCTTAAGTCATCTAGTGACAGAGACCCATTTTTCAAAGGAGATCTGAGTTCTAGAGACCGTATTTCCTTAATTCTAAAACAAACTTTCCCTTTGCATTTTAAGACTTTCCAGATCTTATAATCAATATATAGATTTAATAGAGTTTTCTCCTTCCTCAAACAGTTGCCTTATAATCAATAGCTCATTTGACATAAGAAATACACTTGATAGCCGAGGCCGGTTTGGCTCAGTGGATAGAGCGTCGGCTTGGGGACTGGAGGGTCCTGGGTTCAATTCCAGTCGGGGGCATGTATCTTGGTTGCAGGCACATCCCCAGTAGGGGGTGTGCAGGAGGCGGCTGATCGATGTCTCTCTCTTTTATTAATGTTTCTGGCTCTCTATCCCTCTCCTTTACTCTCTGCAAAAAATTAATAAAAATATATTTTTTAAAAAAATACACTCGATAGACAATTCTGTAACATTAGACTCTTCGTGCCCCTCAATAACTGAAAGTTTGGTTAATTCAGAATCTGGGCTGGGAGAAAGCTGTCCATAAAAAAACAGAAGAAGAAATGTCACCTCATTCAGGATCTTGAATGAAAATCCACAGGACAGACAGGGAGCAGCACAGGCTCTGGAGGCGCAGATCCAGGCTGACATCCTGGCTCTCCCCCTTCAGCTCTGTGACTTCACCTGCCCACACCTTCATGTCCTCATTTGGAAAAAGTACCTGTCATCCAGCGGATATGCGATTCAAATGTGTTAATGAGCTGTGGTCAACACCCCATATAGACAGTCAGTAAAAACTTGACTAGGATTTCTTTGCCATGCGTTTTAATTCCTGCACTCGCACTCTCTGAACATCTCAGCATCTCACAACTAGTGAAAACGGAAGTGATTTTCAAGGAAGCCCAACTCTTAAACTATTGCTATGCTGTGCCTTTCTTTCCTGAAGGAAAATGCAAAAGAAACAATTAACTTACAGTGTGGGCCCTGCCCTCCCTGAAATAACAGGCACAAAGAAGTTAATGGACAAAAGCTCAGTGGACAAGTTTGTCAAAGATGTGCTAAGAATTTCATTCTGCGAGTCTGCAGGGGAAGCATGCTCCCATGCAATTATTTACGTTAAACAGAACAAAACTTCAAAGTAATTAAGCAAAAGTAGTTGAAATCACGATGAACTTGGCACTCATTCAAGGGTGACAGCAAGACTGTTCTTATGCTGCATCAGAATGACACGTTTAGCCATTCACAACATCCAACAATTTAAAATTAATATTTTAAAAAATTATTAAGTTATAGAGAACATTCTTATGGAGTATGAATTACAAGGGGTGATTATCATCTCACTATTATCTGCTTTCCAAAATAGAAATATAAACATTTCTAGCATGATGCCATTTTAAAGACATAATTATATATGTATATACTTTGTTTATAGAAATTACCTATCATTTTAAAGAGATAAGTAATTAAACTGTTTTAATGACATGCAGCATGAAAAAAACATCTACAAAAGTAAATTCGATGCAGTAAAAATAGCACAAGAAATTTGAAATAATTTTAATAGCTTCTATAAGACCTTTTAAGATATACCTACTGAACATGAACTTTAGCCACACTTAAATTTGTGGGAATTTTCTTTCAAGAATCAAATTCTCAAAATAGTTCAGCTACATTTAGTATTTTTCCATTATTCTTGCCGTCTATAAACATTTTCACAAACGCCGAACATAATGCTTTCCTGACTTAAACAGAGCCTCTCTCATGACCCAGGAACGCTCAGTAAATAATTATTAAGCCCAGAGGTGGCTTTTGCGTAAGTTGATTTGCCTGAATGCCTATTCACCTAGGAACACAGCTTTTAGTATTATTTGCAAATCTTATCGCCTAACATTGAAAGTAAATGTTAAAGAAGGTGGGGAGAGGTATCATCCATTTAGTATTTCTCCATTATAGTACTTTATTTTTTGAAACTGACTATTTCAGAATTCATTCTACATGTATATGCCCAGCAGATGATTCTGATGTTTGGATCTTTTGTTTTCCTCTCAAAGAGAAAACAATCAATATGTAGAAATGCAAAGGAGATGTTTATTAATGCAACTGTTACCATTCCAGTCAGGAGTGAAAAAGAAGAAAAACCCAAGTTTCTACAAGGGAACAGTTCTAACAGATGTTACTATTAAGCACACTCTTTTTCCTGAGAAAATCCTTTCCAATTCCTAATGAAGCTGGACTAAATCTACCTTGTAATCATAAATCAAGGTCTGTTCTGAGTTTTTTTCAAGCAGTCATTTTTGAGCATTATTAACTTAACACCAACATTCAATTTTAACAGAAAGGCAAAGAGGCTAGCATTCTGATTCCCCCTAATTTTGCTGTTCTCCTTGTCATGCCCACCTAGAGACACAGTACAAGCTGAATAAAGCCACAAGGAAACAGTTCCAGTGTTTTAACTCCCAATAAAACCTTCCCTTTCTTTTTTAGCCTTCCCCTGAAAACAAAAATAACTCCTGCTAAGTGGTCCCTGGATTACTTCCAAAATAAGACTTCACTTACAGATGCAAGCTCTCAAAGGCACAGGGCATGAACATCTGAACTCCCAACGCCTCCATCTTTTTCCTTTAAGGTGTTCTGCAAGCCCTTGGCGAAGAGTGAAAGTCAAAGTTAGTTCTGGCACTGGCTGTGTCACTAGGGGTGGCTCCTGATAAGGCCCTGGAAACTCCAATCCAAACACAGCTCCTGCTAAAAGGTGCCTGGTGTCTGTCTGCGACAGCAGACCTGTTTAATCCAGTACCTACTGTACCTGCAGGGACGAAAGTGCTGCCTCACACAGCACAGGGTTCTGCAAGGACCCAGGCAGCCAGGCTGGCATGGACCCACTCAGCCCTCCAGAGTGCAGGGACCGCTGAGGCTTCCGGTGTTGACCATTCTTAGCGGAAGAGAAAGGAGAGATGACTTCACATAGCAGGGAGTTTTTAACACTTAACAGAGTCACAGAATCTAGGCAAGCTGGGGGGCTGCTATGTCCCTTCTTGGCTGGGGGATCTCCAGCATTCACTCATCACACACCACTAGCTGCCCTGCCCCCATGAGTAGGCACTTTTGGAACTGGAGCTTGCTCAAGGCACATGCTATCCTACTGACAGCAGTCCTTGCCTTCAGACCCCAAGAACCCAAAAAGGTGGTCCTTGCCCCAAACTGGGGGAGTTAGAGGCAAGCTGCTTCGTATCATGGGTACCACCTTTCAGGACATGCACATCTTTAGGCCATAAATTGGTGCATTCTTAGACTGTTATGCAATTAAATTCTAAACATACTTGATTATAAGAAAAAACACACAGAAACACATGTTCTTAAAAGACATTAAATACCAACATGAAAACTGCAATGTTATCAAATGTTGATGCTGTTCCTGTGGACTCGCACAGCAGAGATGCCAGCAGTGATGAAAATAGGATCTTTCTCCCCACACACAAGTCAAAGGTCAGAACAAAGACATCTGGCAGTGACCAGCTGTGACCCTGGGAACCTTCCCTTACCTCTCTGCCTAAAAGTTTGTCCAAAATAACTGGCTAGAAAACAATGCAGTCTCTATAAGCTATAATCAATTTCAAATTCCATACTGTAATGAAATTATTTTCCTAAAACTTCCCTTTAATAATAAGGATACAGCCAGAAGTCTCAAACAAGCTATTTCCAACTCTTTTTATTCTGTTCGTTCATTCATTCATTCATTCATTCATTCATTCATTGTTTAATATATACTTCTGGATCACCGACTACGTCAGACACTGTCTAGATTCTTGGAATTCATAGTGCAGTGGGATACATATAAATAATCACACACATATGTAATGACATGTAATGACCACTCCAGGGAGCTGGACAAGCTTCTGAAGCATGGGTCAGGAAAGGCTTCCCCTAAGGCAGGACCTGGGCTGAGTTCTGAGTGGAGGAGTGTCCTGAGAAGGGGTAACAACATGGCAGAAGCCGTGAGGTGGGAAGTTAGAAGAAAGACCCATGTGTCTGACAGGCACAGAGCGCAGAGAAGGCGGGTATCCATGAGATCAAAGCCATGTCTGCCCAAGCTTATAGGACCTGGTGGCCAAACAAGGGGAGTTGGTTTTGATCCAAGATGAGCGGACACACTGCCAGGTTGTAAACAGGGGAGCCATAGGCTCAGATCTAAGTCTTTAGAAAGGCCCCTCTGGTTGTTGTATTGAAAACCAAATGGAGAAGGGGCAAGACTGGCCACTACAGGTCCTGGTGGAAGGCAACAGCTCATGGGAGGAGGGCAGGAGGCAGGAAGGAGTGTACAGAGTGAGTAGATTACTACAAAATTAAAGACCAATAAGTAGGAGGAGAAAGGGGGAGGGGAGAGCAAGAAGGGGGAGGAGCCCAGACCCTGATATCATAATGGTGTTCATTCACTCGCTACTGAGCAGTTCCTACATGCCAGATACGTGCTGGGTACTGACACGGATGCCACTCTCCCTTCACAAGCCTCTACACCTCTCCTCCTGCCTCTGGCACAGGATGGCAGGAGAATGAACAACGCAGTACAGGTGTCAACATATCCGGGTGGAAATCCTGCCCTTACAGATTCCAGGACCTTCCAGGTACAGGTTACTGATTTTCTGTGCCTGGATTCATCACCTGAGGAAGGGAGCAGCCATCCACCAGTTCCGGTTAGAGACAGAGATGATGGCAATGGCAGGTGACTGGCATAGTCTCTGACACACAGCAAAGCTCACAGTTTAAAAGTGGCTCTCATGCATTGAACGGCCTGGCTCAGTGGATAGAGCGTCAGCCTACAGACTGAAGGATCCGGGTTCGATTCTGACCAAGGGCAAATGGCTGGGTTGCAGACTCGATCCCCAGTGGGGGGCATGCAGGAGGCAGTCAATCAATGATTCTCTCTCATCATTGATGTTTCTATCTCTCTCCTTCTCCCTTCCTCTCTGAAATCAATAAAGAAATATATTTATAATAAAATAAAATACAAGTGGCTCTCATGCTGTGGACAGGCCTGTTATACCAGATCACCTTTCCCAGAAACAGAGGAAGTGTGAGACCAAGGAAAATGGAGAGCACAGGACATTGCCATATCAGGATATTCAGGAGATTGTTTTTAAAAAACTGAGCTGGCCTCTCTCACCCTTGGGCATGATTTGTAACTGCATTAAGTTACAAGATATCGGGTACATTTTAGTACTGAAACCCTGATGTATTACATGCTTACACACAGAAAAGGTCTGTACCCTGCACAGGCTCTCAGGGTAGACCATGAAACCACCAGCAGAAATTCCACTCCTCCAGGAGGGACCTATGATGACGTCCAATGGTCCATGGCATGTTCACACAATGACATCTCCTGCTCTTTACTCAGAACAACCCACCACCCCAAGGAAGCTACCCATTGACCATTTATATCATATTTAAATAGAATTACTTCTGAGGGGCATATGTCCCACTTATGGACGATATTCTGGAAAGATCTTACTGCACCAGTGCTCTACAGGAATCTGCATGGACACAGCAAAGCAATGCCCACCATCAAATGCACTGAAGCTGGACTTCAGCGCCCACATCTACCACCGCCTACACAATTCCTGAAACGTTGCACACACTCCCCCAGACTGAAACGTTCCCTAAGTGGTCACCCCATTATTCTGCAGATGTTCTCTGAGCGGCAAGAGCCACATGGTCTGGTTTCCATTGTATCTCTGACAGTCCATGGTTGGTGTTAAAATGAATTACTCTATAATACATAAGCAACTCTCTTGTGCACATTTTCACTATCCACATGAGTATCTAAATGCATCTTTCTCTATATATAAAAGGCTAATATGCTGTGTCCTGCTGACCTATACCTATGACCCACACTGACCACCAGGGGGGCAGATGCTCAATGCAGGAGCCACCAAACTGCAGTGACTTGGCAGCAGCAGTGGTTCTTGGTGATGCACTCTGAAACCAGAGAGGAGGAAGCCCCCCTCACATGGCCATGAGATTCCACTTTGGGTCATGGGTTATGTTGTTGCTGGAGCACTGTCACACCAAATCTAATTTACTGCACACTTGCATTTGCGTGCCACACCCTATATGACAGAAACTTTGCAGAGTGCCCTCTGGCCCTACAGGACCCCTTGCGGGATGTAAGAGAGCCAGTTTTGGGCCAAACTCCGTAGGCCAGTCAGAGGGACCCCACCTGCGGGAGGGACCCTGCTCACTCTGCAGATACCCTTTGAGCCACAGCACCACCCCAGGTGCAGCTGGCAGAGGAGGGACTATGGAAGGTTGGCTCCAGGATGTGTCTGGCTCGTCCTGCCCAGTCCTGCCCTACTGGATACCTTCTACTTAATTTCCTTCCAATGTGCACAAATCTGTGCACTGGATCACTAATAAATATATATCTGTACACACACATAGATTAATACACAAACCCTAATTTAAACATAAACTAAGACATGATAGTAAAGAAAAAGAAATATTTTAAAAAACGAAACACTGAATGCAAAGTGAAAATATTACCTGTACTATAATGCATTTCAAATCTTAATTACTTCTACTCACTCTGAATTCCAGCAAATCAACTAGAGTCAGCAAAATTTTTCCTGGCCTTTTAAAAGATGACCTTGACTGAAATGGAAGCTAAAACTATCAATCATCTTAGAGAGAGCCAACTTTTTCTTTGTATATAAAATTTGGGTCTTAGAATATTTTCTGAGGAAAAACTCAGTCACTGTGTTGAATGGTAAGAGAAGAGATAAGAGGCATTACTTGTTATCCTTTCCAAAACTCTGCTGGGGAAAAGTAGAAACACTGCTTCACAACAGTCAGAATACCACTTATTTTATCTGGGTATTGAATGCTTTACTGCCCCAATGCACAGTCTTCTTTCTTCCTTCTGACATCGTTGCCCTTCTCAGTGAGCTCACACCTCGGCATGGCCTCAAGCAGCCAGCACTGAGGGCTTGCCCCATGCAGTACTATAACAACCCAGGGACTAGCTCCTCCTCACAGCCAAGGAAGCATCACCAGGTCTCATGGCTCTCCACGTTGGCTCACAAACCTGGAGTCCTATAGAAGCACCTGGGATCCTTCTCCCCACACCACCCTCTTGAAATTAACTCAAAGAGCATTTAAAAGCCTTATGTCAGGGATTTTTCCTGAAACAGAGGCATGGTTTGGAATTCTATTTGTGTTTTGTGTTTTTTCTAAGATTTATTATAAAAGTCTAATGTAAAGTCAGGCCTGGGAATCAGTAATATATAATATTACATATTATAATGCCCATAATTATATATAATACTAGAGGCTCAGTGCACGAAATTCATGCATGTGTAGGGTCCCTAGGCCTGGCTGGTGATCAGGGCTGATTTGTGGGGCAACAAGTGAAGCAATCATGAATCCCCCACTGGCACTGGACTTGGCTGGCATAGGTCTGCGGGCTGAGGTCAGCTTCTGCATTGAGCGTCTGCCTTCTCATGGTCAGTGAACATCATAGCAACTGGTCGACCAGTCGACCATCTGCACCGTGGTGGTCAGTAATAGCGAGCAGTTGAGTTGCCTTAGCATATCATTTGCATATTATGTTTGATTGATTGAAAGGATGACCAGATGACCAAACACTTAGAATATTAGGCTTTTATTACATAGAATATTCTTTGTTGATACCTCTCTAAGGGTGGCAGTAAAACATTCAAGAATGTAAGCTCTAGAGATCGAGGCAAAACAGTGATAGCCAGGAAAGTAGGGAGGGAGAGTGTGTGAGAAAGTGAGGGAGCAATAGAGGCATGTGTGGATGTGTGTGGGTGTGTGTATGTGAGTGAAATAGGGATGGTTAGACACTGCAATTCTTCCAGGGGGCTGCCAATCCAGGCAGTCTTAGATGGCAAAACCCCATGGCCACTGCATATACTCCAGGGAGAACACACCATCTTGAAGAACAGAACTGCTTGAGACTAGGATCTTAACCTTGTCACTATCCAGTCTGGTCTCAGAAGCAAACCAAGACCCTACAGCTGCTCTGGTAGAAGACCTGCCACTACTGCTGCAGACCTATGGACACCAGGACTCCAGGCACTTGGCCGCAGATTTCTGTGAGTCACAAAGCCAATCTCCCTCCTCCATATTCTCCGCAGCAGCAACACAAAAACTACCAGACCCCAGCCACACAATAAGGCTTTCTGCACACACAAAACTGTGGTGAGTCTGCCTGACTTTGAGCCTTGGTGTCAGACATGGGAAGTTTGTTTCCCATGACTAGTCTCCATGCCCAGGCAGGGAGACTGAGCAGAATTCAAGCCTAGCCATTCATCCTTAGGGAGGTAGTTTCTGTGACCAGATCCCGCGTCCATGCAGGGCAGGGAAACAGCGCTGAACTTGACCCAGACTTGCAAACTTTGAAAATTTATTTCATGCCTCTCATCTCCACACTAAGGCAGGGAGGCAGTCCTGAATTTGAGCATAGGTGTACGATCTTGGGGAGATTGTTTTCTGTGACCAGATCCTACATCCACACAAGGAGACAGCACTGAATTTGAGCCAAGGGTGCAAACCCGGGGAGTTTGTTTCCCATGACAAGACCCTGCACCTCAGCAGAGAGGCTTCAGTGAATTTGAGCCTTGACATGCAGTCTCAGGGAGTTTGTTCCCCATGAACAGACCCTGAGCCCACACAGTAAGGCAGCGCTGGATTTGAGCCTGGGTGCGAGGACACAGGGAGTTTGTTTTCCACAGTGCACAACCAGGTGACCAGACCTCACACCCACACTAAGGGGCATACCACCTAACTTTGATTCAGGGCAAGCACACACAGAAGGCTGTTTACCACTGGGCAGTGGACCTCCTGCCAGCATAGCATGAGTGAGCAACCGGGTCTCTCAGGCAGATCTGGGACCCTGAATCTTCACACAAGAGGCAGCATGGACCTCCAGTGACTAGACTCCATTCCTCATTATGTACACCTGAGATCCATGATTCCCAGTACATTCACACTAAGAGCCAGTGACTCCAAATCTTGGCCCAGGTGCTCACAGGGACCTGCTTCTCAGTGTGAGGTAGCACCAAGAAACAGAGATTCTGATACTCGATTCTCGGCATGGTCACAGGGAGCCTCTGACTTCTAACACGCAAGACGGGACTTTGATTTTTGGCACACGCCAGTGGGTTCTCTGTTTCAATGTGGCATAGGCAGCATCCCTGATTCTAGGTGCACACAAGGCCACACTAAGCACTGGAGACTCTGACCCAAGGCGAGGGTGGTTCCCACCAACCCACAGCAACCACATGTCTTGGTATCAGAGCTCTTCAGTGACACTTGGGGAGTGAAAAACACCCATTGCACACCCATCCCACAACTCAAATCTGAACCTTCTGGTGATAGTCAAAATGGGGAGACAAGGAAGCAATCCCCAGAGCAAAAAAAAGGAGAAATCGCCAAGTAAGGAAATAAGTGAAACAGAAGCATGAAATCATGACAGAAAAAGAATTCAGAGTAATGGTCATACAGTTCATACACCGGATGGATGAGAAAATCAACAACCTATGCAAAAATCGGGAAGAAATGAAAAATGGCATAGCTACAATCAAAAACACCATGGAAGGCTTCAAAAGTAGACTAGAAGAAGCAGAGGACTGAATCAGCAAGTTAGAAGATATGATACATAAACAAGCCCAATCTGAACAGCAATTAGAGAAAAAATTAAAATGCAAGAGGAGAGCTTAAGGGGACTTTGGGACAATGCAAAACAAAATAACATAAGTTTAATAGGGCTACCAGAAGGACAAGATGAGCTGCAAGAATTAGAAAATTTACTTGAAGACATAATGACAGAAAACTCCCCTGATATGGGAAAGAAAAAAGTTACCCAAGTACAAAGAGTCCCAAAAAAGTTGAATCCCAAAAGACCCAAACCACGACATGCCATAATTACAATGGCTAATGTTATTGACAAAGAGAGAATCTTAAAGGCTACAAGAGAGAGACAGAGAGTTACCTACAATGGATCCCCCATCAGACTATCAAACGGTTTCTCAACAACATATCAAGCTAAGGGAATGGAAGGAGATATACAAAGTGATACAAAGCAAGGGACTCAATCCAAGAATACTCTTTCGAGCAAAACTCTCAATTAAAATTGAAGGGGAAATTAGGAGGTTCACAGACAAAAAAAAGGCTAACGGAGTTTATCACTACCAAACCAGCAATGCAAGAAATGCTAAAGGGAAGGCTGTTAAAAAGAAGAAACAAAAAGGTAAGAAGAACATAACTTCAAAAAATAAAAATGGCTACAAATAAATAAACTTTAATAATAACTTTAAATGTAAATGAACTAAATGCTCCAATCAAAAGACATCAAGTGCCTGAATGGATAAAAAAACATGACCCATATATATATATATATACATATGCTGTCTACAAGAGACTCACCTCAGAACAAGGGACTCACACAGACTGAAAGTGAAGGGATGGAAAAATAACTTTCAGGCAAATGGAAATGAAAAAAAGAGCTGGGGTAGCAATACTTACATCTGACAAAATAGATCTCAAAGTGAAGGGCATAAGAAGAGATAAGGAAGGCCACTTCATAATACTAAAAGGGATCGATACAACAAGAGGATATAACCCTGGTAAACATATATGCACCCAATGCAGGAACACTCATATACATAAAAAAATCTCCTGCAAGATATCAAGAGTGAGATAGACAACAATACAATCATAGTAGGGGGCTTTAATACACCACTGACATCACTGGATAAATTCTCTAGACAAAAAATCAGCAAAGAAACAACAATCCTAAATGACTCAATAGATCAGATGGATTTAATTGATATCTTCAGAACATTTCACCCCAAAGCTGTGGAATATATGTTCTTCTCAACTGGACATGGGGCATTTTCAAAAATAGACCACATACTGGGTCACAATCAAAGTCTCCCCTAATTCAAGAAGACTGAAGTCATACCAAGCATCTTTTTCAGACAACAATGGCATAATATTAGAAATAAAATACAATAAAAATAATCCAAAACACTCAACACTTGGAAGTTGAATAGCATGTTATTAAATATAGATTGGGTTACCAATGAGATCAAAGAAGAAAGTAAAAACATTCTGGAAACTAATGACAATAAAAACACAACACTCCAAAACCTATGGGACACAATAAAAGGAGTCTTAAAGGTAAGTTTATAGCTCTAGAAGCCTACCTCAAAAAATAAAAATAAAAATAAAATAAAATAATAAAATAAAATAATAAAATAAATAAAATAAAAAATAAAATAAATAAAAAGTGGTAGTAAATCATCTAATGCTACAACTCAAAGAATTAAAGAGAGAGCAATAAGAAAAGCCCAGAGCAACCAGAAAGAATGAGATAATAAAGATTAAAACAGAAATAAATGATATAGAGACCAAAAAAAAAAATACCAAAGATCAATGAAACCAAGAGCTGGTCTTTCAGGATAAGAAGATTGATGGATCTCTAGCCAGGCTCACCAAGAAGCAAAGACAAAGGACTCAAACAAAATCAGAAATGAAAGAGGAGAAATAACAACAGACACCACCAAAATACAAAGGATTGTTAAAAAATACTATGAACAATTCTATTCCAACAAAATGGACAACCTGCAGGAAATGGATATATTCCTAGAAAAATATAACCTTCCAAAACTCAATCAGGAAAAATCTAAACATGTCAATAGGCCAATAACTATGGAAGAAATTGAAGCAGTCATCAAAAAGCTTCCAGCAAACAAAAGCCCGGGACCAGATGGCTACACAGGAGAGTTTTACCAAACATTCAAGGAAGAATTAAAACCTATCCTCCTGAGACTATTCAAAAACATTCAAGAAGAATGAAGACTTCCAAACACCTTCTATGAAGCCAGCATCACCCTAATACCAAAACCAGATAAAGAAAACACAATGAAAGAGAATTACAGGCCAATATACCTCATGAACATAGATACCAAAATCCTCAACAAAATTCTAGCAAATCTGATCCAGCAGTACATCAGAAAGATCATACACCATAACCAAGTAGGATTTATCCCAGGAATGCAAGGATGGTACAATATATGCAAATCAATAAACGTTATACATCACATAAACAAATTGAGAGATAAAAATCACAGTCATATGAATTGATGCAGAAAAAGCATTTGACAAAATCCAACACACTTTCTGGATAAGAACTCTCCTCAAGTTGGGAATAGAAGGAACATACCTGAACATCATAAAAGCCATATATAATAAACTCATCATACTCAATGGCCAAAAACTAAAACCATTTCCCCTAAGAACAGGAACAAGACAGGGATGCCTACTCTCACCACTCCTCCTCGACATAGTACTGGAAAAACTAGCCATTTCTATGAGACAAGAAGAAGAAATAAAAGGCATCTAAATTGGAAAAGAAGAAATAAAGCTGTCCTTATTTGCAGATGACATGATACGGTACATAAAAAAACCTGAAAGACTCCATCCAAAAACTAATGGACTTGATAAATGAATTTGGCAATGTATCAGGATACAAAATTAATGACAAGAAATCTATGGCATTTCTATGCACTAACAGTGAAATTACAGAAAGAGAGACTAAAAAAGCAATCCCATTTACCATTGCACCAAAAACATTAAGATGCCTAGGAATAAACTTAACTAAGGAGGTAAAGACCTATACACATAAAACTACAGGACACTGAAAAAAGAGATAGAGGAAGATGTAAACAGATGGAAGAGCATTCCATGCTCATGGATTGGGGGAATCAACATCATTAAAATGTCCATACTGCCCAAAGCAATCCATAGATTCAATGCACTGCCCATTAAAATACCAACAACATATTTCACAGATCTAGAAAGATCTCTCCAAAGATTCATCTGGAACAAAAAAAAACAAAAACCCGAATAGCCACAGCAATTATGAGAAAGAAGAATAAAGTAGGTGGGATCTCAATACCAGATTTCAAGCTATATTACAAAGCAACTGTTCTCAAAACAGCCTGGTACTGGCACAAGAACAGATACATAGACTAATGGAATAGAATAGAGAATCCAGATATCAACCCAAACCACAAGGCTCAATTAATATTTGACAAAGGAGGCATGAACATACAATGCAGTCATTCAGTCTCTTCATTAAATGGAGTTGGGAAAATTGTACAGATACATGCAAAAAAAAAAAACGAAACTAGACCACCAACTTACACCATACACAAAAATTAACTCAAATGGATACAGGATTTAAACATGAGATGGGAAACCATAAAAATACTAGAGTAATCCACAGGCAGCACAATCTCAGACATATGCCGAAAGAACTTCTTCACTGATACTGCTCCAAGGACAATGGAAGCTAAAGAGAAAATAAACAAATGGGACTACATCAAAATAAAAAGCTTTTGCACGGCAAAAGAAATCATCAACAAAACAAGAAAGCCCACTGTATGTAAGAACATATTTGCAAATGTTATTCCTGATAAAGGTTTAATGTCCAACATCTACAGCCAACTTATACAACTTAATAAAGGGAAGATAAATGATCCAATGAAAAAAAAAATGGGCAAGGAACCTCAATAGATCTTTTTCGAAAGATGACAGAAGGAAGACCAAGAGACACATGAAAACATGCTCAAAGTCACTAATTATCCGAGTGATACAAATCAAAACAACAATGCGATACCATCTCACACCTGTCAGAATGGCTATCATCAACAAATCAACACATGACAAGTGTTGGCCAGGATGCGGAGAAAAAGGAACCCTCGTGCACTGCTGGTGGGAATGCAAACTGTGGAGAACAGTATGGAGTTTCCTCAATAAACTAAAAATGGAACTCCCATTTGACCCAGCAATCCCACTCTTAGGAATATATCCTAAGAAACTAGTAACACCAATCAGAAAGGATTTATGCACCCCTATGTTCATAGCAGCACAATTTACAATCGCTACAATTTGGAAACAGCCTAGGTGCCCATCTGGAGATGAGTAAATCGGAAAACTATGGTACCTCTACACGATGAAATACTATGCTGCCATCGAAAAGAAGAAATTCTTACCATTTGCAGCAACCTGGATGGAACTGGAGAGCCTTACGCTAAATGAAATAAGCCAACCAATGAAAGAAAAACAACACATGATCATACTCATTTATGGATAATAAAGAACATTATAAACTGATGAACAAAAAGATAGATACAGAGGCAATAAAGCATCAAACAGACTGTCAAATTACAGAGGGAATGTTAGGGAGAGGTGGGGTATATAAGATATCAATCAAAGGACTTGTATGCATACATGTAAGCATAACCAATGAACACAAGACATTGGGGGATTAGCATATGCTTGGGGGGGCAATGGAAAGATATGTACACATGTAATACATTAATGAAAAAAAAAAGAAAAAAAAAAGAATGCCCATGTGCCTTCCCAGGGGGCCCGCTACACAACAGATGGAGTTATGGAAACTGCAAGTTCGAAAAGACATGGTAAGGATCCAGGACAGTGGTTTCAACCTGTAGGCAACAAACCTCTAAGTGATCTAGTATATCACAAACAAATAAATAGCTGATATGTCTGTCCCATAGAGATAAATTTAGCCCCATTTTGCACCAGTAGACAGCCTACTACAGTGGGAGAATATGAACTCACACATGCAGACAGCGCACATGTAGCTTTACCTTTGGCAACTCATTCTATGTGCATCTGTCAAATGGGAATATTAATATTAACAGTTTAATAGATGAATGTGCTGACGAAATGAGGAAAGGTATGGAACGTTCTTAGCACAGTGCCTGAAAAAAATAGCACTCAATCGATGTTATGCAAGGAATGAGGACAGAATACTGAAAGGAATGAAGTCAGCCCTTACAGACTCAAAGAACTTCAAGATGTACTGCAAATATAAGTTATTATTTGGTAGCAACAATGAAGATGTTTTTGAAACTTGGTATCTGGAGAGATGGCATGAATTAAAAACATAAGCTTAAAAAGGTCTAGAGAAAAATTTTAATCATCAATCATACACACACACACACACACACGCACACACACACATACACACACACACACATATGGCTAATATGCTAAGTATCCAACTGTTTGACTAGTCTCTATGACACACACTGACCACCAGGGAGCAGACGCTCAATGTAGGAGCACTGGTCATTTACAGAGAAACAGCACTGTGGACCTGGCGCCCACAAAGCAACATTCGGCTTCCCCCAAGTAGGACACAGGTCCCGTCACCACCCTGGAGCAACAGCCCACCAAATCACTGCGGACATTGCTGAGACCCCATGGCACAAAATGCAGCCTACACCCTAGCCCAGCCTGGAAATGGTGGCAGTGGGCACTAGGTAATGAAATCATGTAGAACACCCAGCTTCCTCTCCCTAGGGATGACAAGTCTCCTTGCAATTTCTTCAGCCCCGGAACATGACTTGTTTTATAGCCAGCTGCAATATTTCACACTTCAACCAAATGTCTGTGAAAAGTCTTCCCATGCCTCATCTCATTTGATCCTTCAAGAAGTCCTGGAGTAGGTAGATAGGAGACTCATTGGAATTCTATTTTCTTTTCATTAGCCAGAAAATGGAGATTTAGAAAGCTTAGAAATTTGACCCAACTGAAAAGAAGTAAGAAATGGTGGACCTTGAAAATGACTTCAGGTTTTCTCACTATGCAGAATTTAGTCAAACGCTGCTACAGTTAAATATTTTACCCTTTGTTCTCTTTGCATGATCTACAATAATAATCTGCTTCATGTTGATATTTACTGCTGTGTTGCTGACAATTACCTGAAAGAGAAGTTGGGGGGCTTTACTGGGCTGGAAAAAGTTTAGCTAAATCAGAAAGCAGGTCTAATTGAGCAAGTTTATCTTATCTAATAAAAGAGTAATATGCAGATTGATGATCAGTCCAACACATAAGATGACTGCCCTCATGTGGTCAAAGATCCTGCCCCCATGTGGACACAAGATGGTTGCCACAAGATGGCCAGCAGGGAGGACAGTTGGGAGGGACCAGGCATGCAAGGAAAAGCAGTTGTAGACAATCAGGCCAGCAGGGGAGGGCAGTTAGGGGTGACCAGGATGGCAGAGGAGCAAAGTTGGGAGTGACCCGGCCTACAGGGAAGGGCAGTTGGGGGGGACCCAGGCCTGCAGAGGAAGGCAGTTAAGAGCAAACAGGCTGGCAGGGGAGCAGTTAGGCATCAATAAGGCTGGCAGGGGAGTGATTAGGGGGTGATCATTCTGACAGAGAGAAGTGGTTAGGGGCAATCAGGAAGGCAGGCAGGAGAGCAGTTGGGAGTCCTGGATTGTGAGAGGGATGTCCGAAACGGGCAATCAGAAATTCCTCAAGGAGTCCCAGATGGAGAGGGTTCACGCTGGGCTGAGGAACACTCACTCCCAACCCCCCATGCATGAATTTTGTGCACCAGGCTTCTAGTCTATATACATAAACTCTCGGTGGTACCAATTGCATGTGTATGTTTTGATCTGTCATTGTCGATCATGAATTTGGTTGACAATTATATTACAGAAAAGGCCGAATAAAGATATTAAAGTATTTTTTATAATTAATTTCCTTTCAATGTGCACAAATATGTGCACTGGGCTGCTAATACATCCATAATGAGTAAATAAAACCTAAAGATATTGGTGATGACAAGTAACTTTTCACTATGTCTTTTCAATGGTTGTCTTAGCTACAGGCAAAAATGCCAAGGAAGCTTTCTGTTCTCACTCAGTGCAGCAATTACATTTTAACTTAATAAGTATAAACTTATCCAGAGGTCAAGTAGGAATGCATGTATTTAAATAAGCAAAACTGTAACCAATCTGTGTTCAATAGATCTCCTTATGGTAGTTTGTGTTAATAGTCAAAATTCCCAAACTTCCAAAGTATCTCAATACTCAACTCTTATATTAATGACTACCTGTTTCAGTCACGCTAGGCAAACAAAATTTAAAATGAGAAAAGTAGGCCCAGCCGGTGTGGCTCAGTTGTTTGAAGCATCATCCTTGACACTGAAAGATCTTGGGTTAGATTTCCGGTCAGGAAAAAAATATATCTCTGCTTATAAAAATTAAGTCATGTGTCCTTCAAAAAGTGCCTAACAAAGCTATCTAATTATTTCTTTAATGTTTAGTATTAATTACCTGTCAGGTATTACAGGCCAGAAAGGTTATGTAGATGCAGATAATAACCACCTCCATTCATGATTTCTTCCCTCCTTAGGTCAAATAACATTGATTCATTTAAAAAATATATAGACAAATGATGAAAACAACATCAAAATATTCTTATTAAAAATCATTTATTCAACAAATGTGTACTGAGTACTTACTATATCCCAGGCACTGTCCAATATGCTTATATGTATGATATACCATGGAACTTGGATTCTAAAAGAGAGAAATATGCTGAAGTAACTCTAATTTTCAAATTGTCAATTAACTTTACTGACAATCTGGAAATTGAATGGATTTACAATTTTTAAGCACCTTCCACAATGATATTCCTATTTATAAGGATTTCATTTCTACATTGGACAATATATTTTTACTTCCTAGTGTGCCAGGCAGAAAATTTTAAAAAGTGTGATCATACCCTAGCTGGTATGGCTAGTGGCTAGAGTGTCAGCTGGGGGACTGAAGGGTCCTGGGTTCTATTCTGGTCAAGGGCCTATGCACCAGTTGTGGGCTTGATCCCTGGTGGTAGGGGTGCAAGAGGCATCCAATCAATGATTCTCTCTCATCATTGATATTTCTCATATTTCTCTCCCTCTCCCTTCCTCTCTGAAATCAATACCAAAAAGGGGGGAAGAGGAGAAGAGGAACAGATAATTGATCATCCTATATAATAAAAGCCTAATGTGCAAATTGACCTAATGGTAGAACAACCAGATGCTATGATGTGGACTGACCACCAAGGGGCAGACGCTCATCAAAGGAGCTGCCCCAGGCCAGCCAAGGTGGGGCCCCCTGACTTCCCCACCAGTCACCCCACAGTGGGAGGCAGGTGGTGGAGGTAGGTGGTGAGGCTGGCAAGTGGGTGGTGCCAGTCTGGCCAAGGCGGGTGCCAGCAGGGGCCCCGCTGGTCGCCCCACAGATTGGCTCTGATTGCTGGCCAGGACTAGGGATCCTACCCATGCATGAATTTCATGTATTGGAGCCTCTAATATCATAATGATAACTGTATCTCAGATTGCATATCACAGCTCATGCTTGTTGAATCTCTTTTCATTTAAATAAAGAAACTAAAGGCCAGGAAGTAAGGTGACTATTTGCCCAAAGTTAAGATTTTAATGCGCAGATGCAGATTTGGGGTCTGAAACTCCAGAGCCACATACCTTTCACGGTGGTTCTCTGACCAAGTTTTGTGAGCCACCCAATGCTCACAAAAGCAAACCAATTCTAAAATTAGAACTTGTATTGGAGTTGTCTTTACCCAGCACCCCACACTGGGTCCTGAATTTCATTCAGTTCCCCTCTTCATTCCTAAATCAGGCACAAGTCCAGACCCAGAGAAGGTGCCCAATAACTATTTGTCAATGGGTCAAATGATTAACTGACCATGGTGCTTTTTCTGGCCACTTTTGGCCATCACCTCCCTTTAAAACAAAACAAAACAAAAACGGGAAAGAAGTAGGCTTCCCTGAATATCTATACAAGCAAGAGTTAAATTAATGGCACTGATTAGAAAGAAACAAAGAAACATACAATGTTTGTCCCCCAAAAACTTAATCTAATTGGAAAATGTGGTTATAAATGGGGAAAATATCAGCACGACTTATACTTGCTAATGGGAGAAGAAATGAGAAAACTCTCAAAAAATAAAAAGAACTGTTCAAAAAGGCTTTCAAGGAGAAACAAGGTCTTCGAAAATTTGGGGAAGAATGACAAACTTCCTTTGGCAAAGTTGGTAAGTAAACCTTAAGCTGTTTCCCAATGTGTGGGAGATAAATGGTCTCAGATCCAGACATATAGACTCCACATTAAATAGCCATGGAATTCCACACGGAGAAAGGCCCTTTCACATCTTTCATCTCTGTAAAGTCCCTGTCTAATATGTCTTCAATCTCCTTACAATTGCCCTTTGTAAAAAAAAAAAAAAAAAAAAAAAAAAGCTCAGATCTCAGGCCCTTCTACACAATACACCTAGTAAGAATCTAACAATTTTCTTCCAATTCCATTACATTTATTTTACTTCGGTTTCCATTTATTATAACATCTCTTTTAAAATATACTTTAGGTCCTGGCTGGGTAACACAGTTAGTTAGAGCATCATCCCCATAAACCAAAGTTGTGGTTCAATCCCCAGTCAGGTTTTAAAAAATGCATAAAATAAAGTACATCTTTAATTTTTGAAGGGGGGAAAGTCATGAAGTTAGCATGAGAATGCCTAAAATCTGGGAAACACTGAGAAATGAGTAGCCAGCATCCTGCAATGGAGACAGAAAAAACGAGCCCAGAAACAGTGGCCCCCTCCACTGTAATGAGAAGCTAACAGCCACCGAGGATTTCAGTCTGAAACTTTGCAGGATTCTGAAATCAGTCTAGCAGGCTTGGCCTAATGGCTTCCTCACTGCGGGAAATAAGCAGGACACTCAGATACAACTCCACACCAGAAGAGTGGGGCCTGGCCAAACCGGGCTGAGAGTATCACATGGAATAAGATGTCAGGCATGCTGGATGTTGACGTTTCAATACTAGTACACTAGCATAAGGACCTCTCCTCTTGGGCTGTGGTCACTTCGGCTGCAGTAATCTCCTGGAGCATAAATATAACTTACAGTCCAGTTCTGCTTGGGTTTGGTTTTTCCTACTCTAACAAGGAAGTAGAAATGAGTGGCCTAGGACAGAGTCCCAGCTGTGTACTTGTTCACACACTAGATGGAGCCAACTTTGTAAGTTTCAGGATCCATGTACAGGTTTGTGTTGCACTTAAAAAATTCCGAACACAAAGTTAGGGCAAGCTGTATATCACTGATTGGTGAAGAGTGTTCTATGTGCCCAACTGTAGCCTGTGGAAGTGGGGTGCTTGTATCACAAAAAAAAGGAATTTTCTGAGACTCACACATAAGAATGAGTGGCATTATTAGCATGGAATTACATCCCTAAATTTCCAAGGTCCTTTCATCTTACCAAGGAGAAAGTCCAGCCGTGTCTTTAGCAGAGCTAGGATGAAAGCCCAGAGTTTCCATTCCATAACTGCAAAGTCCAGACTAGCATCAAGCTAGTTTAGTTTGTGTTTCCAGTTATAGTCCATCAATCTATCATGTCCGGGGGCCCTGCATGGGGCTTCTAGGGACACCGGAATACCAGCAAATGCAAGGAAGCAGGAGCGAAACAGGGACAAAGGGGAAACTAGAGAGCTAGGACTCCTTTGTCCTGGGATTACATATCCTCAATTTTCATGTGCTTACAGGGGCTCTGCCCCTCTGACCAGTGATCTCTGTTCCAGGTTACACTGACAGGCACCTATCCTGTATCACCCCAACTTCACTGCATATGCACCATCTTCCCTTTGTTGGATCCCTTACTCCACTGATCTACAGGGAATGGACCAGTGGCTCCCTGGGGAGTGTGAAGTTACAGTTCCCTGGTGAAGCTGCCTAGATGACCATGCTTATAATGCGTGACCTCCCCTTTGCTTCTTCCTAGTATATTAACTAGCTAATTACAACAGTAATGTAACCTGAATAGATTTTAATGTAAATTTCTTAAATTTTCATTTTAAAGATCTAAAGTCCCCTCATTTTACCATTCTACATTATTTTCCATGACCTTTAAACCCAAATTAACATTAAATAATTCATCATGTTATATAAATATGTGTTTAAAACATGTACATGTTATAGTATACTGGCATTTTAAGCTTTCATTTATTAAATATGTAATTATAGTTTTAATGTTTCTAAGACATCTTTTAAATGTGTGGTACACAGTACACTGATGTGCTTGAGGCTTTAACATATGCCACAAGATTTGGTCAATGTGTAAAAATTCTTTTGAGTGATTAAAGTCATCACACAAGGGTTAAAGATTAAGGGGAAATAGATTAATAAACTGAGGATTATAGACACAATGGACTACTACACATCTGTGAGAATGAATGAAGTACATGTATGTCCCTACAAGGATAAAATAAAAAATGACATTGAATGAATAAGGCAAATCACATAGAATATTGCCATATGATTCCATTTAAGTTCAAATAATATTTTAGAGACTAATATGCAATAAGACGATAATGAAAGTCAAGGGAGTGATGACCTAACATTCAGGATGGCGGTTAACATTGCTGGGATAGAGAGGGAGATGTAACCAAAGATAAGGCTTTTAGAGTGTTCTACATCTCAAGATATAGTCGGTACCTGGCTATTCATTTTATTGTTCTTTACTAAATCAGTAAGTTTTAGGCTTCTTTCTATATATATGATTATACTTAACAAGTTAAAAAAAAAGAAGAAGAAAGTAAGGAGTGTAAGGGAAGGAATAGAGAAAACAGGTGTAGGTGACTCCTTGAGTAGGAAAATAGTGAATGTTTACATACCTGCCCACAGTACCACCAGGTCTGAGGCATTGTTTGCTCTTTTTTCCCTGAACACTCCACTGTGTAGTTATTGGCCAATATTACCTCAGCCAGCAAACCGCATTGCATCTCCTCTGTCCTTAGCGATTCTGCCACGATTCCACTCGGCCCACAGTGCTCAGCTGTTCTCCCCACTCCTCTCAATATAGCTCATGCCTACTGCTAGAACACTCTTCTTGGAGATCAGTATTACTGTTGTTTTGCAACTACTTTAATAAAATTAGTGGTCCATCAACTTAGAATGAATAAATTTCAAATGTCTTTTTTATACAGGCAATCAAAGCCAACTGACCTTTCTAGTATTAACTACTCTAAGTATTCAAAGCAGAATTAACAATGTACTCATCTCTAACCCTCCCCAGATGCTCTTCCTGCCTGCCTGGGGTACTTTGCAGGTGCTTGCAATCCCATTCTATCAAAAATCCTACACATCTACACTAATAAAAGAGAAACATGCAAATTAACCATTACTCCACTATGCCAAGCCATGCCCTCTAGCCAATCAGAGTGAGTATGCAAATTAACTCATCAAAGATGGCAGATAAATTTGCATACACAGGCAGGGCAGGCAGCACCATTGCCCGCCCCTGGGGGGTTGAGGGGGGGTCTGGGTCCATTAGGAGCCGGGGGAGGTCTGGTGGGCAGCACCAGACACTGCTGGCAAGGTACCAGTCCATCAGGGCTCTGGGAGGCAGAGTGGGCAGCGCCAGATGCCACTAGCAGAATCTGGGTCTATCACAGCTCCAGGGAGGGACAGGGGCCTGCCAAACCATGCCTGCGGGACCCTGGGAACATCACAGCCTGGGGAGGAGTGGCAGAACCTGCTTAGCCACTCCCATGGGACCCCAGGAACACTGCAGCCCTGGGGAGGAGCAGCTAGGCTTGCTTAGCCACTCCCTTGGGGCCTGTGAATATCATAGGCATGAGGTTGCTGAGACCCAGACCAAGCCTCAGGCCACAGATTCACAGCTTCGAGGAGACGGACTCTACCACTGTACCCATTCAAGATGTGACACAGATAGGAGGTGCGGGAGGATATCCAGAGAATGGAATGTGGAGGTTCAAGTCTCACTTTCTTTGGATTTTGTCCTTCTTGGTCTTGGTCCTTTTCTTTGGGGCCTGGAGTGCAAGCACTGCAGGAGAGAGGGATGGATGAAGGCCTATTGTGGACTAAGAGGCAGGAGGCCCGACTGCGGGGCTGCCTGAGGAGCAACTCCAGGACAAGTGCCACAGCTTTTGCAAAGCAGCTGGCCAGGAGCACTGAGCAGTGCCTTACCATCCCTCTATATCATAGAGTCTATGAGGACACCCACACAGGCGCTGCCTTTGCCAGCAGGCTCTGGGTAACACCTGCAAATGCGACTGCAACCTCTGGCATTCTGGCCAAGAACTGATTCTGCCCCTCCAGGTACCAGGCTTGCTAGGAGTGTGTTGTCACCAATGCCATAGATCAAAGGCAAAAACCTGGTGAGGTGGGTGCACCAGAGAGGGCTTGGGCTGGGACAGTGGACAGGTGGGCAGGGATCTGCTTCACCTGCGGAGAGATGTTCTGTAGTGGCTCCAATACGCAGGTGGGCCTGACCAGGGATCAAAGGGCATGAAAGGACGTCCAGGAGGAGGGGCAAGACCCACAGTCCTAAGGCGGGAGTTGAGGGGCAGTGCCACCTCAATAGAGGGGTGCTGCACTGCAGGGTGCTGGACTGACTGACATGACTCAGAGAAGCTCCCAGTGCTAACCAGCCTCGCCCAGGCGGCCTTCACACTTCAGAGGCTGTGACTCTAGTTCCTGCCTTGACCCAAAAGCAAGCCCGCACCACCCTGCCCCATGGTAGAGCACGACTAGGCAGTGAGTGTGAAGCCTTCCATCTTCTCCGGAAAAGGGGGAGCAGTAAAGAATGGAGGTGGGGAATGGGGAGAGGAAAGAATGTGGTGCATCTGCAATGAAGAGATGCTTGAGAACAAGGGAAGGTTTGTTCTGTTTGCCCAGCGGCTGCCCCTTAGGAAGGGCAGAGAGTATGGCTCTGAGGGCTCCCTGTGCGCTGAGTCAAGTTCCACAGCCAACTGGAATTGGCCGCAGCTTCCTGGTCTGTAAAATGGTTAAGTGTGTCCCAGTGCCTTCACTGAGCTTTGATGGCCAATTGAGATACTATACAAGGAAAATGAGGGAAGAAGTGAGAAAGAAAAGGAAAGACGAACAACACAAAAGAAAGACTGGAAGGAACCTGTAAACATGTTGTCACTTAAATAGGGAATATAGTCAATAGTGTTGTAATGATGGTATGATGCCAGGTGGGTACTAGAAATATCGGGGAACACTTTGTAAAGTATATGATTGTCTAACCACTATTCTGTAACTAATATAAAACCTGAAAACAATACAAAATAATATTGAATGTAAAGAAATGAAAATTGGAGTGAGATTTTTTATCAATTTCACAGTTTAAATAAAAGCTGTAAAGGAAGGAAGGGGGAGAGTAAAAATAGTGTTTTTCATTCTACCACTTTATTGTCTTTTCAGTACATGCAAAAGACAATTGTCTTTATATGGTGCTTTTATACTTTTTGGAAATTGCAAGGAGGTGGTCTTTAAAGGAATAAAAATAGGCAGCCCCACCAAAAATAAGTGATTTAATTTTATTTTTTGCATACATATACATTTCTGTTTGATACTTCCCAAGGAGTGGATTTAGTGGATCAAAAGGCATGCACATGTTCAGCTTGGTAGGTATTGCAAACCATTTCCATAGTTGTTGTGCACGTTCACACCCTGGGCGGCCAATGCTCTGTCCTTGCTGGCCTTGGCTAACCTCACCTTTCGTCCCTCTTATTGAAGAACTAGAGACCCAGTGCATGAAATTCGTGTACTGGGGAGGGTGTCCCTCAGCCCAGCCTACACCCTCTCCAATCTGGGACCCCCTCGGGGGATGTCCGACTGCAAGTTTAGGCCCGTCGGACATCTCTTTCACAATCTGGGACCACTAGCTCCTAACCGCCTGCCTGATTACCCCCAACTACCATCCCCTGCTGGCCTGATTACCCCCAAGGCTTTTATTAGTATAGATATGACCCTTCACAGAAAACTTCACTGTTGCAGAAGAATGTCAGCCCACTCCAGGGCCCTTCTGTATTCCTGAGGAGGAAAACAGGATTCCTCTCCTCCTACTGGACTGTTCTTAGGTGTAAGTCACTGCTGCTGCTCCTTGACATACTTTTCATGTAGAAGATAAGGAGCCTGGAAACCACACTGATGGCTGGGGTAGGCCATTCCTCATCCCATGCCAGAGCCAAAGGCTAGTGACCATATTCTTCTTTTAAAGAAGGTAAGTGAGAAAATGAGCCCTAAACCAAAACCAGTGCCTATCTTGACAACTGCATCTGCCAACCACCAGTCCCACTTCTTTAATAGATTTTATTGATTTCAGAAAGGCAGGGAGAGACAGAGCTAGAGATAGAAACATCAATGATGAGAGAGAGTCATTGACTGGCTGCCTCCTGCAAGCTCCCTACTGGGGATCAAGCTTGCAACCTGGGCATGTGCCCTGACCAGTAATCAAACAGTGTTCTGCTGGTTCATAGGTTGGTGATCAATCACTGAGCTATGCAAACTGGGCTGGTCCCACTTCCTGCTGAGCTCTGAATCCAGCATGTTTCCCACCCCAGCTTTCCTCTGGACCACCTTCTGAGGCATTATACAGGAAGACCCTAACCCAAAGATATAAAATCCTAGCGGAAAACATAGGTGGTACACCTTCTGATATTGCTCTTAGTAATATTTTTTCTGATGTATCTCCTTAGGCAATGGGGAAAAAATAAACAAATGGGTAACATCCAACTAAGGAGTTTTTCACAGAAAAAAAAAACCTTCAGCAAAATGAAAAGACAACCTACTGAATGAGAAAAGATATTCACTAATGATACATCTGATAAGGGCTTAATATCCAAAATTTATAAAGAACTTATACAACTTTCACCAAAAAAACAAACAACCCAATTTAAAAAAGGGCAAGGACCTGAATAGACATTTCTCCAAAGAGGACATACAAGATGGCCAATACACATATTGAAAGGTTCAATGTCAATGATCATCAAAGAAATGCAAATTAAAACCAATTCTCACACTTGTCAGAATGGCTATCATCAATAATCAACAAATAACAAATGTTGGCTAGGATGTGGCAAAAGGGAACCCTCGTGCACAATTTGTGGGATGTAGACTGGTTCAGTCACTGAGGAAAGTAGTCAGAGTTTCCTCAAAAAATTAAAAATGAAACTGCGTTCTAACTGCCTTACATAACCCCCTTCTGGGAATGTATCCAAAGACATCCAAAATACTAATTCAAAAAGACATGTACAACCCTATATTCACTGCAGTATTGCCTAAGATAACCAAGATATGGAAGCAACCTAAGTGCCCAACAATCAAAATTGGATTAAAAAAGCTGTGGTACACATATACAATGGAATACTACTCAGCCATAAACAAATAATGAAATCTTATTACTTGTGACAACATGGATAGATCTAGAGGATATTATGCTAACTGAAACAAGTAAATCAGAGAAAGGTACATATCATGTGATTTCACTTATATGTGGAATCTAAAGAATAAAACAAACAAACAAAACACAAACAGATCCATAGATAAAAGGATCAGACTGATAGTTACCAGGGGGGGAGCTGGCGGGGCTAGGTGAAAAAGGGAATCCAAGATGGCGGCATGGGTAAACACCTATTCTGCTGCCTCGCACAACAATTTCAAAACTACAACTAAAAGACAGAACAGACATCATCCAGAACCACAGGAAAGCTGGCTGAGTGGAAGTTCTACAACTAGAGGGAAAGAGAGGGGCTCACGGAGACCCAGAGGAGCTGCAAAAAGCTGAGGTACGGAGACGCGCGCTGAGAGAGCGGTGCCTGAGTACCTGGCTGGCTTTCTCTGGCGGGAGGGAAACGGAGACTCCCAACGGCATTGAACCCCTTCTCTTACGACACTAAACCCCAGATCCAGCCGAAACTCATACGGGGGGAGTTTGGACTGTGAAAAGGGAGAAGTGCACGGAAATTTAGGGGAGTTGCAAAGGATCGGAGGTCTGGTCGCGCACGGCACCACGTGGAGGACGGATTGCTGATTGTGCCGCTGGCTTTCGCGAGTGGGCGGGAGACAGACCCTCCCAACTGTGCCACTTCTGAGTCCACTGGGCCCCTGTTTTGGGCGAAACCCTGGGGACCTAGACTCGTGTGGTCCTGGTTCACAGGGGAGCCGGAAAGGCAGCAGTTGGAGGCGCTGCGGGTGCGCCGCACAAGGACCGCTCCAGCCATTACCCAGTCACGGGAGACTCAGGGGCCATGGAGGGCGGGGTCGACTGGAAGGCAAGGCGGTCCCTTAAGCCCTGAGACTCCACCCTCCCAAGCTCAACAGAGGCTTCTGCGGCTGAATCCAGCACAGAAGTTTCCCCGGCACAGTGAAAATGCCGAGACAAGGGAAGGGATTACAAGCAAAAGAAATGGAGGAAAAAAAACAACTGGATATAGAGTTCAAAACCACGCTTATAAGGTTTTGCAAGAATATGCTAGAAAAGATGGATAAATTTAGTGAGACCCAAGAGAAGATAATAAATACACTGACTGAAATGAATACTATTACGCAGAGTACTAACAGCAGACTAGAGAAAGGCAAGGATCAAGTCAAAAATTTGAAATATAAAGAAGCAGAAAACATTCAACTGGAAAAGCAAGAAGAGAAAAGAATCCAAAAATGTGAACATAATGTAAGGAGCCTCTGGGACAGCTTCAAGCGTACCAACATCAGAATTGTGGGGGTGCCAGAAGAAGAGAGAGAGCAAGATACTGAAAACCTGTTTAAAGAAATAATGACTGAAAACTTCCCACATCTGGTAAAAGAAATAGACTTACAAGTCCAGGAAGCACACAGAACCCCAAAGAAAAGGAATCCAAAGAGGACTACACCAAGACACATCATAATTAAAATGCCAAGAGCAAAAGACAAAGAGAGAATATTAAAAGCAGCAAGAGAAAAACAGTTTATTACCTACAAGGGAGCACCCATACGACTGTCAGCTGATTTCTCAACAGAAACGATGCAGGCCAGACGGGAGTGGCAAGAAATATTCAACGTGATGAACAACAAGAACCTACAGCCAAGAATAATCTATCCAGCAAAGCTATCATTCAGAATTGAAGGGCAGATAAAGACCTTCACAGAGAAGAAAAAGCTAAAGGAGTTCATCAACTCCAAACCAGTATTATATGAAATGCTGAAAGGTACTCTTTTAGAAGAGGAAGAAGAAAAAGGTAAAAGACAAAAAATTATGAACAACAAATACACATCTGTCAACAAGTGAATCTAAAAATTAAGTGAATTAAAAATCTGATCAACAGAATAAACTGGTGAATATAATAGAATCAGGAGCACAGAAAGGGAGTAGACTGATAATTCTCAGGAGGACAAAAATCATAAAGCATCAAACAGACTGTGAAATTATAGCAGAAAGATTAAAGTTAGGTGAGGTAGATAAGTGATCAATCAAAGGACTTGTATGCATGCTTATAAACATAACCAATGATCACAGACACTGGGGGGTCGGGGTACGCCTGGGCGGGAGGGGGGGCAATGGGGAGATATGTATAAAAAATTAATAAAAATTAATTAAAAAAAAAAAAAGAGTAAAGAGATTAAGAAGTACAAATTAGCAGTTACAAATAGTCATGGGGATGTAAAGTACAGCACAGGGAATACAGTTAGTAATATTGTAACTATGCATGGTGCCAGGTGGGTACTAGACATATCAGAGATCACACTGTAAATGTCTAACCACTATGCTGTGCACCTGAAACTAATATAAAATACTAGGGGCCCAGTGCACAAATTCGTGCACCTTGAAAGGAACTGTGGACTGCAAGGCTGTGGTAGGCAAGGGGTTGATCTCAGTCCGTTCTCCATGCCCCACCTGACCCCGGTCCCATCTGCCAGCAGCCCTGCTCCCACCACCCCCACTTTCATCATGCACCAACAGCACAGGGTGATTGGAGCTTTTCAAATGGAGGCCACCATCAGTGGGTGCGAGCAACAGCTTCTGTCCCGATCACTGTGCCAGGCACCAGCAATGGGTGTGGGCAGTGGCTCCATCACCAGCTGCAGGTACAAATGGCTCTGGCATTGGCAGTGAGTACAGATAGCAGCTCCAGTGCTGGCAGTGGGTACGACCAGGGGTACCAGTGCCAGATGGGACCGTGACATGCGGGAGCAAAGAATTTTTAGTAACCACCAGAGGCTCACCCCAATGATACCGTTTGGCACCCCGCCTTGATCTGGCGCTCCCACTCACCTGCTCAACCATCCCACTGAGACCAACGCCTGCCATGTTCTGCATATGCCCCCTGGTAGTCAGCTTACATCATAGCAACTGGTTGTTCAGTTGTTCCACCATTTAGTCTATTTGCATATTAGCCTTTTATTATATAGGATTATTAAATGTCAACCATAATTGAAAAAAACTGCTACTCAAATGACCCCTCATAAAAAAAACACACCTTAAGTAAAATGATTGGGAAATCATAAAAAAATAAAATATAAACAGAAAGGCAACTTATACTTGGACATGTAAATGCTAGCATATTTACCCCTTTACCTGGGGTCATATCACAAACTTGCTGATTATTTCCTAGTGTGACTGCCAGAAGCAAGCAATGTTTTTCCCATTTTTAAAAAAACTGAAGTATAAACAATATCTTTTCCTGTATAAGAGATGGTCCCATTTGAAAGCTACTTTGCCCAGCTGGTGTAGGTCACGGGAGATAAGGGATGATTTCCAGTCAGGGCACATGCCCAGGTTGTGGGCTTGATCTCCAGTGTGGAGCATGTAGGAGGCAGCCAATCAATGATTCTCTCTCATCATTGATGTTTCTATCCCTTCTTCTCTCTGAAATCAATAAAAACATATTTAAAAATAAAATAAAATAAACGCTATGTGATTTCAACTAATGGACATTACCATTTTTAAACCGTGGGCTACTGTTTTTTCTTTAGAAATGCTAGGTGCCTATGAGTAACTACAGAGAATTGCTAGATTTCTGGGAAATTGTTTGTTTACAAGCTACCATAAATTTCAAACAACTATTATCTTTGGGATTCCAGTCACAAATGGCAGAAACCAAACTTGTTTTCCACAAGTGTGCTATCACTTTTGAGACATGAATACTAAAGACATTATCAGAATTGGTTCCAGTATCTATTTAAAAAAAATACTATTTATTCAAAAAATTATTTTTATGGCTCTCATCAGCAGAATTATTATTTTGACATCACAATACATAAACTGAGGCAAAACTTAAGTCAAGTGAGATATACTCATGGAAGAATGTTATCCTATATCATAAAAGGCCAATGTGCAAATTGACTGAATGACAAAATGACCGATTGCTATGATGTGCACTGACCACCAGGTGGCAGATGCTCAATGCAGGAGCTGCCCCCTGATGGTCAATGTGCTCCTAAGCCAGCAGTCAGACATCCCCTGAGGGGTCCTGGACTGTGAGAGGGCACAGGCCGGGCTGAGGGGGACCTCTCCCACCCCTCAGTGCATGAATGTCATGCACCAGGCCTCTAGTTCAGTGGTCGGCAAACTGCAGCACGCGAGCCACATGCCACTCTTTGCCCCCTTGAGTGTGGCTCTTCCACAGTACTACTGAAACTTCGTGGCCCATGCGCAGAAGTCAGTTTTTGGCTCTCAAAAGAAATTTCAATTGTTGTACTGGTGGTATTTGGCTCTGTTGACTAATGAGTTTGCCAACCACTGCTCTAGTTCATTAAATAAGAAACAGGATTATACATTTAAGTATCAACACATTTTCAAATGGAGGCTACATATGTACACATGCTCATGTAGGTATAGCTTTAAGAACAGTATTAACTCCCAAAACAAATTTAAAATAATTAGGACAGTGAACAAAAAAGTGAGTTGTGTTCAAGCAATAAAAGATGAAACAGCAATGGAAATGAACTCAAACTTCATGCTTGTATACAAATCTCAGAATCATAACTGACAGAAAAAAAACTCATAGAAGAATAAATACAATGTGATTTCATTTATGTGAAGCTTAAAACCATGATAAACTAACATTATTTAAGCATGAAAATGATAAAAGACAAGATTCAGGAGAGGGGTTACCTGAAGCTAGACAGGGGACCGAGTAAGTAGGGAAGGTAATGACCAAGGCAGGAGGGTGCTTCCTGGAGGTCCATTATGTCTATTTCCTTGTGCAGATGATGGGCATAGAAGAATAGACTTACTAATGTTCTTAAAGCTACACTACATGTGCATGTGTACATATGTGGCCTCTAGTAAAAAAATGTGTCAATAATTTAATGTATAATCATGCTTCTTATTTAATGAACTAGTGACCAAGTGCACAAAATTCATGCACCCTCTCCAATCAGGGACCCCTTGGTGAGGGATGTCTGACTGCCAGTTTAGGCCTGATTGCATAGGGATTGGGCCTAAACTGGCAGTCAGACATCCCTCTTGCAATCTGGGACCCCTGGCTTCTAACCGCTCACCTGCCTGCCTGCCTGATCGCCACTAACTGCCTCTGCCTGCGAGCCTAATTGCCCCTAACCCCTCTGCCTGCCTGCCTGATCACCACTAACTGCCCTCCTCTGCTGGCCTGATCTTGCTCCCAATTGTTCTCCCCTATTGGCCTGATCTTGCCCCCAAATGCCCTCCTCTGCTGGCCTGATCTTGCCCCCAACTGCCCTCCCCTGCAGGCCTGGTTGCCCCCAACTGCCCTCCCCTACTGGACTGATCTCACCCACAATGGCCCTCCCATGCAAGTCTGATCTCACCCCTAACTGCACTCCTCTGCTAGCCAATTGGTCAGTTTCTATGCTAGTCAGTGTCCAAAGCTCCCCCTCCTAGGCAGCTATTGACTCCTCACAGTTGACCCAGATTTGGTTCTGATTGTTCAGTTTCTATGCAAGTCAGCGTCAAAAGCCCTGTCTCCTAGGCAGCCATTGGCTCCTCATACTTCATCCAGATTTGGTTCTGACTGGTCAGTTTCTATGCCAGTTCGCGTCTCTGGGCCTATTAACAAGGCCTAATCAGAAAGGTGGGGCTGATCAGCAGTTTGGATGGAGTCCTGAAGAGAAACAGGGACGTGGCTGCTGGCCAGACTGGGAAAGAAAGAGAGAGGCAAGTGCTGATCAAAAGCTGCCACAGAGGCAACAGATTAGTCCCTGCTTCTCTCTTTAGGCATCTCTCTGGCCCTGATTTTTAGCCACCTCAGCAGAGGGGGCACCGTGCCTGCAGCAGAAGCAGTCAATACTGGGTTGCCACAGCAATCCAGCACAGACTGCAGGACTGACTTCCAGTTGGTCGAGCCTTAGTCATTACTGGTCATTACGAGCCAGGGTTTTTACATATTAAGATAACATTCATACATGAGTATATCGCACATTGTACCCTATAGTCAAACTACAAATATTACTTTAGGTTTTACCTCGGTTTATGTACTTGAAATGTAAAAATAATATTTCTGCTGGTAAGAGCCATGAAAAATAATTTTTGTAATAAATGGTATTTTGTATAGATGCTGAAAACTTCTGTTTAGCATTCATGTCTCAGAAATGATACCACATCTGAATATGTGTTTTATTACTGTGATAAGTAAATGTCTTAAAATGGAAAAGAGATCTAATACTAAACCGCTAAAATTATCTAAATTATCTGCATAGAGAAAATATTTTAGCAAAGTCTTCGTACAACTTAAGAAGCTTAATACAATAAAATATCTAAAATTTCTGTTGGGAAAAATTATTTGTTTACAAACTACGATAAGGACCTTATTGCATTTAAGGACCCTACCTCATTTCATAGTATACTTCAAATGGATCTGAAGAAAATCTCAGTATCCATCCATCACCTTATTCATTTATTCAATAAAAAGTTACCAAGTTCAAAAAAGAAGCTCTATACATGTATGTTCACCAAAACTATATAGCAATAATGTCCATAGCAGTACTGCTCCTAGCAATGAAAAAGTATAGGAACTCAAATGCCCATCAAGAGTAAAAGAGATAAGCGCTGAAACTGGTTTGGCTCAGTGGATAGAGCATCAGCCTGCAGACTGAAAGGTCCCAGGTTCAATTCCAGTCAAGGGCATGTACCTTGGTTGCTGGCACATCTCCAAGAGGGGGTGGGCTGGAGGCAGCTGATCGATGTCTCTCTCATCAATATTTCTAGCTCTCTAGCTCTCTCTGCCTCTCTGTAAAAAATCAACAAAATATTTTTTTAAAAAAGAATAAAAGAGATAAGCCTGGTCAGTGCAGCTCAGTATTGAACACAGACCCATGAACCAAGAGGTCACCTGTTTGATTCCAGTGAGAGCATATGCCTGGGTTGTGAGCTCAATCCCAAATCTGGCGCATGCAGGAGGCAGCTAATGGATGATTATCTCATCATTGATGTTTCTATCTCTCCAACTCTCTCGCTTCCTCTCGCTCTCAAATCAATAAAAACATTTTTCTTAAAGTAGCAGAGATAACACTGTATATACTCATACAATGGAATTTTCCACAGGAATAAATTATTGCCACATCCAAGAGGGATAACTCTCGCATACATAATGTTGAGAATCTAGATGTGAAAGTACACGCTGTATAATTCTATTTGTATAAAACAAACAAAAAAAAACCTGACATTATTAGTCTACTATGGTGTTAGAAGTCAGAATGGTGATTATACATGGGGTAAGGGTTGCCTATCAGAAGGCACAAGGGTGCTGATTACTTGGTGAAGATGCATCATGTGTATGCTTTTCTGTAAGGTTGCTATACTTATTTAAAAACATTTTTAAAATCTACCCACTCTTCAAAATTATTGTTTGACAAACCTGTTTCATTTTCTTAATAAAAAAAAAATCATCCATGGTCCCAACTAAGTGTCTTTTATCCCCTAACTTCCTATAATATACTTTTAACCTTAAAATTACCTCTCAGCTTTTTGTACATTTATCAAAATCAATTGTTATACCACCAAGCAAAAGGACCAGTATTTCTTTTATGATTTCTCATAACACACTGTATCATAGTAGCTAACCAATAAACATCTATGCAATTTAAATGACATATATTGCCCCTTTCAAAGCAAGCCCATATTTCTGAATGTAGTGAGTAAATGTTGTCATTCCCTTTTTTAATTATAATTTTATTTGTATACATTACAATTCACCTTTCTTGGCATGCAGTTCTGTAAGTTATGAAATACCTAGATCCATGTAACCACCTCCACAATCAAGTACATACAGTTCCATCTGCTGACACTACTCCCTGAACTGTGCCTCACAGTCAAAGTGTCACTCATCCTCAACTCCTAAAAACTACCTAGACACCTACACACTGCCTACAGCTTTGTCTTTTCCAGAATGTCATACACACAAATCATATAGTGTACAGGTTACTTAGCCAGAACCTTCCAGACCCATTCCCATGGCTGCAGGTGTCAGCAGCCCGCCCCTCTGGTTACTGGCTCACCTTCCCTGCAGGGAAGAAGCACAGCTGGTCTGTCCTACCAGTAGAAGGACATTTGGAAGGGTTCCAGTTTTTTGGTGATTATGAATTAAGCTGCTATCCAGTTTTCATATTTTTTAAAGGAATACTTGGAAGTAACTTACCCACATTAGTTTTTACCAGTGATTTTTTTATTGTGTTACATGTATACATATCTCCCCATTGCCCCCCCTCCCTCCCAGGCATACCCCAACCCCCCCATGTCTATGGTCATTGGTTATGCTTATATGCATGCATACAAGTCCTTTGATTGATCTCTTATCTACCCCAACTCTCCTTAATCTTCCTGCTATAATTTGACAGTCTGTTTGATGCTTTACTGCCTCTGCATCTATCCTTTTGTTCATCAGTTTACAATGTTTATTATCCACAAATGAGTGAGATGATGTGGTGCTTCTCCTTCATTGACTGGCTTATTTAACTAAGCATAAGGCTCTCCAGCTCCATCCAGGTTGCTGCAAATGGTAAGAATTCCTTCCTTTTAATGGCAGCATAGAATTCAATTGTGTAGATGTACCATAGTTTTCTGATCCACTCATGTGCTGACGGGCACCTAGGCTGTTTCCAAATTGTAGCTATTGTAAATTGTGCTGCTATGAACATAGGGGTGCATAAATCCTTTCTGATTGGCGTTTGTGATTTTTAAAAAATCTTTATGGACTGCCCTAGCTGGTTTGGCTGAATGGCTAGAGCATCGACCTGCGGACTGAAAGGTACCAGGTTCAGTTCCAGCCAAAGGCACATGCCTGAGTTTTGGGCTCAATCTCCAGTAGGGGGCATGCAGGAAGCAGCCAATCAATGGTTCTCTCTCATCATTGATGTTTCTGTATCTCTCTACTTCTCCCTTCCTCTCTGAAATCAAAGGGGAAAAAAAATATATATATATAATGGTATGGACTGATGATGGGAAAAGTAGGAGTAGACAATTTTCCCCTTCTGTCAATGATTCTAGTTCACAATATATATTTGTAAAGAGATTTCAAGCTGCCTCTTCTATATTTGGTGCACATTAATGGGTCAGAGTTCACAAATGCCTGATGAGAACCCTTTTCTAAAGGCTGCTTCTGGCCAATGGGACCCTCTGACCACCTAACTGTAAGTGATGAGCATCAGGATCCAGCCCAGCTCTGCCTGGTGCTGTGTACACAGGAGTACGCCCCGCCAACCACTGCATTTCAACTGACCTCACCCACAATGTCCAAAGGGGACAGCGAGTGGCAGGCAAGGAAAAGCTACCTCCAAGGAGGTGGCTACAGCTGCATTTTTTTCTGTTGATTTAAACACACACAAAAAATATGTCCAGATCCTAAGTAGCACAGTGCACACATCACAAAATTTCCATTAGCTGGCATTTCAGGTGTCCGTCTGTGAAGTGACTGTGTGGTGGGGACAAGACCAAGGGGAAAGAAAATGTCCAGGAACATTTCAGGGAGGACCCGAAACTGTCCCTGCCCCCGTGGCTAGAGAAAGTGTGTTGCTTCCAGGCCTTCATTAAAACTCAGTCTTACTATCTGTGTGGCTGTTACCAGAAAATTCATGACAACCTCCTCCTCCAGCCGTTCAAAAGTTCTTAAGTTATTAATACTAATAGCTAATTAGAGCAGGTATGTTGTGTTTCAATCCTCAATAGCAGCTCTAACTTAAAGACTGTTAAGATGTCCCTATTATGAATTAGGGGAAAAAGGCTTGGAGAGATCCCATTACTTGCTAAAGGGTTTACAGAAAAGGAATTCGGTTCAAGGTCCAGTCAGAATCTGATCCTATGTTCTTAACCCAGAGGCTATACTACCACACAGCTCTACTAGTATCCATTCATTCATCCAGACACTCAAAAACAATTATATTATTATATCCATCCAAGAAAGTCAACTGAATGAGCTATACCCCACAACTCCAGGCCTCATTACTTGGGGGATGGAGGACCCTATAACAATAACAATATCTTAACCTTTTTGGTCAAATACCATTCTGTGACTCATATGAAACCTACAGTGTCTCCTAAAAAAAATTCACACAGGCGAAGATACACAAAACTCAACTGGCTATTTGGGCCATAACCAAAAACTTACGTAGGTGACTATTGGCTGTAAAGGATTTTGATTAGAGTAGAAGCAAAGTATTATGAGAACTCACAGGAGGAAGCCCAGAGTATGAAGTCCTGAAGCCTGAGAAAAATTCACCAGGCAAAGAAGGAAAGAAGGGGGGCTTCGATGAAAACTGGTGTCAGGGAACAGATCTAAAGAGCAAAGGGGAATGAAGTAGGAAAATGGGTGGCATGTCAGTGCACTATTCTGGCAAGTTCCTTCGAGAAAGGCTGTGGTGAGAATGAGATCTGAGCCCAGGCTCTAGGTCAGAAAGAGCTGGGTTCAGTGTACCCAGGGAGAATTACTCATCCCTACCAAGCTTGTTTCCTCACATATACTTGGGGAGAAGAGCCCCCATCACAGGCTGCTGTGACCATGGAATAACACATGGTGTGCACCGTGCCCCGACCCTGACATGGTCTGAACATTCCATGTACTACAGTCTCATCAACGACATCACCAGCACCGTCACCACTACCGCCCTCACCAAGGCCACTCCTAGCAGTAGCACAACTGAGCTTCTGGGTGTGTTTGGGCCCACATGCTACTTTCTTAGGCACAAGATACTATAGATAAATCTTTGCCCAAAAAAGCCCCAGTGCAAAAACCACCTCTCTAAATACTCTCTTTATAGACTACTTATAAATTCACACCTTATTACTTGTTCTCCTTAATCACATAAAAGTACAGAGTACTCTAGAAAAGGAAGGAACATATTGTGTGTTTGTTTTGGTGTTCAACACCATCAGTGTCTGCTCTTCTCAAGTGAGAATAGTGACCATTGTCAAGAGCTAGAGAGATATTGCATGTTATCGTCATTACTATCATGTCCATAGCAAGGGGACGAAGGGGAGGAGGAAGTCTAGGAATATCAAGTCTTACAAAGCCTTTCTGCCCCCAGCCCATCTCTGTCACCACTCCTGGCATGGTGTACTCTGCAAAAAGGAGAGATGATACCACATATTCTCCCCAATTCTTCTTAATTACTGTTTTCAGTAACATTTTATTTTACATTCTTCATGTGGTCCAGGAGCTAACATAAAGAAATATGCTGGAATCCTCCAGGAGTGCACAAGGAAATGAGTGCAGAATATGTTGTTTTCATTCCTCAGCCATGGCAATAGATGGAACATTCATGAAACCCTTTTTCTTAAAAATGTTCCATGGCCAAGCAATATTTGCCAGTGACACTGCCATAGAGTCAGCACTGGAAAAATAAAGTCATGAGGAACACAATCATTCTCATATACCCCAGAAAGCTGGCCAGGATATCTGTTTCTCTCTGCCATCTAAGCTGACACCGTCTACAACATCCACAATGTTCCCTCACTTTAAAGCACACAAATAAAAGGAAAAGGTAGGGATTCCAATGATCCACCCTGAACCCAAGAGACTGTAAAAAATTCACCAAGCTTTCTTTAGTTCTACATTTGTTCCCCTGAAAAAGCATAGTAATAAATGAATTCATGTCATGGAAAATGAAAATAACAGTAGAACACCCAATTGTCCTAAAACAAAAAGTAGCAGCAAGTGTTCATTAGTTGGGGACAGAAGGAAGGAACAGGAATGAGGTTGACAGAGATAATGTTGCTAGCACATCAGCACATCGTTAAGTGCGAAGGCGATGGAAAGGACTGATAGGCTGTGAAGCATGCGGAATGTGACTATGGCAGTTAGAAAATGTCTGTCTCACCAAAATCAAAACAAGGATACACGTGAGGACAGGGTTCCCAAATGGCTTTCAGAAAACCTGAAAAATTTCCAAGCACCTGAAGCAAAGCAGTCTGAGGTTTACACAAGGAAACTAAAAAAGTGTGAGTCACGAAGCAGATTTTCCTCTGCTTCTAAAACCTGTCATGTGTGAAAGAAACTTCTTTCCACTAAAAGGATCGTCACTTATGCCACCAGCAGAGCTCACTTAGCCTCAGTGGATTCTTGCATACTTCTGTTTCTATGCTTGCTAGTTATTCTTTCTTGTAAGCAACACACTCCAAGGCAGTGGTTCTCAACCTTTTTTAATGCCGTGACCTTTTAATACAGCTCCTCATGTTGTGGTGACCCCCAATCATAAAATTATTTTCGTTGCTACTTCATAACTGTAATTTTGCTACTGTTATGAATCATAATGTAAATATCTGTGTTTTCTGATGGTCTTAGGCTCTACAGCAGCGGTTCTCAACTTGTGGGTCGCGATCCACAAGTTGAAAACTGCTAGCAAGGTCGCCTAAGACCATCGAAAAACAGATATTTACATTATGATTCATTAACAGTAGCAAAATTACAGTTATGAAGTAGCAACGAAAATAATTTTATGATTGGGGGTCACCACAACATGAAGAACTGTATTAAAAGGTCACAGCATTAAAAAAGGTTGAGAACCACTGCTCCAAGGGTTTTAAGAACACAACCCCTGCATTCAAACTACCTGCCTCCATTTCCCACCTGAAAATGAAAACAATAACTAAATGAATTAAAGCATATAAGACATTATATCTGGCCTGGACACCACCTCACCTTTCCATCTTCTTTAGTCCCAGTGCCTTTCTTGAGAAGGAAACAGACAGAATACATACCTTCCCAGTGTGACCCCTGCACGGCTCTGGGAAAGATTTGCAAATGTGTACGTGCTCTGGTTGAGTTGCATTTTAACAAGGTGTATTAAGCTCCTACTTTGAGTCCATAGCTATGCTAGAAGTTGGACAACAACAAAGACACAGACATTGCCCGCAATAAAAGCCCTTATTTCTTTCTGGAGGGTGACCAATATTTAGCTGAATTTGGGAAACTACCCCTCATTGATTAGACTTATGCCTTCAAGGTGAAACCTTCACAGAACCCCAGATCCCTTTCCTGAATCATAACAGTATTGCCAATTATGTGTTTAGATGTGTCTTGCTCAGCATGAGATTCTGGAGTCACCATCAAAGAAAATTCCTTGTACACAGGCTCCAGAGCTGGTCATGGTCACCGCCATCAACTCTGTCATTAATTCCGAGCACTAAACAGTGCCCCTATGACCTCTGTGGTTGGCAAATAACCTCTAAAGGGATTTAGAACTGAATAAACTATTCCAGCTGTCTTAGCTTTTCAGTTCTTAATGCAAGACCATAGAAAGTAACCAATCTTAGGTAAAAAACTTTTTCTCAGAGTGTCTATAAAAAATTACAAAAAAAAAAAAAGAATTGCAGAGTTGTTAATGGAACTAGACTCAAGTAGACTCTAAAATAGGTCAGAGGAAGAGCTGAAATCGCTTAAACTCCTGCCAGGCCAAAAATAAAATGATGCCGGGGGGGGGGGGGCGGGAGGGGATACTCACTCTCTTATTTTTATTTATTCATACTTTGTTTCTTCTCAAAAGATTATGGAAAAGTACACAACATCCCATGATGAAACAAGATAAATTTAATTTGTGTGGGTGAAGAAAATAGGATGAAGAAAAGAGAATTCAAGAAAAACTAATGAAATGACCTTAGGAATAAGATTAGCACACAAAATGCAAGTAAGCATCATCAGGCATTTTAGAGGTGAGTTGCAAATTGCTTTCCCAGCCGGGGCACAGAGTCCAATGTCTGTCTACCAGGACTGGCAGTTTAAGGAGTAAAATAAACTGACAATTGTCTGTTCTATTTTAGGAAAAATGGCATAACTTTATTGGATCCTATGGTTACCATGGAGACATGTGAGCCTAATGTTGCCAGATATGAGTTTTCAAGAGATGCTGGATATTCAAACACAGTTGTGTACAATCTTCTCATTTTTTAATGTTGGTAAACTAGTTTTTCTTTTGGTTAAAAAAGAAAGTGTGGGTTAAAAACACATGCCTGTGGCATAAAGAGGAAGAAGACATGATTGGTTTCATGACTAACTATATCCATAAAACACAAACCCAAAGATGTGTAGAAGTATAGTCATGTGTGGTATTAAAATCAAAGAGACCCTTCTCCCAAGTCTTTATCTGCAAGGCAGGCACCGTACACTCAGGATCCACAGGCTCTATCTTATAAGAACCTTCAACAAGGCTAAGGCCATAAAACTAAGCATAATCGGTAAAAGTAACTGCCAGGGTGGTTGCAAATTCTCAGATACAGAAGTTTCTGCAGGTCAACATATTTTCAGGTATTGATTTTACAGATTTCCCTTAACTACTTTTTAAGCAATGTCCCCTTCTGACAAATGTAAAATTCTCACACATTTCTTTAATGTTATTTTACAAATCAAAGCTAAAGCTACCATAGTAAACTGGAGGCCCAATGCACAAAATTTGTGAAGAGTACTTCCTCCTTCCCCCAACTGCTGGCACCAGCTTCCCTCTGACACTTGGGACCAGGACATCTCTCCAGCCACTGGCACCCAGAACCCGGGCTTCCCTCTGGCTGCTGGCAGGCACCCAGGACCTAGGCTTCCCTCACAGCCCAAGCTTTGTCTGGAAGGTCATCCAGAAGGATGTCAGAATGATATCTGGTCTAATCAGCATATTACATTTTTATTATTATAGATGATTTTTCAAATGGCATTATTTCCCTCCTCACTGCTTAAGTGTTCAGACAATGAAGGAACCGCTATTCTTCAGACTGCAATCCATAAATATTGGTTTTTCACAGTCGTTCAAGGTTAGATTCCCTGGTAAGGATCTGGAGTGACCTATTCTAGGGGCCATTAAGTTCAAGGCCACTGACTTTCCCGGGCAATCCCCTTGCCATTGAGACTGAGACTGAATGCTGAAGAACCTGACATGCCTCTAGTCACTGGCTAAAGAAGCTACACAGGCAAGACCAAATGTCCCACAAAAAGAGCCTTGTTCTGGACTTAGCCAGTTTTGCTCAATGGCTAGAACATCAACCAATGGACCAAAGGATCCCTAGTTCGATTCCGGTGAAGGGCATGTACCTCAGTTGCAGGCTCCACTCGGACGATGGTCAGGGTACATGCCGGAGGCAACCAATCGATGTGTTTCTCTCACATCCATGTTTCTCTCTGTCTTTCCTTCTCTCTTCCACTCCCTCTAAAAATCAATGGAAAAATATACTTGGGTGCGGATTAACAAAACAAAGAGGGAGCCTGGTTCTGTATCTGTTTTAGACACAAAGAAAAGGATGACCGAGTTCTTTGCCACACAGCAAAGCTGTGGAAACCCTGAGGTGGCTGCAGGGAGGTGGGACTCCTGGCTCCTGACAAACCCCAGAGCCAGTGGAGCCTTATTTCATTGATCTTATATGCACTCAGTTCTGCTACCACCTTCGTTTTGAAAATTCCAATTTGCTCAAACATCACTGATACATCAGGAAACAATGTAAATGTAACCCAGATGAATTTTTGGTTTGCTTATACACGATATTATCTGCAATAAAAACCAGGTGAACACAGAATACTGCATCAGTTAAACCTAGCACTGGAGAAGACACGAAAAGCACATGCCTGAAATGCCAGCCAGCTGCCTCAGTTTCCCATGCATGTCATGCACTCTACCAGCTGCATCTAGTGCTACAGTTTCCCATCAATCACAGATCTGCCTCCTCTTCCTCTTCACCATAATGTGCAATCTGCAATCCTTCCTACAGCCACTTCCACAGCAAATGCCAGGTCTTTTATATTTATATACTGCTTAACCATTTACCAAGTGTAAAACTGTCTACTGTTTTTACTAGATTCCTATCTTTTCTTTGTTAATGTCACTGAGGAAGTTCATGAGCACTGCTTCCCTAACCCCCTTTTCCCTGTGGACGGCGGTGCCTACTGTCTGATCTTGCACAGCTTGGGGACTGTTTAGAAAGGCATATGTTGTGCTGTGGCAGAACTGAGTACACTGAGATTCAATATAAAATATTATTTGAAAAATTAATTTCATCAGACTGTAAGTTCTACTCAAAGCCACCACACTGTTCAACTCCAGGGGACCCCATTCACATCATCTTTGTTATAAATGTATTAACTCAGCATTTAGCAAATAGTTATGTGAAGCCTAATGTGTGTCAGAAAAGTACTATTCCAAAGCATGCATTGGCTCATTTTGAAAAATTAAAGGAAAGTAAAAAATGTATAGAAAATAAAAATCATCTGTCATTTTAACATACAAACATTTTGATTTTTTTCCTATCAGTCTTTTTTCTTCGCATGGAACACTGCTATCTTGGCTATGTGCAGGATTTGCCTGACCTATTTATCTTAACTTCGCTTTACAATGGACCTGCCACTTCTAAATCAAATATGCTTACTTTTCTAAAAAAGAAAAAGTGTTGCCAAATTCACACTCTCTGTTTTAACATTAACTAAGCATACCCTGCCTGCCTAGCATCAGGCTTTGGGACATAGGAATCAGAGCACTTAACAGGCTGGGCTTAATCACCAAGATAATTACTTAAAGTTTCCCATTTTGGAATAGTTGCAACATTTCTTGCCCTTAACAATAATTACTATTTTAAACCTAGCTCTAAGATTTGTTAAAAATATAAATTATATAAATGCCACATTTAGAAAAGAAAATGGACATGTATTAGTCCCCTGCAAGTTATAGCTTCAAGAATTGCATTCTGTCCTTTTATCTGTCACCTCTTCAAGTACTGTACCACCAGAATTAGCTATCTAAAACAGGCTGCATTTGAATATTTCTAAGTAGTAAATACATACATTAAAGTGTTATGAAGAATAGCTACTAATTTTCCCTCTTTATTTCTTCCAACAAGGTTATCTGAAGACTAGAGGCACAGTGCACAAAATTCATGCATGGGGAATGCACCCCAGGACTGCCTGCCTAATTGCCCCTAACCACTCTGCTTGCCTGCCTCATCACCCCTAACCACTTGCCTGCCTGCTTCATCACCCCTAACCTGTCTTATTTTGCATTTTCTCAACACTCTGCCTGCCTGCCTGCCTGCTTGCCCCTAACCACTTGCCTGCCTGCCTTATCACCCCTAACCACCCCTGCTTTGGCCTCCACTGCCACAGCTTCATCAGGAAAAACATCCGGCTGTCAGCCTAATTAGCATATTATGAGTTTATTATTATAGAAGATTTGACTTCTTGTGTGAATATTGAATTTAAGAGTGTAGTAAATTATCTAGAAGATATAAATAAATATACAGATACACACATATCTATGTATGTATGTATGTATCAAAAACTAGGCTCAAATATATATAGTTTTGAATCGTCTCTCCTACAAAATATGAACTATGTCTGTCATTGTGTCTACTATTAAGATAAATTCCCAACAAGTAATAAGCCAGTAGGAGTAAAAAGCTGTTTGGTATTTCATCCTCTCTGGCCCTCTGATGCGACGCTGAGAAACACTAAGAAACAGGAGCCACAGGATAAAAACAAAAGAGGCAAATTGTCCACGCACACCTACTGTGCCATCAGCTCCACCAATATCCTCTCCCTGCAGCATCCTGGGAAGCTTTGTGGAGAAGGCGCAAAGTGAACCGGGAACTTGTCTGGCAAGGCCCCTCTCCTACCAGAGCCTGTAGGCAGGAGGCCTGGGAGCCGCCTGCAGAGGGTCTGCATTCACTGTCAGCAGGACATACACCTCCTTGTAGTCTCATGTTTCATCATGCATTCAACTCCATCACATACCTCTGCTTCTATCAGCAGCAGAAAGTTCCTGAACTACTGACCAGCTGCTAGCACTGGACACCAAATATGTAAGAGCTACTGGTGCTACTGGAGGATGCCTCTACCTCCAACCTCAAGCAACTCAGCTCCGGCCTGCAAACTCTGGTGAAACACATAGCACTGAAGGCGTGAGTGCTTTAATTTTTTTATGTATCAGTCTTTCTTGAAGTCAGACTGCATTTGAAGCAAGTCTATTTTCTCTTCCCTGGGAACAGTAACAGTCTTGAGGCAAGTTCCCTTCTGAATCAGCAGGGTCAGAGCCCCCTCGGAAAAGCTCTCAGCCACCAACATGCCCAGGCACATCGCAGTGACCTCTTGACGCTTATCTGACTCTGAGGGCTAGGGGGCAAGCAGGACAGACCACCCTGGCTCAGAGGGTGCCACACCCTCTGGACCCCTTTTCCTCAGAGAGCTCTTCACACATGGGGTGCCCTGAAATGATACAAGATGAAGTCCTGGACTGTGCTCAACATCAGAAGGGAAAAAGCAGCCACAAAATGAAGTTGCCTTTGAAAGTAGCCGTGGTTAAACATGGAAAACATCCTATGATGTGCCCATACTATAGTTAATGAAAAGAGGCATTTAACACCCTGTCGGAAAAGCAATGTTTTCACTATTTCATCAGCAATTACTACAAAGCTCATTTGTAAGAGCTTGGTGAATCCTTACTTTCTCTGACTTTGACAACCTACATGCAATGGAGCCAGAAGATAGGGACTTATTCTAATGCTGAAAGTTCTCCCGCCCTATGAAAGAAAAAAATATATATATAAACTTCACATTGATACATGACAATACTTAATAAAAAAAATGTGCAAGGTGCAACCATTATAACGTATCATAAAGCATCAATAATGGTCACTTAGCAAAATCTAAACCGTTTTAAGGTCATAAACAAGCACATATGTGTGCACCTTATTTATTGGAAACACCCCTTTAATAAAAGAAAGGTTCACAAGACTCTGGCTCCTTCACAGTGCTGTCCACATGGCAGCCACAGACGCTCAGATGACCTTGCAAATCCTTTCAGCGCTTGGTCATTCGACTTTAAAAATTAGGGGGAGGAGACACACAGCCATAAAAGTCAGATAATCAGAATATGCTAGAATTTGATAGAAGTCTTTCTAACAGAAGACACACAGGCACCATTCACTTATAGAATCCAATGCAAAAGGCAACGAGCCAGATCTCCTTTATCTCCTATACTGTAAGCAAAATCAGACTTACCTTGGGAAGCCATCCGATAGGCTGACTCAGAAAAGTAACCTATTGACAAGCCAAAAACAGCTGCAAACCAATGCTCCAAAAGCTCACTGGGCTCACTCTACATATGAACCCCTCTACTCCATACGCATCTGGTTTTTGTTAAAGAACTTCTGCAAATGTACAGTAGATGAGTAATCTTTCAGACTTCGTAAAACATGCCAAACCAAACATTAATAACAGTAGCTTCATTTACTCATCATATTTTTGAGTGGATCTATTTTGCTTTTAAAAGCAAAAGTAGTGTTTTTATTAATAAAAATGCCCTGTCTCTAGAGCATGGACACATTTAGGCTGCCTGGTGTGTATCTCCTTTCTGGGAGGTCCTCATCAGCAGTCAGTGATGTTGAACTAAAATGTAAAGGCATGGCCAGCTTGATAAACTATCTTTTAAAATTAATATTAACATTTTTTACTAAATAAATTAAAACTTGTAACCAATTCTGTTCTTCCTTCTCTTTCATTGAAAAAGGCATTCATTTTATTATAATAATTTTTAAAAATACTGAAGAATATAAACCATAAATTCACTTCATCCAGTTCCTTCTCTTGCAGGTAATCATTGGCAGTTTTTCACCTATCATTCCAGAAATATCTATGTACATATCATTCATGTATATTCACATTCACACACACACACACACACACACACACACACACAAACACACACACATATTCTTGGGATCCTATGTGCTTTGGATCAAATTTTCCAGATTCTATAAAGGTAACAAAATACATACACAGCATAAAATTCCCAGTAGCTCAGGGCAACAACTAGTAATCAATTTATGCCAGGAAACATGAATATTCAACTAAGTGGAATAATAATGACTATAAATAGCCTCATGTCATTTCAGGTCAGAGAATTCTGCTAAATGAGGTAAAGAAAATAATGACATTCTGCAACATTCAGGAACTTTTTAATTTTGGAATTATATATTAGAAATTTCAGACCTACATTTTTTCTCCTAGCTACTTAACAAGTTTTGAGAACTTTATTTTTATTACAAATGTTTATGATAGGAAATCTAGAAAATATCCATGAATAAAATTAAAGTCCCCATAAAATCCCACCACACAGAGAATGGAGTTTATATTCAGTCATGTACTGAGTGCCTCCTGGGACTCTGCAGGCACATTAAAAAGGCAACATAATTCCTATTTTTACACAAGGCAGAAAGTAAAACCTGTTCTAAAATTAGAAGGCACTGTACTATCAAAGTTCAAAGGAGGTGCTGGATCTTTTTGACTAGCCAGAACCTTTTAAGACAGACATTTCCAGTATTTGGAGAATTCCCTTAGGAGTTGGGAGAGGGGGGGGAAGGGGGAAGGGAGGTAGACAGAGAGAGAGAGA
>JAAGEH010000020.1:2863725-3060957 GCA_011751065.1 Lasiurus cinereus
GAGGGAGGGAGGGAGGGAAGGACAGAGAGAGAGATGGCTTTGAGTTTTGGGATCAAAGATTCACCTTCTCAGACTCCCGTAAAGCTAGGATAAAGACGTATCTTCAGTTCTGACAGTCAGATATATCTGGCTAGACTGTTTGGAACTGTACCCTGGCAAGCAAAGCAGCAGCTACGTCTGGCAACTTTGGGGCTAGGAGTGTGGTTGTGTGGGCTAGTGGTCTACTCTGGCAGGATCCATGCTGCTAACTACAGGGCAGCAACATCACTGTTTCACCTGGACAGTCCTACAGGGAGCCAGGGCAGAGCTCGGGTCAGCTTCTCTGTCCTACCAGGGAACCTGGGCTCCTAAAAATCCTTTAGCAAACTATTTTTCTACTTAAACTAAAGAGAGTTTAGGTTTATGTTAATGTAACTAAGAAGACTGCTACATGGAGGAAATTTAACAAGCTAAGACAGAATGATGTAGTAAAAAGATAACTGAAAGTCAAAGTGGGCAGATTTCAAAATGTTATTCTCCCCACTCTGTACCAATGTGTCTGGGCACATGGAAGTCTCATGAGATAACTTAACCATCTGCTCCTCTATCTGTGAATACTACTACTCACTTTGCAAACTGAACTGAGAACATAATGAATGACTATTTATTCACTCATGTGTTTATTCAAACATTTATTAAGGTTCTATTATGTGCTACATACTGTGCGAAAGAGCAGGTACTAGAGTGGCTAAGTGTAGCAAATAAAACTAGCAGACATATTAGTTTCAAATAAACCACAACTAATATTTCAGTATAAGTCTGTCCCACATTTGAGACATATATTTTCAAAGATATGATTTTTTAAGTTTTTCAGATGCATTTATACATTTAAAATTTCCCATACTTGAGACATAATTATTCATTTTGACCTGAAATTCAAATTTTGCTGACTGTCCTATATCTAATCTGCTGACTCTTGGTAAACAGAAAAGGGGTGGGGTCATAGTTGTCATGGACCCTCCCTCTAATGCTAGGAGTTGGGTGGATAGACAATACATAGGCAAACACTATATATACAGTGTAAATAAGTGTTACAAATGTAATGAATTGAACAGTAAGATAAAAATAAAGAGCAAAGTATATTTAAATACATTGCTATTAAGGAAAGGGTTGTGTAGGAAGTTAACTCTGAAGGAAAGGTCGTGCTGAAGGAACTAACATCTCATATCATAATAGAAGATCTCACACAAAGCCCAGCACACAGTAGATGCTCAATAAAATGTTCACTTCATTCCTTGGCAGGACCAGAACTCCCACTTCTCTTGGCTCATCCTGGTCTGGCCCTGTCCCTTGGGTATAAACTGACCACCTATGGCTTCCTCTATAAGAAGGTGGGCCACCACCATTTGTCGCCACCCTAGTGAGCCTGCAGGCAGTACAGGCAAGCTGGGCACAGCACCCATGCAGTAATGCATGACTCACAGTACCACGGCACTGGGCATTTCTGGTTCTACCCAGTTCCCACAGTGTGCCCCTAATTTTTCTACAGCTCACTTTTCACTGTGTTATTTAACTCAAAAAGTCCTCTAATATGGTTATAAAAAAAAAGTATACACGCATTAGCTGACAGAAAGAAACATCAATTGAGTTATCAACTGTTAAAGTGTGTATATATAGATGCCAAAATCCTCAATAAAATTCTAGCAGATCAGATTCAGCAGTAAATATCATACACCATGACCAAGTAGGCTTTATCCCAGGGATGCAAGTATGGTACAATATATGCAAATCAATAAACATGATACATCACGTACACAAAGGGAGAGATAAAAATCACATAATCAGATAAATTGATATAGAAAAAGCATTTGACAAAATCCAACACCCATTTTTGATGATAAAAAAAAAACTCTCAGCGAGGTGGGAATAGAAGGATCATAACTCAACATCATAAAAGCCATATATAACAAACCCACAGCCAACATCATACTCAATGGGCAAAAACTAAAACATTTCCTCTAAGAACAGGAATAAGACAGGGATGACCACTCTCACCACTCCTCTTCGACATAGTGTTAGAAGTATTAGCCATTGTGATTAGATAAGAAGAAGAAATAAAAGGCATCCAAATTGGAAAAGAAGTAAAACTGTCCTTATTTGCAGACGACGTGATACTGCATGAAAAAAAAACAAAAACCTCTTATTAGACTTAATAAATGAATTCAGCAAGGTAGCAGGATACAAAATTAATCCCAAGAAATCTATGGCATTTCTATATACCAATAGTGAATTTACAGAGAGACTAAAAAAGCAATCCCATTTACCATTGCTCCAAAAAAATTAAGACACCTAGGAATAAACTTAACTAAGGAAGTCAAAGACCTATACGCAGAAAACTACAGGACCCTGAAAAAAGAGATAGAGGAATACGTAAACAGATGGAAGAACATACCGTATTCATGGACTGATAAAATCAACATCATTAAAATGTCAAAACTACCCAAAACAACCTATAGATTCCATGCACCCCCCCCCATTAAAATGCATATTTCACAGACCTAGAAAGAACTCTTAAAAAATTCATCTGGAATAATAATAACAAAAATAAAAAATAGCCACAGCAATCTGAGAAAGAAGAACAAAGTAGGTTTCAAGCTGTATTGCAAAGCCACTGTTCTCAAAACAGCCTGGTACTGGCACAAGAACAGACATATAGACCAATGGAAATAGAATAGAGAATCCAGATATTGACCCTAACCGCTATGCTCAATTAATATTTGACAAAGAAGGCATGAACATACAATGGAGTCAAGATAGTCTCTTCAATAAATGGTGTTGGGAAAATTGGACAGATACATGCAAAAAAATGAAACTAGACCACCATATACAAAAATTAACTCAAAATGGATAAAAGACTTAAACATAAGACAGGAAACCATAAAAATACTAGAGGAATCCACAGGCAGCACAATCTCAGACATATGCCAAAGCAATTTCCTCACTGATACTGCTCCTAGGGCAATGGAAACTAAAAAAAAACAAATGGGGCTACATCAAAATAAAAAGCTTTTGCACAGCAAAAGAAACCATCAACAAAACAACAAGAAATCCCACTTTATGGAAGAACATATTTGCAAATGTTATCACTGATAAAGGTTTAATCTCCAACATTTACAGGGAATGCATACAACTTACTAAAAGGAATTTAACTGATCCAATTAAAAAAATGGACAATGGACCTAAATCGATACTTTTTGAAAGAAGACAGAAGGAAGGCCAAGGGACATGCTCAAAGTCACTAATTTTCCCAGAGATACAAATCAAAACGGTACCATCTCACACCTGTCAGAATGGCTATCATCAACAAATCAACAAACAACAAGTGCTGGGGAGGATGCGGAGAAAAAGAACCCTGGTGCACTACTGGTGGGAATGGAGACTGGTGCAGCCACTATAAACAGTATGGAGTTTCCTCAAAAAACTAAAAATGGAACTCCCATTTCACCCAGTAAACCCACTTCTAGGAACATATCCCAAGAAACTAGAAACACCAATCAGAAAGGATATATGCACCCCTATGTTCATAGCATCACAATTCACCATAGCTAAGATTTGGAAATAGCCTAAATGCCCACCAGCAGATGAGTGGATTAGAAAACTGTGGTACATCTACACAATGTAATACTATGATTATCTAAAAAAGAAGGAATTCCCACCATTTGCAGCAGCATGGATGGACCTGGAGAGCATTATGTTAAGTGAAATAATCCAGGCAATGAAAGAAAAATGCCACATGATCTCACTCATTTATGGAAAATAAAGAGCATTATAACCTGATAAAAAGATAGATACAAAGGCAAAAAAGCATCAAACAGACTGTCAAATTACAGCAGGAAGGCTGGGGAGTGTTAGGAAGTGGGGGTAAGAGATCAACAGAAGGATATGTATGCATGCATATAAGCACAACCAATGGACACAAGACATAGGGGAGGAGGTTGGAATGAGGGCATGCGACAAGGGGGTAGGGGAGGCTGGGGGAAGGTCAATGGGGGGAAAAAGGAGATGCAAATCTGTATATAATACTTTAAACAATAAATATATGTATAAAATAAAAAATAAAGTGTATATATATTTTGGGGGGGACATCTGTATATACTTAATTAAAAAATTGCTGATTGATTACTTGCAAGATTCAAATCTGGGAGTTTTACTAACCTGACACTGAAGGAATAAAGACAGACAGCAAACAACCCAGGCATTCACAGACTCACAAGGCAGCTCTGAATGGCCTCCAAAAATAAAACCTGTGCCAGAAATATGTATATGGAAATACGTCTGAAAGACCCAGACAAGTTACCTATCGCTATCTAACAGAATGTCGCAAAAAGACCAAGACTGCAATGATGGTGACAGCCAACATCATGTGGGAGAGCATGGAACACGTTTTGAATCTGACATGTCTCCCACTGCACAGGGAGGTATGAGACACAGCTTTACCCCACACAGAGAAGGAAGGGGGAGAGCATGGGATTAATTGAGCATGGGAGGGGAGGGGGAGAGAAGTGGGGAGGGAAGAAGAGGGTAGAGGAAAGGAGGGGGGAGGGGAGAGGAGGAAAGACAAAACTAATCTTTTTTTGAAATATTTTGCTAATGCCCTACATTCTGATGCTGGTCTGGAACCATGCATTAGTGTTGGTAATAATGGGGGCTGGGAGGAGTAAGAAACATAATTGCAATAAAGGCCATTTACTCTGTGCCTGCCAAGTGCTGAGCCGCAAGATACTTACATCTTCATCAGTGTTGCTGCAGGCTCTGTGCGATCCACTTTTCAAGCATCTTCAAATCTCGCCCTTACCACAGCCTTGTAAGACAGTATATTATTATTCCCACTTTACAGATGAGAAAACCCAGGGATGGAGAGGGCAGCTAAGTTGCCTAAGCTCTTATCTATGGACACTTTGAGATTCTAAGGTAAAATAAGATTAAGCAAAAAGCAAAAAAACAGTAAGAAAAAAATGAAAATGCCTCATGGTAATATTTAAAAATCCAAAGAACAATAAAGCCATGCTTATTTATAGCAATGTAAGAAATGATATTTACAAATTTGTAACCAATGGGATGAAATACACATTACAAGGAATTTCAGCTAATCTAGCTGAATTTAAGCTCCATGTTGTGTACTCTGAAATGGAGAATCAGATTCCCTATTTATTCCCTATTTATTCCCTATTTATTCATTCATTCATCAAATATTTATTGACTACTATGTGCCAGACCTGTTGGAGGTGCTGGGGATACTCCAGTAAACAGGGACAAAACCTCCACTTCTAGGGAGCATCAGAGTAGGGAAGGAAACAGAGATAAAAAGCTCAATAAATAACTAAGCCACATTCTGGTCCCTGCCACCTCCAGGAGTTTTACACTACCCATATTACAGGCTGCAGCATTCATACAGAAAAGGGGAACAAAAGAGCAACTGCTCCTACCTTATCATGAGATACAGGGTAGAAGGAAACAAACTTGACACGTACATTTAATCAACTTGTGATTATCAGTGTAGATGCTCCAGCTCTGCATACAGCCCCCAGAAACAATTACCACCCCACTGGGCCCAGAGCAGCCTCTTTAAACATTCTGAAGCTCCCACACACAGAATGGTCAATTTCTCAAATTCTTTGTGGATTTGTTACTCTAGGATCATAAGAACCAATAACCTCCTCCTCTACTAGAAATAACTGCAAATTTCTAAATTTTCCTACAATTTATTCATTCAATCAGAAGAATGCTGAGAAATATGTAATAGCATAAACATTCTGATTTTTTATCCCTTGTCCATATCCACTGGACTCTCTTGTATACTTCTTGCAATGCTAGCACAGAGCCTCGTTCTATTGATGGGACCCCACATGCCACTGTCAGGGTCCTATCAGGAAAAACCACACTGTCACTTGAATGGGGAAAGTTTAACATCAGAACTTATTCATTATAACACAGATTAGCTAGTAAGAAGTAAACAGAACCCTAAAGAATATAGGAATGGCAGATGTGAGGAGCAGCCACGACCCCTAGTGCTAGGGCACAGGGCCCATGGGAGGGCCTTCCCCCAGGGCTGAGGTCAGATTCCAAGTGCTCCCTGCATGGCAGGGACATGATGTAGTTCTATTCCAGAGGGATGCGCTAGAATCCATCCCCAACTTGCCAGGGAAACACTGTTCCTAGAGAGGTGGCTCATGAGACACTCTGCTCCAACAATGCCCATGTAGGGATCCCAGGGGAACTACTGATTACTAGATGCAGCTGTGGTCATCATGCGCTCAGGAGCTGGTCCTAGATAAGCGGCCATGCCATAGGCACCAGCAGGGAGGAGCTGCAGGCATTGTGGTAAATGAGCATGGAGAAGTCTCTGCTATGGAGTCACAGGCTTCGCAAGCCAGGAGGGAAAACACCTGCCCCCGAAATGTCTCTCCAACACCCTCCTGACAAAGCTTACCCAATGCCAGCTGACAAAGAACATTCAGAATCCAGATCCTTTTTCACAGAGCAGGCAATAGAGGGTGAACTGACTCTGGCCTGAGAGCAAGCAGCCTCAGTAAGTTCTAACAGCCTGCCACCTTGCACGCATGCCACAGGTACTGGCTTATAGTACTCCCTGGTACAGCTGACAACACAGAGGGAGGAAAGCTCTCTTGTCAGGAGGCGTACAAGTCCGATGGTAGTACAAATAAGAGAACTCCTGCTGAGTCAGATACAGGATGCATCAAAATTACCTTTCTTTAAAAAAAGATCTTTTATTGAGGAGAGATGGAAACATCAATGTGAGAGAGAATCATTGATTAGCTGCCTCCTATACATCCCCTATTGGGATCAAACCTGCAACCCAGGCATGTGCCCTTGACTGGATAGAACCCGGGACCTTTCAGTCTGCAGGCCAACACTCTATCCACTGAGCCAAACCAGCTAGGGCAAATTGCCTTCTTTATACTGTATTCTGAGTTTGTACCAAGCCACTTTTTAGATAGTCCTGAGACAGGCAAAGACAATGATAACATCAGTCCTCTGACAAATGATGACAGACTTTGAATATCCAATCTCTCACTGAGCCATAAATAATATTGCTCATATTTTGACCTTTGCTTAGACATTTATAAGAATGTGATCAATATAATAGGATAATTTCAGGCCTGTGTATTTATCAGTTGTGGCCTCTGGTCCAAGCTCTGGCCACTCTGCTAATCAAAATGCAGGCAAAAGGATACATTCTAAACCAGAAGGCGATTATACTCAACTAAGCATCTGCTTAGGAGAGCAGGAGAGCCAAAAAGGATTCAACAACAGGAATGTCTAAAATCAAAGCACTGGTCCAGCTGGTGTGGCTCAGTGGTTGAGTATCAACCTATGAACCAGGTGGTCACAGTATGATTCCCAGTCAGGGCATATGCCCGGGTTGTGGGCTTGATCCCCAGTGTTGAGCATGCAGGAGGCAGATGATCAATGATTCTCTCTCATCACTGATGTTTCTATCTCTCTATCCCTCTCCCTTCCTCTCTAAAATCAATAAAAATATATTTAAAAAAATAAAATGAAGGCACCAGGTGAATATCTGCAATCACTCCCTCTGGTGCAGATCACATTACACAGTCTTTTCAGAGAACAAGTATGAAAAAGACCCTGATGCTGAAAGGAATAAAATAATCAAAATCCATGTTTCCCAGAGAGAAAGGAAAGTAGAAAAGAATAAGGTTCAAAATCCAATTATCAGCAATAAGCCTTAAGTTCAAGGACCATGGAAAGCTGCCTAAAGAAGGTGGGGTGAATATACCTTGTGAACACCAACCTGTGGCACTCAATAAGCCTGTGTTGAATAATAAAACTCCGTTGGGGCAATAAAGGACTTTGGGAAAGAAAGAAAATAGAAAATAAGGGAACCACAAAGAAACACAAACAGGTGTGAGCAGAAGGAATTCCAAGTCTGGGAAGTAAAGAGTCACCATCTGCAATTGAGTCCCGGCAGGTGAGCAGAGGGCACAACACAGGTCTCTGTTCCTTTTCCTTACACTCAGCAGCTTTGCTTGCCCAGCACTTAAGTTTTCCATTTCTGATTTACATGTAATCTGGTTGATTTGGGCTTTGTCTCCATAGGAATGTAAGCTCTGTGAAGGTAGAGATGTGCCTCTCTTTATAACTTTATTTCCCCAGTATCTACAACAGTGCTAGGAACAAAATACTCAAGAACTATCTGCTAGGAGAATTAAAAAAACCCATGGAAGGAATGTTTTGTATCTGGCAGGCACAGTCTAACATGAGAGTCAGCAAATCTCCAGATGAAAAAAGGACCAGTGTTTCAACTTGGTGGCCATACATGGCCTCTATGCACATTTCTAGTTTTGTTTTTTTGTGTGTTTTTTTTCTGTTCTGAACCTTAAATGGTTGAAAATAACTACTAATTGTAAAAACCATTCCTAGTTTCATGGCTATACATGAACAGGTCTGGATGTGGCTTATGGTGTGTAAATACCTGTTGTAAGTTATCCTATCTAAAAAAGAGGAAATATGCTAATTGACCCTCACACTGTCACAAAGATAGTGATGCCCACAGCCAATAAGGAGGGAATATGCTAATTGACTGTCTCACCCTCAAAGATAGTGGCACCCACAGCCAATAAGAAGGGAATATGCTAACAGACTGCCATGACCTCAAAAATGGTCGCACCCAGAGCCACAAGATGGCAGTGCCCATTTCCCTTCAGCCCCACCAGGGCGGCAGCACGGCCGCTCTGCATGCCTGCCTCCAGAGTCTCCCAGTCCCCTCAGCCCCTCAGCCACCCAGGGCTGGCCCGCGATGCAGGCAAGCCTCAGATGGCGGGCTGTCCAGCCGATGCCCGAGGTACAGGCAAGCCTCAGATGTTGGCTACCAGCCACCCAGGGATGGCCCGAGATGCAGACAAGCCTCCGATGGCGGCTGCCCAGCTGCCCAGGGCTGCCTGAGGCTCAGGAAACCAGGACTGGCCAAGGCTTGCACTGCTGGCAGTGGTAGCAACAGAGGTATAATGGGGCATCACTTTCCCCTGATCACCAAGTCGCCTCCCACCCCTGAGGACTCCTGGACTGTGAGAAGGGGCAGGCCAGGCTGAGGGACCTCCACCTCTCCAGTGCATGAATTTTCATGCACCGGGCCTCTAGTCATATGTAAACTCAGAAATGTAAGAGCAAAACATTTCAAATATATATAGCACTATCAAGAAACCCTGGCTTGTAGTTTTATTTTCATGATAGATCATATTTCTATTCTAAGGAGGATTCAGGATCTATTATCAGCCTTGATGTATATCTACTTAACTTTTGGCTTAATTTTTTTCAATCTGAGTTAATTTGATCTATTGAAGGAAAAAATTAATTCAAGAGCCTGAAACAAAATGCAAAGTGAGCAAGTGGCAGGACTGCACCAGAGAAGTTGCCTTGAATCCAAGCTCTGCTCTCTGCCATCTCTCATCGTCCCATATATCCTACACATTAGATAAATTTCAGCATACTCATTAGTTTTTCAGGCTTTATGACTCAAGTGTAGCGGGCGGGGGGGTACATGGGAGGGAAAAGGTGGGGAGGGAAAGAGAGGGAGAGAGGGCAGTGATCCACAAAACAAAGACTTCAATGTCCCCAGAAGCTGAGAAAGTTCCAGCATTGTCAGGGCAGATACTATTTATAACCCACATGATGTGCATGCTCCTGCCTGCATTTGCTACGGAGAATAACTGCCCTGTGCCAAGTTCCTGGCTATGGCAACAGGAAGAAGTCAAGCAGCTAAAAGTCTGACAACTGAAAGAAGAAAACCAGCTCCCTGATATTATTATTTTATAATACCCAGCATCACATGACAGAATTAAAAGGTTCCTGTTTCTTACTCACCTTGGACAAGAAAGTTCCTCATTACTATGAGTTCTGAGTTTAAATTACTGGAAAAATGTGGGGGTCAGAAATACCCTCAGATTAGGCTGGAAGAAAAAAAAGTTGGGGAAAACACCATTTAACTTTTTTCCATAAACTCACACCCATGAATCAGTGCCAAGCAGCTTTCCTGAATGCGTGTAACATGTGGCTTGTAATGACACATATCTTGTACCTTTGCTTCAGCTTCTCTCTTACTGCATACTAGTGGGATTTTCCAAGAAGGATCCTGACAAGCTGCCCAGGGAGCAGGTGTGATCAGCACAGGCAGTGCAGCCCAGCCGACCTGGGACCTGGGCAGTGATTGATTATGAGTGCAGTTGCACATCTGGCACAGCACCACTCCTCATGGATTCCACCCAAGTTAATTTTCTCCTCTGCCAATTCTATCACATCCCCGGGGCTTACAAAGGAGTTTAACCAGGCCATCAGAACCCAAAAGGGAATGAACATTTTTGTCCTGGCAGAAACTTAAAATAGAGCTAGAAAATAAAACAATGCAAGTGAATTTTTAGTTTTGCAAAGCCCTTAGTTTCTAGAAATTTCTTTTACAACTTAAGAAAAATCCTCCTCTTGCTTTTATGCTACATTCCAACTATTATAAGTTATTAAGAAACTAACTTACAAATTCTGCGATTCTAATTCTATATCTGACCTGACATATTTCACAATAAACAGCCACATCAAAGTTTAAGTTGGAGTAAGTTCCAGTACATCCCTGATAAAGACCTTCCAGAAAGCAGCACTGTTCAAATATATACATATGGAGCCACATACATAAATGTATATTTTCTAGTACTATACTGAAAAGAAAAAAAAATGAAACAGGTAAAATTTTATCTTAATTAAGCCAGTGTGCCCAAAATATTACTTCAACATTAATATTAAAATTTTAATAAGCTATTTTACATTTTTATACAAAATCTGGTGTGCATCCTGCACTTTTAGTGAGCGCCTTCCAACCTAGACAAGCCGTATTCTGCTTGCTCTTCACCCACACACAGCTGGTGCTGCCACAGGACAACACCGACGACCTCATGTTTCCTGGAGTTTGTTCTTCCAACCCAGAAAGTTCTACTGGTAATGGCATGGGTCTGGTCTGGACAAAATGTCCTGAGAAGTTTCAACTTCATGGACGAGTTCACACTCTTCCCTGCCTGGCAAGCCCACACTCGGGCCCCCTGCTCTCAGGGGACGCCGCCACTCAAAAGCAGTTATCAGCTTCTGGAAGCAGATGTGCAACCTCAGCAAGAAGATTCTCCTGCATAAGCATTCCACACACTCAACTTCTGAACTCCATTCTCCCAGGTGCTGCGTCTGGACATTTAGCAGGGCTCAGATTAGTACCATTTTTGAGATACTGTCTTTAAAAGACAGGAAAAAAGAAAAAAACTGAACCTTTTACCAGACAGAACTTGGAGGAAGGAGGTTACAGAAAACACAAGCTAACACTGAAGAAGACACTGGACCATGACTTTCTCTAAAAATTTATTGAGCCTTGTCTGGGAAGCTCAGTTGGGGGGTGCACCAAAAGGTTGCAGGTTCAATCCCCAGTTGGGGCAGGTACAGGAGGCAACTGATTGATGTTTCTCTCTCCCTCCCTTCCTCTCTCTCTAAAATCAATGAGCAGCTCTAGCTGGTTTGGCTTAGTGGATAGAGCATCAGTCTTCGGACTAAAAGGTCTCAGGTTTCATTCCAGTTTAGGGCACATTCCTGGGTTGCAGGCTCAGTCCTCAGTAGAAGGAGTGCAGGAGGAAGCTAATCAATGATTCTCTCTCATCATTGATGTTTCTATCTCTCTTTCCTTTTCCCTTCCTTTCTAAAATCAATAAAGAGATATTTAAAAAAATAAAATAAAATCAATAAACATAATCTCAGGTGAAGATGTTTTTAAAAAAGAAAAATCTTTAGTGTGAACCTTTATTCACACATCCCTCAATTGAACAACTGCAGGTGCTTCTCTTAAGTCATTTTCCTCTTGAAGGTGAATCTTACTGAAATTTTAACATTTAATCACACAGGACTGAGAAACAGTGGGACTAATGACTGATGCTTTTCATTCTAAACACTTGCTGACTTTTTTCCTGTATCATGAACTACTTGTAAAATATATTAAATGAATATTCTTAGTAAATTGTTAAAGAAGAAAATAAACCGTTTTAAATTTTATCTTTGAATTAGAGTTCACATTCAATATTATTTTATATTAGTTTCAGGTGTACAGCATAATGCTTAGACAATTATATAATTTACACTGTGACCCCCTAATATATCTAGTACCTACCAGGCACCATACATAGTTATTACAATACTAGAGGCCTGGTGCATGAATCGTGCATTGGGGCGTGGGGTTGTCCTTCATCCCAGCCTGTTCCCTCTCCAATCTGGGATCCCTTGAGGGATGTCCGACTGCCCATTTAGGCCCTATCCAGGTAAGATCAGGTCTAAATGGGCAGTCAGACATCCCTCTCAAAATTCAGAATTGCTAGCTCCCAACTGCTCACCTCCCTGCCTTCCTGACTGCCCCTAACCGCTTCTGTCTGCCAGCCTGATCACCCCCTAAACTCTCCTCTAACTGATGCCTAACTGCCCTCCCCTGAAGGCTTGATCACCTCCAACTGCCCTCCCCTGCTGGCCATCTTGTGTCCACATGGGGGCAGGATCTTTTGACCACATGGGGGCAGTCATCTTGTGTGTTGGAGTGATGGTCAATCTACATATTACTCTTTTATTAGATAAGATAGAGGCCTGGTGGAAGGGGGGGGAGTAGCTGGTTTGCCCTAAAGGGTGTCCTGGATCAAGGTGGGTGTTCCCCTGGGGCATGGAGTGGCCTGGGTGAGGGGCCTGTGGTGGTTTGCAGGCTGGCCATGTACCCCAGCAAGAGGCCCTGATCTCTGGGATTTATCTATCTTCTACAATTGAAACTTTGTAGACTGGAGCAGAGCCAAGCCTTCTGCTAGCTCCATGGCAGCAGTCATTGAAACTTTGTTGCCTTAACCAGAGCTCTGGGCTGGCCAGGATGTACAGAAAGCTTGGCTTCCTCCATCGCCAAGGGCAACCCAAGCCTCCCTCCTGCTCTCTCTGTGGCTGTAGACATCTTGGTTGGGTTAATTTGCATACTTGTTCTGATTGGCTGGTGGGCGTGGCTTATATGTGTAGTGGGGTGACGGTCAATTTACATATTACTCTTTTATTAGATAAGATTACCAACTATATTCCTTATGCTGTACATGCCCCCCATTACTATTTTGTAACTACCTATTTTAACTTCTTAACCCTTCAACTTTTTCATTCTGGTCCCCAATTCCCCTCCCATCTAGCAACCATCAGTCTGTTTTCTGTATCTATGAGTCAGATCCTGTTTTGTTTGCTCATTTATTTTGTTCTTTATATTCCTTGTGTAAGTAAGATCATGCTATTTGTCTTTCTCTGACTTATTTAACTTAGCATGATATCCTTTAGGTATATCCATGTTGTTGTAAATGGCAAGATTTCATTTTTTATGGTTGAATCATATCCTATTCTAATAAGTACCACATCTTCTTTCTCCAATTGTCCATTGATGGACACTTGGCTTGCTTCCATATCTTAGCTATTGCAAATAATGATTCAATAAACATGAGGAATGCATATATTCTTTTGAATTAGTGTTTTGGGTTTCTTCAGATATATTCCCAGAAGTGGAATCACTGTAAATAATACTGGTTCCATGTCTACTTCAAGAGAATGTATATTCTTCTGCTTTGGGGTGAAATACTCTAAAAATATCAATTAAACCTTCCTGGTCTAATGTGTCATTTTGGCTGTGGTTTCCTTGTTGATTTTCTGTCTGGGAAATCTATTGATTGATATCACTGAGAAGTTAAAGTTCCCTAAAATGACTGTATTATTATCAATCTCCCCCTTTATTTCCATCAATACTTGCTATATATATTTAGGTGCTATGATGTTGGGATACATAACGTTTACAAGGATTTTATCCTTTTGTTAGATTGATCCTTTTATCATTATATAGTGTCCTTTGTCTCTTTTAGAGCCTTTATTTTAAAGTCTATTTTGTCTAATATAAGTATACTAGTTTTTTTTTTAATTTTTATTTGCATAAAATATCTTTTACCATCCATTTACAATCAATATGTGACTTTGGATCTGAAGTAGGTCACTTGTAGACAGCATATATACACTGAGTGACCAAATTATGACCACCTGATGTTTGTAAGCAAATTAGCTGCACACTGCATTGTATGGGATATGGAAGCCGAAGGCCTGTTCGAACACCTTTGCCGTCTGCAGTTACCAAGATAAAACGTCTCCAATTCGCACAGGAACACAAGGATTGGACAGTCGAACATTGGAAAAAAGTCATGTGGTCTAATGAATCACATGTCCAGCTGCATCATGCAGATGGCAGAGTGAGAATTTTGTGGAAAGAGCATGAAAGCATGCATCCCACATGCATGAGTACAACCCTTCAAGCTGGTGGGGGCAGTGTTATGGTTTGGGGGAAGTTTTCCTGGCATGATTTGGGCCTTTTAATTCGTAAGGAACAACATCTGAATAGCACAAAATACCTAAGTATTGTTGCTGATCAAGTTCATCCTATCACGTTGATGGCGTATTCCAATGGAGATGGCTTCTTCCAACAAGACAATGTGCCATGCCAAGGTGCTCGTGTTGTGCAGGAGTGGTTTCAAGAACTTGAGGGAGACTTTACCTTGCTTAGGTGGCACCCACAATCACTAGGTCTCAATCCAATTGAGCATTTGTGGGACAAAGTTAAAAGAGGTATCAGTCAGCTGGTTCCACAACCATCAAACCTCACAGAACTGAACAGTGCTATTCATCAAGCATGGTGTCAAATTCCTCACATCACCTTTCAACTTCTCATAGAGTTAATGCCAAGAAGAACTGCCACAGAATTGAAGGCAAAAGGTGGCCCAATGGAAGTACTGATGGGGTGATCATAATAATCTGGCCACTCAGTGTATACGGCTCTTGTTTTCTGATCTATTCATCAACCTTATGTCTTTCATTAGAATATTTAATCCATTTACATTTAAAGTGATTATTGATAGATATGTAGTTTTTGCCATATTATTAATTATAGTTATGGGATTTTTACCCCCTTCTTCTTAAAGAAGTCTCTTTAACATTAATTGTAATACTGATTTAGTGGTAATAAACTCCTTTAGTTTTGTTTTGTTTTGGTTTTTGGTCTGAGAAACTCTTTATCTCTCCTTCATTTTTCAACAACAGGCTTGCTAGGTAGAGTAGTCTTGATTGTAGGAACTTGCTTTTCATCACTTTGAATAATTTGAATCAATGTACCCTGCCCTGTAAAGTTTCTGTTAAAAGATCAGCTGACATTTGTATGGGCCTCCCTTATAGGTAACTGCTTTTTTCTTGCTGCTTTTAAGATTCTCTCTTCTTCTTTAACCTTTGCCATTTTAATTATAATGTGTCCTGGTGTGGGATTCTCTGGTTTCATCCTGTTTGGGACACTTTACATTTCTGGACCCATATGTCTATTTCTTTTGCCAGGTTAGGGACATTTTCAGTCATTATTTCTTCAAAAATGGTTTTCAATACCTTAGTCTTTCTCCTCTTCTCTGGTATCCCTATGATGTGAATGTTATACTTGATGTTATCCCAAAAGTCCCTTAAACTATTTGGTGTTTCTTTTTTATTTCTTTTTTCTTTTTGCCATTCCAATTGGCAAAATGCAGATTGCTCTGTATCTCCTACCAAATAGGGCTGACCAGTCATAGAGAGATGTCAGAGGTCCTTCGGTTTATTGAATCTCTGTTAATTCCTTCGAGTGTACTCTTCATTTTACTTATTATAGTCTTCATTTATGACTGGCTCTTTTTTTATGACTTCTATGTCCTTTTTTATGCTTACTGTCCCTTCGCTGAAGTTCTCACAAAGTGAGAACTTTATAACCTTGAGGATCTTTATAACCAGTACTTTGAATTCTATCTGGTAGATTGCTTGGAGAATACAAGATGGCAGGATAGGTAAACACCTACACTGCTGCCTAGCACAACAATTTCAAAACTACAACTAAAGGACAGAACGGACATCATCCAGAACCACAGGAAAGCTGGCAGAGTGGAAATTCTACAACTAGAGGGAAAGAGAGGGGCTCACAGAGACCCAGAGAAGCTGCAAAAAGCTGAGGTACGGAGATGCACATGTGGAGAGAGCGGTTGCCGGAGTACCTGGCTGGTTTTCTCTGGCAGGAAGGAAACAGAGACTCTCAAAGGCACTGAACCCCTTATCCTAGGACACTAAAGCCCAGATCCACCCGAAACTCATATGGGGGGAGTTTGGACTGTGAAAAGGGAGAGGTGCACGGAAATTTAGGGGAGTCGCAAAAGATCAGAGGTCTGGTGGTGTGCACAGCACTGGGCAGAGGACAGACTGCTGATTGTGCCGCTGGCTTTTGCAAGTGGGCGGGAGACAGACCCTCCCAACTGTGCCACTTCTGACTCCACTAAGCCCCTGTTTCGGGTGAAACCCTGGGGACCTAGACTCGTGTGGTCCTGGAGCGCAGGGGAGCCAGAAAGGCAGAGGTCTAGAGGCACTGTGCGTGCACACAAGGACCGCTCCAGCTATTACCCAATCATGTGAGACTCAGGGGCCATAGCGGTTGGGGCCTACTGGAAGGCAAGGCGGTCCCTTAAGCCCTGAGACTCCACCCATCCCAAGCTCAACAGAGAGGCTTCTGCGGTTTTTCAAGTCTGGTATCATAAGGCTGAATCCAACACAGAAATTCTCCAAACATAGTGAAAATGCCGAGACAAGGGAAGGGATCACAAACAAAAGAAACAGAGGAAAACAAATGACTGGATATAGAGTTCAAAACCACGCTTATAAGGTTTTTCAAGAATATCCTAGAAAAGTTGGATAAAGTTAGCGAGACCCAAGAGGAGATGAAAAAAACCCAACTAGAGATGAAAAAGGACCAACTAGAGATGGAAAAGATACAACTAGAGATGAAAAAGGACCAACTAGAAATTAAACAGACACTGACTGAAATAAAACATATTATACAGAGTCCTAACAGCTGACTAAAGGCAAGAATCAAGGCAAAAATTTGAAATATAAAGAAGCAGTAAACACTCAACGGGAAAAGCAAGAAGAGAAAAGAATCCAAAAATGTGAAGATAATGTAAGGAGCCTCTGGGACAGCTTCAAGCGTACCAACATCAGAATTGTGGGGGTGCCAGAAGAAGAGAGAGAGCAAGATACTGAAAACCTATTTAAAGAAATAATGACTGAAAACTTCCCACATCTGGTAAAAGAAATAGACTTACAAGTCCAGGAAGCACACAGAACCCCATATAAAAGTAATCTAAAAAGGACTACACCAAGACACATCATAATTAAAATACCAAGAGCAAAAGACAAAGAGAGAATATTAAAAGCAGCAAGAGAAAAACAGTTTGTTACCTACAAGGGAGCATCCATAGGACTGTCAGCTGATTTCTCAACAGAAACGATGCAGGCCAGACGGGAGTGGCAAGAAATATTCAACGTGATGAATGGCAAAAACCTACAACCAAGAATAATCTATCCAGCAAAGCTATCATTCAGAATTAAAGGGCAGATAAAGAGCTTCACAAATAAGAAAAAGCTAAAGGAGTTCATCAACTCCAAACCAGTATTATATGAAATGCTGAAAGGTACTCTTTTAGAAGAGGAAGAAGAAAAAGGCTAAAGGCACAAAATTATGAACAACAAATATGTATCTATCAACAAGTGAATCTGAAAATTAAGGGAATTAAAAATTTGATCAACAGAATAAACTGGTGAATATACTAGAATCAGGAGCACAGAAAGGGAGTGGACTGATAATTCTCTGGGGGAAAGGGGTGAGGGGTGTACAGGGAGAGACTGGACAAAAATCATACACCTATGGATGAGGTCAAGGGGAGGGAGGTAAGGGCAGAGGGAAGGGTGGGAGTTGGGTGGAGGGGTGCTATGGAGGGGGAAAAAAGAAATAAATGTAATAATCTGAATAATAAAGATTTAATTTAAAAAAAAGTTTTCCTAACAGTCTGATTCAACATGAACACATGTTTTCACTGGGAGCAGGGTCAGGGGTTGGAATAAAGTGAGAGTAGCTGATATCAGCCACACAAGGCACTACATGATCTCTAAGAAATAATCCTGGACACCAAGGCTATAGTGAACTCCCTTGGTTGTAAAACTTTGCACGTGTTGCCTCACACTGCTGCTCGGGGTAAGTGAATCACCACGTGAATCCACTGGGGAGGGGCTCCTGGAATTGGCACTTTGTTTCTATGTGACCCACTAGATGAATAACACATCTCTTCTGTGCACAAAGGTACCAACATTTCAAACTAAACAAAAAAAATAAATGGCAATGAACCTGACAGGTTAAAAATACAAAATGGGAAAAGACTTGAATGAATCAATCAATAAATCAATACTAAGTTGTATCTAATAAAACATACCACAAAGCTAGATTATCAGATACTTTGAATATATCACATTGGGAAAATGGTCAATTTCTAAAGAGAACTGATTCTTTAAGAAGGAAATCAAGAAGCTGCCCAGTCATACAGCAAGTGGACCAATGGTACAAAAATCTTTTCTGGTATATGACTGGTTTTATATAATATTTACCCCGTGAATAAAAGGTCAAATAAAACAATAATAACCATAATGTTGATAAGTATCTAATGTCTTCCAGGAACATTTAAATTAAATACCCAGTGTCCCTCTATTAAGTTTCTGTAATTCTTAATGTTTCCCTAGAAAATAATGGATTAGCAATCCTCTTTCAGTGCCCTATTACAGAATTTCATCTACAATCCATAAATATTTTTCCTTTTTGTTCATAACACCAATCAGAAAAACAAACAAAGGCACCTTCTGACAATTAATGATTTTCCACTAACTTTATAAACGCTAATCAACTTGCCAGTAATTTAAAAAAAACAACAACAGTATTGCATATTCCACTGGAAATACAAACTTCATACCTTTTATTTTTAAAATATATTTTTATTTATTTCAGAAAGGAAGAGAATGATGGAAACATAAATTATGAGAGACAATCATTGACTGGCTCTCTCCTGCACACCCCACACTGGGGATCAAGCCCTCAGCTCAGGCATGTGCCCTGACAGGGAATCAAACCATGACCTCCTGGTTCATAGGTCGATGCTCAACAACTGAGCCAAAACTGCTGGGCTAAACTTTATACCTTTTAAAGAAATCTTTAACATCTGGCAGCTAGGTAAATCTATAAAATCTGCTCCTGAGTCAAGAAACCTGCGGTCAGATCTACAAGAACAGCATTCGATTATATTTCTTTTCTATGAAAGCAATGGCAAAGAATTTGGAAAGCAAGAAAAAAGTGGCCTAGGTCTTCCCAGCAGAAGAATCTATTAAAAACCCTTATACTTTTGCCTATGATATAAAACTGAGTCATTATAAGTGGCCCTGAAAAATGAAATAAAATTAATGCTCAAATATAATGGGAAATATAACAGCATTTCCTGGAGGGGGGGATTATTCCACTTGGTGTAAAAAGCTGCATGAAAGATAGGAAAGATTTCATACACATTATACCTAATGAATGATCCAACCTTCCTTTTTTTCCACCTTGTCATTCTTAGTTACCAAACTGTGTTCATGAATTGAAGAGGCACGCAGAAGGATGAGAAGTCTTGTCTGAGTCAGACTTTAAGTTGTCCAAAGACAAGCACGTTCCCAGCATCAACGATTTCCCTCAGTCCTAAACTCCTGACAACCTCACTGTTCTAATCACAGGCCTTTCCAATTGTCTGCCCAACTCACTGAGTGGGAGACAGCACACTCATTTTAGGGTGTGCCAATTGAGGACAAGAGAGAAACCAACCAACTAAATCGCTTGCATGCATGACCTAATACTTGCTCTTCACTGAATGCAAAGAAAAACAATAACTTTATCATTAACTCATAACACACAGAACTTGTTACCCATATATTCTGCAGAACTTTATTAAAAACTGAACTATATGTAAAATATATATTTTAAAAAATCTATGAGCCAAAACCAGTTTGGCTCAGTGGATAGAGTGTCAGCCTGTGTACTGAAAGGTCCCAGGTTCGATTCCGGTCGAGGGCATGTATCCTGGTTGTGGGCACGTCCCCAGTAGGGGCCGTGCAGGAGGCGGCTGATCCATCTCCTCTCTCTCATCGATGTTTCTAACTGTCTATCCCTCTCTCTTCCTCTCTGTAAGAAAGCAATAAAATATATTATTAAAAAAATCTATGAGATGATGTAGGCAACAAATAATTAGAAATTCTGAAAATAATCATTTGGAGAAAAACAAGCTATGAAAATTTAAAATTGACAGAAGTAAAAATGTATTCTGTTTAGATTTAAATCAACACTTATAAACTTAGTCCTTCAACATATTTTATAACTCTTCTCTACTATCGATGTCTTGGAGGCAAACGCCTCAAAATATGCATTCTCAAAATATCTGTTATTAAGGTGATACCCTCACCGATATGCCCCTTTACCTTTCAAAGCATTTCTACAACTGTAATGTCTTTTCCCTACACCATCCCTATGAGACTGCACCATTCCCATTTTAGATAAACCTGGTAGTGTGAAACACCTTGGGTAAGGTCACAGAGCTATTTTTGTAAGGGCTCTGATCTTAGCTTCCTATCCTCATTCTTTCCACATCGCACTATTCTGCTTATTCACCTTACCCCATTTCTATTTTTATTATCATCCTATTTGTTTCTAAAAAGTTTCTACTCACCTCATGTTCTACTCAAAGCAAAGGACAGAAGCCCACTGAGGGGCATCCTAGGAAGAAGATATGCTAAGGCAACAACAGGCACATCACAATTGCAGAGGACAGGAATTAAACACAGCTGGGGCCCTGCAATCGGAACTGGATAAAGAGGTTTCTCCAGAGGTCAGTGGGCCTTGCTACGCACACCTACCCACGTTAATCTCTCCTTGTGCAGTCAGCCTCAGCCCACACATGGTCCCAGGTGACCACTGTGTTCCCACATCTCTTCTTCACCCTTCTGCCTCCCAGGTGTAATAACATTTGTATATTTATTCAAATCCTCTCAAGAGTGAGTTAGCTGGCCGAGTCTGGCAGGCTTTGGTGGGATATTCCCCACTGTTTGGTGATAGAGAAGAGAGAGAACAAGGCAGCTGACCAGGAAGTCTTTGGATAGAGAATTAGAAACATCGATGAGAGACATCGATCAGCCGCCTCCTGCACGCCCCCTACTGGGGATGTGCCCGCAACCAGAATACATGCCCTTGACCAGAATCGAACCTGGGACCTTTCAGTCCTCAGGCCAACGCTCTATCCACTGAGCCAAACCTGTTTCGGCATCAGTTATATATCTTGATATATAAATATCAAATCTACCATTAGCCATAAAATATTCCCACCTTTAAGCAGTAAATGTCAACCATCCCTTCCCATTATTATAACCTTTTGAGCTTTTTAAAGATTACTAGTGCCCGGGTCCCACTCTGACCAATTATATTACAATCCCTGAGGACAGCCTCCTGGAATTTTGGGTTGTTTTTTTTTTTTTAAGCTCCAGAGGTCATTGTAATATTCAATTAAAGTTGAGAATCACTGTTTCAGAACCTTAAAATCAATGTGCCAATTTTTCAACCCCTCTAATTTTATTCAGACTCAAAATAAGAAAACTTCTTAAATAATTTAACAACCTATTTTAGATCACAAGTTTCATAAAAATTTTGGATAGCACCAATTAGAGCTACCACTTATTAATCACCTATAATGTACTTTAAAAATATTAATATATAAGATCGGTGAGAGCAAGGACTTGGTTTAGTTCTCTGTCATATCCCTAATGTTGAATGCACTGCCTTATATATTTAGATACTTAATAAATATTTGTTGAACAAATGAATGATCTTATTTACCCTCAGAGTGGTCCTTGTAGGTAGGCATTATTACTTCCTTGTCATTAATAAGGATTTTTAAGCAACACAGCTGCTCCACTTATCACAGGGATAATGTTGAAATTACATGTCAGGGAGTTAATCAAAATTGATCTTTTGATCAAAGATCTAAACTTGTTATGTTAAACAAATGATTTTGAATACTATTACTTAATTTCAAAAGCTGAATACTATTGCCATCAAATAAATATTTGGATTATCCAAGTTCCTATAGGACAATAATCCAAAAACACCACAATGGCAAACACAGTTTAAATTCCAGCCACATATCTAACTCAATGTGTAAGATTTTAAAACCTGAATGGAAAGAAATCAACCACATTTAATCTAAAATATGATTCAGTGCTTAGTAAAGTAATGAGTTGGCAAGCAGTAGTCAAAATCACCTGAACACTGGTTTTGGTCATTCTCAGTATCAAATCCTGCAACAAGATATCAAGACCTACACTAAGCTTTTGAAAAATAATATCCAGCTCTTTTGGTCAGCCAAAGGCCTGCTTAGAATACTTAGCTAAGAACAAATAAAGGAAAGCAAAAAACCAAAAAGGGAAGAATACTTGGCTAAGAACAAATGAAATTTAAAAAAAAAGAACAGAAAACCAAAAAGGAAGAGACAAAAAACAGAAAATCCAATAACATCCTTTTTCATCTCCAGTCAACCAACAAGATTGGCAATAGAAACTCAATCCCTATGTATACAGTGAGGTAGTAATCTGTAATTTGCCAAGATTAAGGAGCTAAGCAAAAGAAATAAGGAGAAGCTTACATCAACAATCTAACTTTACACTTAAAGGAACTTGAAGAAAAAAACAACCAAAGCCCAGCATGAGTAAAAGTAGGAAGGAGATAATAAAGATCAGAGCAGAAATAAACTGAAATACTGTCTGGAAAAAAAAATACAAAGGAACAATGAAACTAAGAGCTGGTTCTTTGAAAAGATAAACAAGATTGACAAACCTTAACAGATTCATCAAGAAAAAGAGAGAAAGGACCCAAATAAATAAAATCAGAAATAAAAGAGAAGTAAAACTGACACCAAAAATTACAAAGAATTGTTTAAAAAGTATTGTGAAATACTATATGCCAACAAATTGGACAATCTGGATGAAATAGATAAATTCCTAGAAACATACATTATTCCAAAATTAAATCAGGAAGAATCAGATAATGTGAATAGACAGATTACAACTAGTGAATTTGAAGCTGTAATAAATAATAAAAAAAACTCCCAAAAAATAAAAGTCATCGACTGGATGGCTTCAAAGGTAAATTTTACCAAACATTCATAGAAAAACTATCTTTTCCAAACTATTCCAAAAAAATCCAAGAGGGGGAAGATTCCCAAGTTCATTTTAAGAGGCCAGCATTATCCTAATTCCAAAACCAGATAAAGAAAGAAAATTATAAGCCAATATCTCTGATGAACATAGATGCTAAAATCCTCAATAATATATTAGCAAACATCATCCAGCAACACATTACAATGATCATATATCATAATCAACTGGGGTTTATTTCAGGGATGCAAGATTGGTATAAAATACACAAATCAATAAACATGATACACCTGATAAACAAATTGAGAGACCAAATCATATGATCCTATCAATAGAAAAAGCATTTGATAAAATCCAGAACCCATTTATGTTAAAAACTTTCAGCAAAACAGAAATAGAGGGAACAAACCTCAATGAATAAAAGCCATATATGACAAACCCAAAGCAAATACCATATTCAGAGGGCAAAAACTACAAGTGTTCCCTTTAAGATCAGGAACAAAATAGGGATGTCCACTTTTACCACTCTCAACTATAATAAAAGTGTAATATGCTAATTAGACCAGACAGCCAGACATCCTTCTGGATGAAGCTGTGGTGGCAGGGGTCAAAGGCAGAGGCTGTTAAGGTCAATCAAGCAGGTAGGCGAGCAGTTAGGGGTGATCAGGAAGTCAGGCGAATGGTTAGGGGTGATCAGGCAGGCAGGCAGAGTGGTTAGTGGCAATGAGGAAGGCAGGCAAGCGGTTAGCAGCCAGCAGTCCCAGATTGCAAGAGGGTGCAGGTCAGGCTGAGACATCCCTTTTTTCCCCCTCTTATATGAATTTCATGCACTGGGCCTCCAGTCTACAATAATAGAAGGATAATATGCTAATTAGACTGACCTCTTCCAAATTCATTCCAGACATTATCCCTGATGAAGTCAGCCCAGGTCTCAGATGCCTGCAGGCAGCCTGAGGGAAGTCAGCCCAGGCCCCGGGTGCCAGCAGGCAGCCAGGAAGAAGCCAATCCAGGTCCCGTGTGCCTGCCAGCAGCCAGAGGGAAGCAAGCCCAAGTCCTGGGTGCTAAAGGGAAGCATGTGCCAGAAGTCAGGGGAAGGAAGGCCTACTCTTGCATGAATTTCATGCATCAGGCCTCTAGTCTATATATATAGAAGACTAATATGCAAAGTGTCTCCTTGGGAGTTTGGCCGGTAGCTGGAAGCAAAGCCTTGGCCAGCAGCCGTAAAGCCCCAAATGGTCATGATCACCGGCCAAGCCTAGAGATGCTACCAATGCATGAATTTCATGCACCAGACCTCTAGTTCAACATAATAATGGAAAAACGAGCCACAGCATTCAGACAGGAAAAAGAAATAAAAAGCATCCAATTTGAAAAGAAAAACTGTTACTTACAGGTGACATAAAGCTGTATATACAGAACCCTAAAGACTTTACCAAAAAACTAGTAGAACTGATAAATGAATTAAGTAGCAGGATACAAAAGAAATATCCAGAAATAAGTTCCATTTTTATACACCAATAATGAACTATCAGAAAGGAAAACTAAAATAATAATTCCCTTCACAATTGCTTCAAAAAGAAGAAAATACCTAGGGATAAATTTAACCAAAGATGTAAAAAACCTGTACTTGGAAAATGATAAGACATTGAAGAAAGAAACTAAAGTAGGTACAAGTAAGTAGAAGTATATACATGTTCATGGGTAGGAAGAATTAACGTCACTAAAGTATACGTATTACCCAGAGCAATCTACAGTTTAAACACAAGTCCTATCAAGATACCAATGGCATATTTCACATAACTAGAACAAATATTTCAAAAATTTACATGGAACCACAAAAGACCCCGAATAGCAACAGCAATCTTGCAAAAGAACAAAGTTGGAGGAATCATGCTATCTGATATTAAACTATACTACAAGGCCACAATAATCAAAACAGCATAGTACTAGCAAAAAAAACAAAAAACAAAAAACAGACATTTGGATCAAGAGAACAGAACAGAGAGCCCAGAAATAAACCCTTTATATAACTGCCTTTATAGTCAATTACTATTTGACAAATGAGGCAAAAGCATATAGTGGGCTAAAGATAGTCTATTCAATAAACGGTGCTGGGAAAATTGGACAGATATGGGGGAAAAAATGAAACTAGACCAACTTCTTACACTGGATTAAAGACTTAAATGCTAAACTCGAAATCATAAAAATCCTAGAAGAAAACATGCACAGTAAAATCTCAGACATTTTTTGTAGCAATAGTTTTCTGATATATCTCCTTGTGCAAGGGAAACAAAATTAAAAGGAAACAAATGGGACTACATCAAATGAAAAAGTTTTTGCACAGTAAAGGAAACTATCAACAAAATGAAAAGATAACCTACTGAATAAGAGAACATATTTGCTAATATATCTGATAAGGGATTAATACTCAAATTTATAAAGATCTTATAAAACTCAACATAAAAAAAAAGAATCTAATATAAAAATGGGCAAAGGACCTGAATAGACAACTCTCCAAATAGGATATACAAATGGCAAATAGACACATGAAAAGAAGCTAAATATCACCAATTATCAGAGAAATGCAAATTAAAACCACAAAGAAATTATCACCTCATCTGTCAAAAATATCACCTGTCAGAATGGCTATCATCAATAAATGAACAAACAATAAGTGTTGGTGAGGATGTAGAGAAAAGGAAACCCTCCTACACTGCTGGTGGGAATGCTGACTGGTAGAGCCACTGTGGAAAGCAGTATGGTGTTAGCTCAAGTGATTAAAAATGGAACTACCTTAGAACCCAGCAATTTCACTTCCGGAAATACTAGTATATCTGAAGAATCCCAAAACACTAATTTGAAAAAATATATGCACTCCTATGTTCAATGCAGTTTCATTTGCAATAGCCAAATTTGGAAGCAGCCCAAATGCCCATCAGTAGATGAGTGGATAAAAAAGCTGTGGTACATTTACACAATGGAATACTACTCAGCTGAAAAGAGGAAGAAAAATTTACCCTTTGTGATAGCATGGAAAGACCTAGAAAACATTATGCTAAGTGAAATAAACCAGTCAGAGAAAGACAAGTGCTAATTTCACTCATATGTAGATTTTAATATACAAACTGAATTAATAAGCAAAATAGAGACAGACTCATAGATAGAAAGCAGAGAGGGAGTTTGGAGATAAGGGGATTGAGCAAAAAAAGAACAAAAAGATAAAAGAAAAAGAAAAAGAACTCATGGGCACGAACAACAGTGTGCTGAAGGCAGGAGGAGGAAGGGATGAATGAAAGTGGAAGAGGGTATAGGGGCATTAATGATGATGGGAAAAAAATAAAATAAAGAAAAGAAAAAAAAAGAAGTAAAGAGAAACCTATGAAAAAAACCTCTGCTTTGAAAGTATTTTTGGAAGAATATTCAAGATACCATCTTAAGAATTTTAGAATGCCATGAAATTTATATTTGATACCTAAAAAGTAAACAGAATTTTGCTCATTAATATAAATTTTGATGTTCTTAGTACAGTATCTGTATTAAGATTTTAAGATTACTCCAGAAATAGGTCTGGTTCAACTGTTGCTATAAAGTGTACACACCACATCAGCTATGAAGGCAGTGTGAGTGAAACAAGAACCCATAGTTTATGAAAGAAGCAACCTGTAGTATTTCATCATGTGGCAAATGTGCAGACAGCAATGTTAGCCTGATGCTATGCCATGTACAAAAAGCAAATGTCATCCACCCACAACAACATGTTCTATAAAGAACGATATGCTTAGTTCATTGGTGTTTACACACATTAACGTGATCCTGTGGGTTTTTATTTTTAATTCATAACCTCTATTACATCACATTTTAATATGAGCAACAACCTTATAAAAGAACCATGTGACAAACCAGCTGGTCCAACATCCATAATGCACCCTGATCACAGATGAAGTATCTGGGAATCTTTACCTTAACCCCTTCAGGGCACCTTCAACCCGTTATTGAGAAAATTAATATTCTGGCATCCTAAATGATACCTTTGTCACATCACCCTACAGGCTAATGAGGAGAGATCAGGGTAAGAAATCAAGGACACAGCAATACTCGTTAGGACCATACTATAGTTCAACTCTTGCATAAGAACATAAAGGCCATACTCCCTCCAAATCCAACTCATTCTTTATGCCACAGACTACATGGTACCCTGGAGATACCAAATAGTGAAGATATTTTCTGGGTTTGTGACTTCTCAGAAACTATGTGCAGTCACTTGGGGACTGTGTCCACAGTCAATGAGGCCAGCCCTAAATGTCCTGTGGTTTCTGCTTAGTGCTCCCATTATTAACTTAAAAAATAGGCAGACAGAGCACAATGGAACTATATGTTATTACTAGAGGCCCAGTGTATGGATTCATGCCACAGAAAGGTCCCTTGGCCTGGCCTGCAGGGATAAGTGGATCTCCGCGCCACAGCAACCAGGCCTTACCTGCCAGCTCCTACGGCTCCAGTCCACCATCCATGCCAATCCCACACAGCATGAAGTAGTGCGCAAAGCACAGGCGGCCAAGGAGGAGGAGGAGCCTGAGCCCCAGCTGGGCGCCACACTGCTCCCACTCATCCAGACCCCACTACACCTGCCGCTGCCACTTCGCTCTCACATGCAGGGGGAGTATCTGCAGGAGAGGTTCACACAGCTCTGCTCGCCAGCCGTGAGCCCAGCATATGGTACCCATCTGTCAGCTGAGTGGTACTCCCATTGTGGGAGCACATTGACTACCAAGGGGCAGCCCCTGCATTCTGCCCTCTGTTGGTCAGTGTGCATCATAGCTGTGGCCTAATTGCTTCTCGACCTTTTGGCTAAAATCAAGTTTATCATAGCTGTTGGCCAGTCATCTGGTTGTTCAGTCATCCAGTCTCTTATGTTTTTATATATATATACTAGAGGCCCAGTGCACAAAATTTGTGAATGGGGTAGGGGGTGTTCTTCAGCCCACCCTGCACCCTCTCCAATCTGGGACTCCTCAAGGTATGTCCAACTGCCTGTTTAGGCCTGATCCTGGTGGGATAGGGCCTAAACAGGCAGTCGTAAATCCCTCTCACAATAGAGTACTGCTAACTCCCAACTGCTCGCCTGCCTGGCTTCCTGATTGTCCCTAACCGCTTCTGCCTGCCAGTTTGACCACCCCTTAACTACTCCCCTGCCAGCCTGATTGATACCTAACTGCTCCCCTGCTAGACCGATTGTTCCTAAGTCCCCTCCCTGCCTGCCCTGCCTGGTCGCCCCTAACTGCTCTCCCATGCTGGTCTGCCCCTCCTCCCCCCGCAACTGTCCTCCCCTTCAGGCCTGGTGCCTCCCAATTGCCCTCCCCTACAGGCCTGGTCCCCTCCAACTGTCCTCCTCTGCAGGCCTGGGTCGCCTCCAACTGTCCTCCCCTACCAGTCTAGTCGCTGCTAAGTGCTCTCCCATGCTGGCCTGGTTCCCCCCAACTGTCTTCCTCTGTAGGCCTGGTTAACCTCAGCTGCCCTCCCCTGCAGGCCTGGTTCCCCAAAACTGCCCTCCCCTGCCAGCCTGGTCACCCCTAACTTCCCTTCCCTGTCGACCTGTTTGGCCCTAACTGCTCTTTCCTGCTGGCCTGATCACCCACAACTGCCCCCTCTACCAGCCATCTTGTGACAGCCATCTTGTGTCCACCTGAGGTGGCCATCTTTGATTACATGGGGACAGCCATCTTGTGTGTTGGAGTAATGGTCAATTTGCATATTACTCTTTTATTAGATAGAATAGATAGATACGTAGCAAAAAAAATTTTTAAATACTCTTAATTTTCCCTAAACAGTCTATTTCCAAGTCCTTTTGGATGTTGCTTTCAAATCCTTCTGTTTGCTCCAACTCCACTGTTCCACCCTAAAGTCACCAGTCTCTTGAATGGACTAATGTAAGAGCTACCTAAACACTCTCCCCAGAGTGACTCTTGCCTCCAGCCCTGCATGACCCTACCCAGCCCTGCTCAACCTCTTCCTCACACTGCAGCCCAGGTCATCTTTTCAAAAACCACACATGACCCTCCACCTACTTACCCACTCCCACCTTTAACTTCTATAATGGCTTCGTGCTGCTTTGGGTAAAATCTACATCCATGCCAGGGCAGCCAAGCTCCTGCACAGTGTGTGTGGTATGAACCTGACCGAGCTTCCTAGCCTCAGTCCCCATCCATGCTCTGCACTGAGACTTATGTTGGCTCCATTTGGGTCTTCTCATGGTTGTTTGGACACACCATACTCCAAAACTTATGGCACATTCTTTTTCCTTCTGAAATATTCTCCCCACACTCTATTCATACCCTTCCCTATCTCAGCATAAAATTTACCTCCTTAGAGAGGCCTTCCCTAACCTCCTCTCTTCAGGTCACATCCCCTATTACTTGGTCTTTTATCACTTTTATAGCTGTAAACTGGCGTTTATTATCTGATTATTGGTTTAATCTCCATCTCCTCCACTGACTACAAGCTCCATGCAGACAGAGACTGTGCCTGCTGTAACTGGGTGGTCACTGCCCAGTTTTCCTGGCACAGTCCCAGTTCACAATTATTGTCTTAGAGTAATTATTAAGAGTGATATCTTTGTAGCTCAAAGAGATCTAACCGAACCAAAACTTAAATGGTTATACTAATTTTAGTTCATCATTGAATCCCCAGTAACTACTGCTTAGCAATTATATAGTCATTTAGTATTGACTAAATTACTAATGAGCATAAAATCTAATTATATATATGTATATATTAATATAAAGGGGAAAAAAGAGATTTACCAAGCAGCTTTCCAACATACCAAACTGCTAAACAGAGATAACTAGCAAATATATAGCCAACTCTTAATCTCTGGCAGTTCAAGTAACGAATCTTAGTTACTAAATGCACAATACTTTAGATCAAGTCTTTGTATCCATATTGTTCCAAAATGGGTCACAGGAAAATTAACTGTTTCCATGAGGCCAGTACTTCCAAGGCTGGTGAAGACCACTTTGACCCAAATAAAGATTCAGAGTGGTTTATCTACCAAGAAGCACAGGAAAAGACATTCTACCATAATTATTGCACTTAGTAAATAAAAGTGTTGCCTGAATATGTCATTATAGATAAGCAAGACTCATCAAATTCAACCATAGGTGTAGAAGAAATTAAATTACATTTTCATTTATTAATTGCCTTTAATCAATATAAAAAACTTTTGTTGAACAATGGCATTTGAGAAGGAAACTATAAAATAAAATATATTTCATGTATCTGCTTTGGTATGTGATCATTAATTCCATCACATCATATAATAGTTCAGGTAAACCCAAACCATCTCCTAACTGCAGTTCTGAATTCCCCATTGATCAGACTGAAGCAGTAGGAGATCCACAAAGTGCCAAAGGCAATAAAATAACATCCCAGCATTCCTCAGGTCTGATGTGTGCTGTGTCATCCCTACATAGCTCCAGAGGGCTGGAATGTACCACAGGAATCTGAAATAAAAGAGAAGTTCGGCAATCAGACCAACAACCAACATGGTGAAGGAAACGGCCCAGCCAGAAATACTTTCTTGAGGCTTTCCCAAGAAAAGGCAGACCACTTTGTTTTCCTTTATGAAAACTGTGAACAATCTGTGCAGCCAAGATAAGAATCTTCCCTAGAGGACTGGCCAGGGATGAATGTGTAAAATCCTCTTCTAAAGGGAGCTCTGTATCAGAATTTCCCTACATTACTCATTTTACTGGTTTGTGTTTTTTTCCTGTCTTAATTACACATGGAACCAATCTAACAATAATTACAGTTTTGATTACAAGTCCACAGGCTCAAGGGTTTTAAGTAAAAGACTTCCATTTTTAAACTATCAGAGTTTTGTTCTTTATACGCATCTTCAGAGAATATAGCCTTGAGTTCTTAGCTCAGTGGTTGGCAAACTCGTTGGTCAACAGAGCCAAATATCACAGTACAACGACTGAAATTTCTTTTGAGAGCCAAATTTTTTAAACTTAAACTTATTCTAATGCACTTCTTCAAAATAGATTTGGCCAGGCCGTAGTATTTTGTGGAAGAGCCACACTCAAGGGGAGCCGCATGTGGCTTGCGAGTCACAGTTTGCCGACCACTGTCTTAGTTGATGGATTCAAGGCTCACCTATAAAGGTCCAGTAACCTTACTGCTATAAACACAGATTTATAATGGGATAAATTGTTTTTCCTGGGGAAAGAATCCTTAGCTTCAAATTATAAATTGGTTCTTGATCTCATAGTTAAGAACCCTCTTATTATCAAACTAATTCCTCATTTTTTAAAAAAGCTCCCAATTAAAAGAATAGTAAAATGAATCCCTCAGTTAAAAAAAAAAATGTTTAGTACTGCAAACAGACTGCACCCAAAATTTGCTCTACAAGTTGGATTTCATAAACCATGTACATTAAATAAACCAAATTATAATAATACTATATGCCATTCTTCTAAAAATGCATTTAATCACTTACCAAATATTTACTGAGTGTCATTATATATCATGAATATATTAAGTACTGAGGTATAGTGAACTTTCTTCCTGCTCTTGTAGCATGGAAAGTCTAGTGGGAAGAGATCACAATAAACAAGCAAGTAAGTAAATAATTAAAATACAGCATTAGAAAGGTAAAGGGAATAAGAAATTACAAAAGAGTCATGGGCATGGAAAGAGCAGCATGGGGAATATAAGCAATGATGTTGTAATATCTATGTATGGTACTGGGTGCATGCTGAAAATATTAAGAATCACTTCATAAATTATATAATTGTCTAACCATTATGCTGTACACCTGAAACAAAAATAATTAAAAAATTACTGTCTAAAAAAAATTTAAATAAAATGCATGATCAAATATGTTCTGAATCACTATGAAAGACATCTGCAGGCAGCTATGCCATCAGATGGTCAGAAAAGTACTCACCCTTTTTTCTCCACCCAAGAAATATAGCACAAAGCTTTAAATAATCAGAGCAAGAGGCAACTGTACAGAGCTTCTTGTTTTGGGCTGCAAGTACCTTTAAAGTATCAAGTTATCATTAAAATCTTAGTTAAAATAATGAATGGCTATTAAAATGTTAGTTACTTTAAAATGCTAACAATGTCTATGAACAAAAAATTATAAATGGCAATAAGTTATTTTTCTAATTTGAACTGGTTAGCTAAGAAGGCACTAGGAGCCCTAGCCGGTTTGCCTCAGTGGGTAGAGCGTAGGTCAATGGACTGAAGGGTCCCAAGTTCGATTCCGGTCAAGAACACAAAAGTCAGTGTGCATGTGGGAAGCAACTAATGAATGTGTCTCTCACATCGATGTTTCTGTGTGTGTCTCTCCCACTCCCTTCCACTCTCTCTAAAAATCAATGGAAAAATATCCTTGGGTGAGGATTAACAATAATAAACAAAAGAAGGCAATAGGAAACTTACAAGGTCATAAAAATTACCAAACAAAATAATGTCTGAAAAGTCAGATAATGATTCCTGCAACATCTGACTCTATTATATATCCAGAATGTGGCAAGCTTTGGTCAAAACCTAGATTTAGAATCTGGCAGTCCCCGGGCACAGAGACGTGTGATCTCTGTGTGTAACATAATGTGGGCTCATAGCTTCACTAAGCAGAGCACAATTGTTTCACAGCTTTTCAAGTTCAAGGAGTAAGATTCCACGTGGTGGGGTCTCAGGGCTGCCTTGTGCAGGCCTTCCACAGAACCAGCACGCGTGTCTTCCCTGCATTCACAACACCCTTGCTGAGAATGGGCTCAGATAGGGGAAAGGGGCTCCTCAGAGAGCCAGCAAGGTCTCTTGAAAAGCAGAACAAAAATAAGTTGAAAGTATTAGAGTCAAATAAAAGTCTGTCTTCATATATCACAAAAGTAAATCAGATTTTAAAACTAACAGCTCTTAATTGCACTTGCTACATACATAAACTTTACAAAGTGCCAGTAAAAAGAATAAAAACCAGAATAGCATCAAGTGTTAGCATATGTTATTAAAAAAGAATTAACCATAAAATTATTAAGGGTTGGACATGGACGAATCACAGGGGGAAAAAGGTAAGTGCTAAAGAACAGAAAAAGGGAGAAAGAAGCCAGAATACACAGGGAGGGGCCTCAACCCCCTAAAGTGTGCAGAGGATTGGAAGAGCATGTTGACAGGAGGGGAGACAAAACAGACTGGCAAAATGGATCCAGAGAAAAACCTATTACACATCTGTCCTTACAAATGATACTGTATTTTAGAACTTCAGGAGATGGGGAGTTGGCTGTCCCACAGTGAGAGAATAGCACTGCTGCTTGCAGGTTTGGGGACCAACGGTGGCATAAGACTGCCCTGTGCTAGCCGTCCCCTCTTGGGGCAGCACAGGCTCACTGCCTTGGACTCTGCTATTCAGATGAGAAGAGAAACAAGCACAGAGCAACCTGGCTCACCCATGAAGAATACACACTTCTAGAGGGCTTCCCAGCATTATGGGAGCTGTTTCCTCTTCCTCGCGAAGGGAAAATTTGTAATTAATTTTTAAAAAACCTGAATGATTGGGTCAATGTAGTTCATAATATTAAGTTACAATTCTTGTTTTTTCATGGATGAAAGTAGAAACTGTTGAGAATGAAAGCCTTCAATGTACCCTAACGTGTATATATGCACACTGCCTTATGGTCATTAAAGTAATTTCGATCAAGCGACACATTTTAAAAAATAGAATTGCTTCATTCCAATCATTTTATGAGTCAAGCATTTTTTTTTAGGAAAAATTGAGTATTTTATGGTATTTACTGCAAACCACCTCATACTAAAATAATTATTAAAAGTAAACCCCAGGGCTCAGTAAATATCCAAGGAAGACCTTCCTTTCCCATACATTAACCTCAATTTTAAGCCATCTGAGACACAGATCAATACAGCCCCTTTTTCTAAAAAGATGTTCACTGGGAATGAGAATGATAAAACTGAAATTCTATCTGAGGGCTACGCAATGGTTTATGGGAAGATAAACAGAGACACAGTGCCAGGACCTAACCCAGCCCCTAGCAAAAGGAAACTAGGGTATAAGTAAATGCCTTTGAGTAGTCAATGAAAAAAGAGACAAATATTAATGTGAGAGTACCAATTAGACAACTTAATGAGCTGGCTTTTCACAAGTTAAATCATCCTTTTCTCTTCTCATGTTACATTTCAGAAATGTTCCCTTCTATTTTTAGTGATGTCTGGCTAGCATAATAGACGCTGCATGAGAATATGAACGGACAACTAGCAGAGTTGGTGCTTATAAAGTGTTTGAAGAATTAATGATCAACACATGAATCAATACATGTATCAAATCAATGCATTAATGAAAAAATAAGTGGATGGCAGTTCACTCCCAACATCTCTTCACTTTCTCTGGGCTTGGCTTGTCACCCTCCCACAAAGTCATATTTAGTCACAAGCCATGAGACTATCCTAAAGGAATTTGTCAAAAATTTCATTTCATTTCTTAGATTCTCAAGAAAAAATTATATGGTTTCAAGAGGAAAGTACTAATAAAAACATGATTCAGAAAAGTTGATTCCAATCCTACTTCTCTACCTAGAAGTCCATAGTTCCGCCAAGGCTTCTCAACCTCAGCACTACTGACATGTTTGGCTGGATAACTCTTTGTTGTAGGGGCTATCCTGAGCATTGTAGGATGTTCAGCAGCATCCTGGACTCTATTTACTAGACATCAGTACCAACCTACATATCCAAATGTGACAACTAAAAATATTTCTCCAGACATTGCCAATGTCTCCAAGAGCAACAGCATCCCCAGGTGGGAACCATTGCTATAAGCAACTCTCTTAATTGTTTCATTTTCTTTTATGAAAAACTAGAGGCCCAGTGCATGAAATTAGTCCATGGGGGTTGGAGGGAGGCTGTCCCTCAGCCCAGCCTGCGCCCTCTCACAATCTGGGACTCCTCAGGGGATGTCCGACTGCCAGTTTAGGCCTGATCTCTCCCATAATCTGGGACCGCTGGCTCCTAACCACTCGCCTGCCTGCCTGATTACCCCAATCCCTCTGCCTGCTTCCTGATTGCCCCTAACCACTTGTCTGACTGCTTGATCACCCCTAAATGTTCACCTGCCTGCCTGATTGCCCCTGTTCGCTCACCTGCTTGATCATCCCTAACTGCTTGCTTGCCTGCTTGATCATCCCTAACCATTTGCCTGCCTGTCTGAATGCCCCTAACTGCTCACCTGCCTGCCTGATTGCCCCTAACTGCTCACCTGCCTGCCCAATCACCACTAACCACTCTGCTTGCCTGCTTCATCATCTCAACCACTCGCCTGCCTGCCTGATCATGCCTAACCCCTTTGCCTTCCTGCCTAATCACCCCTAAATACTCTGATTGCTTGCCTGATTGCCCCTAACCATTCACTTGCCTACCTGATCACCCATAACTGCCTCTTCCTCAGCCCCCGCCACCATAGCTCATCCAGAAGGACATCTGGAAGGTCGTTTGGCTGTCAGGCCTAATTAACATATTATACTTTTATTATTATAGAGATGCATACCACTCTCCTCAAGTAGTGCCTGTAATCATCTATAATAATAAAAGTGTAATATCTAATTAGATTGGACATCCTTCTGGACAACCTTCCAGACAAAACAGGGCCTGTGAAGGAAGTCCAGCTCCCAGGTGCTTGCTGGCAGCCAGAGGGAAGCCTGGGTCCTAGATGCTAGAGGGAAGCTGGTGCCAGCAGCTGGAAGAAGGAAGGCTTACTCCTCCTCTAGTCAAATCATAAGATAGCAATTACAACTAGTTCTAATAGCAAGGCTAATATTTATTGAGTGCTCATTATGGGCCAGGTACTAAATAGAGAAGTTACTTAAAAATGACTTTTCTAGTCTTCACCATATTCACCATAATCACATTTTCACCATAATCACACAAGTAGCTGTCACAGTCAAGATTCCAATAGAAGCCATCTGACTATAAGACCCTCGATCTCACCTACCATGCTCTACAATCAATTTCTGCTTGTCACTCAGCAGGCCTTCAACAAATACTTGTCTCATTCCAACAATTTTTCCTAATTTTCTTTTCCCAGAATAATTAGAGATCAGTATATTTCCCTACTGCCTGAAATCTGGAATGATGTTTCAAAATCCCCAGGTCCAATATATCATAGTTACCTCTTCCATCCTTATAATTAGTGATTCTCTCCTACCTGCTATATGCTGTGAACACTCTGCATCCATGACATCCACTGGCATCCATGCTCTCTGTATTCTACTAGAAATCTCTAAAGATTAAAGACTAGGTTCCCCACATAAATGAAGTACTCTTTACATGTTTATGGATGACATGATATCTTATATTAGAGATTAACAAAAATATATTGTGATTGATTTGACATAGCCAAGATTTGCAATGAAAAAGCTATACACAGCCCTGACTGGTTTTCTCAGTAGTTAAGACTGTTGGCCTGGCACTGAAGGGTTAAGAGTTTGATTCCCAGTCAGGGCAGATAGCCAAGTCAAGGGGTCTATCTTCAGTCAGAGAGAGTACAGGAGGCAGCTTATCAATGTGTCTCTCTCACATCAATGTTTCTCTTCTTTTCTTTCTCTCTCTCCCTCCCTTTTTTCCTCCTTCCCTCTTGCCTCCCCTTCCTTCTATTCTCTCTAAAAACCAATGGAAAAAGTATCCTCATGTGCTTGGGTGAGGATTAACAACAACAACAAAAAGTCATACACGGAAATTTTGGAAGGGTTAAGACAACTAAATTCAACTGAAGTTGAATAATTTTATTTTTAAATACTAAATTACATCTAATGAATGGGAGGAATAGGAATCTATAATTTTTTAAGCTTCTTAATGCTGGCCCTTAGCCATGATGTTTTATTCACTTAAAACAATAAAAATGGGGTTGGCTACGATTAGCAGAACTTTTTCTACATGATTTAAAGAATCTTATACGATTGCTCTATATGTGAATAATCATAATGGAAACAGCATTTGAAGAATAAGCATGTAAAGTTGTGTTTTCTTTTTAAGTTAAAAACAAAACAAAAATCAAACTATAAAGAGGCACATTATTTATTACCCAAATTTCTTTTTTGGTATTTTTCTATAATGATAAGTTTCTATAATTCATACATGAGAATATTTACTTGAGGCTTAATTTGGTAGAAGAAATCCTAATTTATATACCACAACTGCAATTTTCTGATTCAGTTACTTCCTCTAAGCATGTTAATTCCAATCATAAAACAGTATTTCAAATACTATTCCAGATTCCTTCAGTTCTAGAAAAGACCTAATTCAAGATCAAGTTCGCATAAAAATGACAGGAACAATACACATTTTTAAAATAAAAGGGGAGGGAGTAAGGAGAGAACTAATAAAGGCCCCCCAGAAAACAGCATCAAAAAAAGTCAGACACAAGAACCACTTCGAATGGCTATAATAAAAAAAGACTGAAAAAAGCAAATGTTGTCAAGAATATGAAGAAACTGAGGACTGGACATAGTCTGCTGCTGGTGGATATGTAAAATGGCACAGCTGCTGTGGAAAACAGTCCAAAAGGTTGAACATTAGAGTTACCATATAACCCAACAATTGCACTAGGTATATACCCAAGAAATCGGAACAACATATTCATACAAAAACTTGTACAAAAATATGTGCAACATTTTTCTTAACAGCCAAAAAGTAGAAACAACTTAAAGGATCATCAACTGAGAAATGAATAAACAAAATGTCTTTGTTACACAATGGAATATTACTTGGCCATTAAAAAGAAATGAAGTACTGATGGGCCTTAAAAACATGATCTGAAAGCAGCCAGACAAAAGGCCATTGTGTACAACGCTGTTTATATAACCTACTAGTATCTAGTAAGCAAATCCAGGAAGACAAAGTAGATTAATGGTTGCCAGGGAGAAAGGGAAATTGAGACTAAAGGCTGATAGGCTTCTCTAGAGGAGGAGGGGGGCAAATGTTCTGAAATTAGTGGTGATAATTGTACAAGATAGAGAATATATTAAAAACCACTTTAAAAATGGTGAATTTTATGCTATGTGAGCTATAGCTTCATTTAACATAATTCTAGAAAACAGGGTATGGACTGAAAAAGAGAAGCACTAAATGTACAGACATGCAGAGGTTTCTCAGTCCTGCGACCTGACCGTGGTTCCTGCTGCAATTTCCTCCCTGGAAAATCTCCCTCTCATTTAAGTGCCTGAACAATTGAGAGGAGAGGCAATGCTGAGGCTTTAAACAGTGAGAAATGGTGTAGGGGCTTTGTGAGGAGACTGAAATCCTGATACAGCAGAGAACCACGAAAACATGAAAGTATTGTTTTGACAGAAGAAATAGTAAGAAAGTGAAAAAAAAACTGAGAAAGGGGAGGGAGGATTTGTCATAGGACAGAAGACAAAATAAAGGTGAAACTGCAGTTGTTCTTTGCTCATTTCTGGTACATAAGTTTGTCTGTGTAAATACATGAACAAGGGATTCTAGGGGGGAAAACACAGTATTGTAAATCAGACTAAAAAAAGAAAAAGTACCAGGTGACAAATGTGTATACTTGAAAAAATAAGTACAGCACAGAACATACAGGAACAATTTTCTATCAAGTCACTTCTCAGTTATTTCCTCTTTCTAGCACTCCACAGCTATTTCCTGCTAACCCTTTTCCTCCCTCCCTACGTTTATTCATCCGCCCAGGTTTTCCTCCTGCAAAAAAATCACCACTCTTCCTCCGCTAAGTGCCAGACCATTCGCTAATCTTGCCTTCTTCTTATGCATTCTCCCAGGGGTGACCTTCACATCCCATAACCTCCTCAAATGTTGCCCAGATATTTTCTGCTACCATCTCAGTCATTCATCCATTTATTTACTCCCTCCCACAACAAATAATTATGGTAGGGAATCAAATGAAGATACAATGGAAATCCAATGACACTATCTCTGCTCTATCAGAACCTACAGTCTAGGAGTGGAGCTTAGAATTCATTAAACGATTATACACAAAAAGTGTAAAATGACAAGTCACTTAAATAATTAAGTACAAGACAAAGTTCAAGAAAGTAAAGGATCCCATGAGGATATTTAATAAGAGGATGAGCAGGGAAGTGAAGAGGTAGAAAGGGAGGTGAAAAGAGATCAGGACTGCTCCAAGGAGAAAAACCAGCAGATGCAGAGGCCCTGTGCAAGGAAGTAGTATAACATATTTGTGAAATAAATAAAGTCTGTGGTGGGTGAATCATAGAAAGACTTTTGGGGAGCAATTTGGGAAAATGGGGAGGCAGGCAAAGGCCAGGTCATGCAGGTCCTATACAACATGGGAGAAGGGTTAGAGGTTGTCACAATAACCCAGGGAGAGATGATAATAGCTGGGCTATAAAAATGGCAGTAAAAATTTTGCTATATAAATAGATGTTCAAATAATGATAAAAATGATCATAACAACCATAATAATAGCAACACTATCATTTGCTGAATACTATTACATGCCAAGACCCATGCTATGCACTTTAAATATAGTATCTTTTTCCTCCCCACTCTGAATGGTAAATATCAAGACTTTTATTTTGCAATTGAGGAAACTGAATAAAGTGAGTTAAATCAATGGCTGAGACCCCATAAAACAGGAATATAATACAGCAGGAATTAAATGAAGTCTATCTGCCTGGAATCCACTAATAAAACAGAATTTCTTTATCATAAAAATAATAGGAATATCAACTAATGTGGAGCCAGGAACTGTGCTTGATCTTAAAATCAAAAGTTGGACTTTTAATCCTCCCACATGGGGAGCAGCATCCCCATTTTACAGATGGGGAAATTGAGACAGAGCATGGCCAGTTGTGACATAAGCTGGGTACATAAATATTTCTACCTCAGAAAGTCACAGAATGGAGATCCAAACCCACTGAAGACAAGAGTGTTCTGGAGGGGCTTTCCTTTCAATTAGGAGGCTGGTCAATTATAAACTAAAAATGTGAACACCACTGTATCTATAATCTGCTGAGTCCTCCCGTACATCTAAGATACAGGATGTCTGAAACCCACATCCCTATCTTCTGACCACAGCACTGGGAGCCCCAGATCTGCCTCACTACATGTGTCACCACAGCACTGACAGTGCAGAAAGATAACCTGGTTATAAAGGATACTTACAAGTATTCCCACCAAAAAGGGGAGAAGAAATTACTTTGACAATCAAATCATCTATAAAGAGTCATATTATTTTTTACTAAATGTATAGTGAAAGTATTACCATTTCAAAGTCAATATTGAAAATAAATGTTGCTTATAATTGAAGAGGACAATGTTAGAAAATAAGAATTCAAGAAAACAGAAAAGAATGAATGGGGCTCCATGAATTCCTAAATACTCACCATCCAAATCTATCCCCCTTCAAATATCCACTGTTGCATCAGGATCTATTTTAAGGACTCCCACTGAGTCCAACAAAACAGAAAATCCTTCCTGTTTTTCCCAGAGAAATATTTTTCCTATAATCTATTCACTGTCCAAAATTATTTAATGGTCTTTAGAATCTAGCCAATGCCATTAAGTGTTCATTTATATAATTTGTAGATATTGCAACAAATATCTCTGTGAATATGTACAAAATGAGGACAAAAGTAAAAAAAAAACTACATATGCACAAAGATTGATTTTTTTGTGTTTCTCCTCAGATATAGTGACAGGTGTGTCCAGTATTCCATTCATATGTGGCATTAAATTGGTTTGCCACAAGCCAAACAATCAGAGGTATACCCTTAAGACTAAAATACAGAGCAAATTACCACATGTTGCTATTAAAAATACATTTTACACTTATAGCAAAGAATGTTTCATTGTTAATGTGTATAGCTTATAACAGAGTCAGAATCCTATTATGTGAAAATGGTTTTGCAACCTTTATCAGCTTCTGCCTTAACAACATACTCCCTAGGCATTGCTTGTTTTTGGCACTTACCTGAGTATTTTGAAATGTTTCATTTCTTATCAAGGCAACAAAATAATTGGTAAGTCCTCCCAGATTTGTTTTTATAACTCTCAGGAAGAGAGTACATCTGTCCATTTCCCAAACTATGTGCAGTGGAATGGCACTAAAGGTTTTCCTACTTATTTCAAAAGATTCCCCACAGGTACTGCCAGATTCTATTTAAAAAGTCCTATCAGATCGTATCTCCTTTTTCCACCAAAAAGAATGACTGCTATAATCCTCAAAGGAATAACAACCTAAACCAAATCTTCCAAAATAACAACAGAAAATTTTAAAAAATTTTGTCACAACAGATTTTATGCACATGAGCAAACAAAGAGAAATCATAGACCATCTAAGAGTGTGTATTTGTGTACTGATAATTTTATGTGCATTTAAAATATGTAAGATTGATTTAACATACTAGCTATATACATATCCTTAAATTTTATGAACAGAAAGTTTTCTAAACAAAGAAACTTCATTACTATTTTTAAAACCAAAAGTGATTTCTTTGTAACGTGAAATGATTAGATAATTTTCTGCATTATTTTAATTGAAAGTGTTCTACAAAGGAATGAGTATTGGTTGATTCCATTTACATGAAGTTTAAGAACAGGCAAAATGAAGAGTGACTAAGATCAGACTAATAGTTTCTCTTCCAGCTTGATTAGTGGCTAAATCTCAATCTGGGTAGTAATAGTTATGAGTGTGTATGTGTGTGAGTGAATAAATAAATCACAAATGCAAAGCAGCCTGGAACACTATCATCCTATATAATAAAGAAGTAATATGCAAATTGACCATCACTCCAACACACAAGATAGCTGCCCCCATGTGGTCAAAGATGGCTGCCCCCATGTGGACACAAGATGGCTGCCACAAGATGCCCTGCAGGGGAGGGCAACTGGGAGGGACCAGGTCAGCAGGGGAGGAGAGTTGGGGAGGACCCAAGCCTGCAGGGGAGGACAGTTAGGGGCAACCAGGCCGGCAGGGGAGGCCAGTTAGGGGTGACCAGGCTGGCAAGAGAGGGAAGTTAGGGGTAACCGGGCTAGCAGGGGAGGTCACTTAGGAGTGACCAGGCCAGCAGTTAGGGGTTACTGGGCCAGCAGAGGAGGGCAGATAGGTGCAACCAGGCCTGCAGGGGAGGGTAGATCGGAGTGACCAGGGCTGCAGGGGATGGCAGTTGGGGGGGATCTGGCCAGCAGGAGAGGGCAGTTGGGGGTGACACGGCCTGCAAGGGAAGACATTTAGGGACAACCAGGGCGGCAGGGGAGGGCAATTAGGGGTGACCCAGCCAGCAGGAAAAGGGAGTTAAGGGCAATCAGGTCGGCAGGGGAGGGCAGTTAGGGGCAACCAGGATGGCAAGAGAGGGAAGTTAGGGGTGACCGGACTAGCAGGGGAGGGCACTTAGGAGTGACCAGACCAGCAGTTAGGGGTTACTGGGCCAGCAGGGAGGGCAGTTAGGGGCAACCAGGCCTACAGGGGAAGGTAGATGTGAGTGACAGGGAATGGCAGTTGGTGGCAACCAGGCCTGCAGGAGAGGACAGTTACAGGCAACCAGTCTGGAAGGGGAGGGAAGTTAGGGGTGATCAGGCTGGCACAGTTAGCGGGTAATCAGGCTGGTAAGCAGAACTGGTTCGGGGCAATCAGGCAGACAGACAGACGAGCAGTACTAAAATGTGAGAAAGATCCCAGATCAGAGAGGGTGCAGGCTAGGCTAAGGAACACACACTGCCCCCTTCCCCTCTCCCCGTGCACAAAATTCGTGCACCAGGCCTCTAGTCCTATATAATAAGAGGCTAATATGCAAATCGACCAAACAGGGAAATGACCGGTTGCTGCGAAGCACAATGACAATCAGGGGGCAGATGCTTAATGCAGGAGCTGCACTGTGGTGGTCAGTGCACTCCCACAACATCTGAAACTGGAGATATTTTGGGGTTGCCACAGGGGGAGTGCTGATCAGCCAGAAGCCAGGCTCCTTGTGTGGATTGGGCCTAAGCCGGCAGGCGGATATCCCCTGAGGGGTCCCAGACTGCAAGAAGGCACAGGCCAGGCTCAGGGACACTCTCTCTTCAGTGCACAAAGGTCATGCACTGGGCCTCTTGTTTTTTTAAATAAATGCATGTGAACTTCAGTGTTTGCCTATTACCTTGATAACAAAGCTATCAAACTAAATGCCAACCAGCACATGACCATGAACTCTCAAATCATCTTAGCTAAATATTAAGGCAAAAGAAGGGAAATGCACACAAGCATATTCCGCAGCCCCTAGAAACATCAGTAATCTTTATAGTCAGCTATTTGAAACAGGCACTAAGTCAAACCAATGCAAGACAATCTGACTTTGTTTTAAAAACTACTCTGATAAGAGGCCACAGTAATAATTAAGAGCCTGAGGCCCAGCTCTATTCAATCACAGATAGTCACTTGTTAAATATGAAACTGCTTAAATCATTATACAATGCATCTATTTGCAGCAAATAATTACAGAATACATTGAAAATACAGAGCCCCCTAATGATCCTCCCAAGCACTTTTCTGCCCAAGGTCAGAAGCTAGGAAGACCCTGTAGAAGAGAGACAAGGAGGACAGCAGGTGTGTGGCTACCTGAGTGCCACTGCTTCCTCTATACCTGAAACCAACAGCATGCCATGGGAGGACTATGGAGTGCCTAAACCTTATTCGAATACCATGATGTAAGACTCGGATGGCATTCCCATGCTTCTCTAGCTGAGCGGGTGTGCCCTAGCCACAGCCAGGAAACCCTCACTGTGATTAAGATATCATGCCTTATAGTGGATGTGCCAATATGTCACCAAAATGGCATAACCTAAATAAGACTCTAGGGCTGTTTTGTACACATGAGCCAATTGAGACTCATCATTTGCAACCTAATAATTAGGTTACTTCTAATAATACTATGTAACAGACTAATGTTGTCAAATGTAGATGAACATATAAGAAAATAATTCTGCCACATGACTGAATTTTTATTATGAATTATCTCAACCAAGTGATTCCCGCCTGTCCCCCCACACCCCCTCCCACACATACACACACACACCAGGGAACATCTGAAACTGGAGATATTTGAGGTTGTCACAATTGAGCAGGGGGTAAGAGGGGGTTGGTATGCTACGAGAATATAGTGGGTGGAGGCCAGGGATGCTGTTTCATATCCTACAATGCACTGACAATCCCACCACAAAAAACTATCTGACCCAAAATTACAACAGTACCAAGATTGAGAAACCCTGCCTGCTGGCATAGCTATCCAAAATGCAAAGTTCCCAAGAGGTAAATTAGCGAATTAGAGAAGCTAAACTCATAAAACCAGATGAAATCATCAAATAATAAATAAAAGCAAAATGAAAAAGAAGAAGCCCTTTAACCTTCTTCTTCAGAGAAGAAGCCTTTGGTAAAGGCTTTCAAAAAAATGCAGTTAAATAAGCAGCACTATTTGGGGAGTTTGAGGAAGAGGGGGATTTTGTGAATGAATTACAATACGGTCATATTAGGAAATGTTCTGCAGCCATTAAAACAATAATTTTAGCTACATATACTAATTCAGTACATTTACTAATTTGGAGAGATGCACATGAAATCGTTACAAAGGGAATAAAGGAAGTTACAGGGCACTGTATATAATATGAGTCCACTTTTGTAAAAATTTAAGCTAATAAAATTTTCTACTTACATACATTGTGTATACAAGCAGAAAAAGTGACATAAACTAAACTGTTAATATTGATTTTTTAGAATGGCAGGATTGGTGATGATGAGGAAGAAACTTAAGTTTTTTCTTTATATATTATTAATCTTTTGGAATTTAAAAAAGTTTATAAAGTCACTCGAGTTTTAGAAGGGAAGGAAAGAGATTAAGATGGAGGAAAAGAAAGGGGAAAGAAGAGAGCATCGTGCAAGCCCAAAGTCCTGGAATCTGCTGTTCCCGGCTTCACCAGCGAGTGCTGCTCTTGACCAATTTAAGGAATAAAAGAGGAAAAATAAAATTTGGGAAAGCGACTCCAGACATCTACTACTTTGTTCACTATCAGGCCCCTGCAGCTAGCAATGCCCCGTTTTGTTCAGTGGCCTGTTTTGTGAGGTTTCTCTGATCCACTGCTCATCTGTACAAGTTCTGTGCTGGAATCAGCTAGACATATCTCCTCATGCAGAGCCAAGAAGGCAGCCTCACTTCTGGCAAGTGGCCATAAGTCACCTGTGAGGAAAACGCCCAGGCACAGGAACCTCATTACTCAAGTCTCATCACACCACAAAGGTCTCAGAACCCCTGCAGTCCCCCGGAACTGGAAGCTAAATGTCAGTTACTTTATTCAAAGCATAGAAGTGCATTTTCTAAGTTCTACTGCACAAATGAAGTGGACCCAGTATGAGGCGTGCAGCTTTTCTAAAAAATGCCTCAAGCACACACTTCCGCACACGGAAATGTCACGTGCAGCACAACTGCTGCTCTTCCACTGCTTTGCCTCTATCTGGAAATACTATGTGATAATAAAATAAAAGATACAGATAAAACACAGGGCCAATGTCAACTTTCAAATAACCACAGTTTTTATATTTTTCACGGTAACTATTCTTCTCAGCTTCCTAGGAGAGGCAGGCCTTTCAGTCTCTGAATTCCTTTCTAATACACAGGCATTTACTTACAAATGACACATTTTAAAAAATAAGAAAACATAATTTTTTTTTTGCTCACAAAAATGACTCATCCCATGCTATTAATCCAGCGCTAGTAAAACAAACTGTTATGACACTCAAAAAGCACCACACTGTGAAGAAGAAAAACAATGTAGCTGTCTGCCCTGTTCCCAGATTTCCCAGTCTTCCAAGAGCAGCTAGAAATAGAGATTTCATGTGAAATATCCTAATCTTTGCAAATGTTGACCACTAATGCATATTTTGTCAAAAACAGACTGTGGGCCCATCTGAGTGTGTCTGGCCACATACAGCCCGCAGGCTTGTGTTTGGCACCTCCAGCCAGAGATTCCAATAATTCAAAAATCTGTTAAGAAAATTTACCATCTTCTAAATGTTCAGTTCAGTAGTGTCCAGTACATTCACATTGGTATGCAATCCTCTCCAAAACTTCCTAATCAAAAACTCCTCTTCCCTCAGCCCTTGGCAACCACCATTCTACTTTCTGTGTCTATGAATTTGACCACTCTAGCTACTTCATGTTAGTGAAATCATTCAGTATTTTTGTTTTGTGACTAGCTTATTTCAGTTATCATAATGTCCTCAGGGTTAATCATGTTGTAGCATGTGTGGCAGATTTCCCTTTTTAAGGCTCAATAATATTCCATCATGTGTGTATAGCAAAATTTGTTTATCCATCTGTTAACAGACACTTGGGTTACTTCCACCTCTTGCCTATGATGAATAGTGCTGGGTTAAAAATATCTCTTTGAGATCCTGCTTTCAATTCTTTTGGTACATACCCAGAAGTACCATGTTTTCCATGGCATTTGCACCATTTTACAATTCCTCTAACAGTGCACAAGGTTTCTAATTTCTCCACATTCTCACCCACACCAATGTTATGTTTTCTTATAATAGCCATTCTAATAGGTATGAGGTAATATCTCATTGTGATTTTTTATTTGAATTTATCTGATTAGAGATTGTTAGCATTTATTCCTATCCTTGTTGGTAATTTGTATGTCATCTTAGGAGAAAGGTCCTTCCAAGTCTTCTGCCCATTTTTAATCAGGTTAGGTTAGGTTTGTTGCTGAATTGTAGTTTTTTGTATATTCTGGATATTAACTCCTTACCAGATATATTATTTACAAATACTTTATCATTCTATATGTTGCCTTTTTACTCTGATTCCTTTTTAATGCACAAAAGTTTTTAAATTTAATGTGGTCACACTCGTTTACTTTTCCTTTTGTTGCCTAAGAGTTTGTTGTCATATCCAAGAAATCATTGCCAAGAACAATGTCATGAAGCTTTTCTTCTATTTTTCCCTTGGGGAGTTTCATTTGGAATCTTATATTTAGATCATCAATCCACTTTGAGTTAATTTTTGTATATGGTGGGAAAAAAGGGGGTTCAAATTCATTCTTTTGTATGTGACCTTCCAATTTTCCCAACCCCCTTAGTGGAAGAGACAGTTCTTTACACATTTAGTGACCATTTGACATATATGGAAGGATTTATTTCTGAACTCTCTATTGAAGTCCACTGATCTATTAGTGTGTCTTTATGTCAGTCCCACACTGTTTTGATTACCGTGGTTTTGTAATATGCTTTGAAATCAGAAAATGTGAGTTCTCCAACTCTGTTCTTTTTCAAAATTATTTTGGCTACTGGGGCAAATACAGATTTGTGAAAGACTCTTGGGTTAGGATTTTGTGAGATACAAGCTGGTAAAGCTCTCTTTCAATGCTCTACCACTACTAGTATGAGAAGCACTAATGTCAGAAAAACTTAAAGACAATGTAACTTTCCAAGAATTCCAAATGGAGCACTGGATGGAGCAGACTCCAGTTTCCAAGCTGTGATGTAAGAAGCAGTGGCACAGGGCCCAGAGTTTAAGTTCTGTGTTTTGGCTCCTCCACTTCCTATCTATGCATATAACTTTATAAATATAACTTTATGTGTATAACTTTACCTCCATTTTCTCTTCTGTAACATGGATATTATGACAGCATCTCTTTCCCAGGGCCATTGTGATAAACAGAGCAGTGTGGATAAAGCACCTGGCATAGTGCTTTCCTGGCACACAACACTCAGGGTCAGCTCTGCCTACTACCATCCTTCTTGGCCTTTATGCCTCTCAGTAATAACTATTTTATTTTTATTAGTGTTGTAATTTTTGTAATATTATGTAATGTCAGGCACTTAAGAGACCCATGTGGAAACATATCTTTTATTTATTACAGCATGAAGTACAATGCTAGGTGCAAGGAACAGTCATGATGAGATCAAAAAAAAGGAAACAAATGAAGTTCAGGTAATTCATACTGTCTTGATGCAATCTCAGATTCACTCATCCAAAAGGCATTTGGTATAGAAACACAATGGCCAGATAGAGAATCAATTTAATGCTTTACAAATTCAAAACAAGATACCAAGACTTTTCAACCAGCTAAAAGGAAGATAATAAATTTGGTCTGGTGTAACTTGTATGACTAAGAAAGAGTGGAGCTTAAAACTTAATTCTTTGAAAGTTAAACTCTGATCTAAGTTGTTTATTCATTAATAAGCCAGTTTCACATGTAACTGCTAACATCCAATATAATAAAAGCCTAATATGCACTGACCAAATAACAAATGACAGGTCAGCAGAGGGCAGAGCCAGTGAGCCAAGATGGGTTTCAGCAGACACAGGGAGAGGACAGTGATCAGGGGGGAAGAAGGGCAGCAGCAGAGGGGCAATTGGGGACGAGTGCCTTCCCCCATCGGCCTGTTGGTCACCTCCAGCAGAGGGAGCAGGAAGTAGTTCTAAGCTATCAGTTGGACACCCCTCAAGGGCTCCAGACTACAAGAGGGTACAGGCAGAGCTGAAGGACACCCCCCAACAACCACCAAGTGCATGAATTTTTATTGACCAGGCCTCTAGTGAGTGTATAAAAGAAAACTATCATGTTAGTTGCACCTTGAGTTGTTGTCAACTCTAAATCTGCAGCCATTCTCACTTATTGTGCAAACTCCTCTGATTCTCCTCCAGGACCCACACCTGCTTTGGAGAAGCTCACTCCACCTTAAAATCGAGGAGTAGAACATGGAGCCACTGTCTATCTTAATCAGCCTCAATTCCCGCAGAGGCACTCACTGGCTTACAAATGAGAACATGACTCAATTCTGGCCAACAAAAAAGACTTGATCTTCTTTCTTTCTATTCTAAAAGAACTTCTAGAAATAATATGTCTCTCCCTCAATCGTATTTCCCCCTTTCTTTCTTGATGTGGAGAAGGGAGTAAGCATCCCCAGGGGTACTTGATAGAAACGTTGACATAAAGTAGAATCAACAATTGAGTCAAGGTGACAGGCCACCATGAAGGCTGAACAGAAGAAATCACAGACAAGACACACAATACTAACTCGAGGCCTCGAGTCAATCAACCCTAAAGTTTAAACCAACTCTGGAAGTACTTGAACTTTGAATTTTATATTATTTATAACTGATTGGATTTTTCACCTTACACTAAAAAAACTAATGATAAAACAAAACATGTTAAATAACATACTACCGAAACCGGTTTGGCATCGGCCTGCAGACTGAGAGGTCCCAGGTTCGATTCCGGTCAAGGGTATGTACCTTGGTTGTAGGCACATCCGCAGTAGGGGATGTGCAAGAGGCAGCTGATCGATGTTTCTCTCTCATTGATGTTCCTAGCTCTCTCGCTCTCTCTCCCTTCCTCTCCGTAAAAAAATCAATAAAATATATTTAAATAACATACAATTCCAAGGATGTATGCCCTATATATGTATTTGGGTCTCTAGCCTCAAATATTTGGACTTCAAAAGGATAAGACCATAGAAACAAACATATAGCTTCCACAGTCTTATAAAAGACTCAATATTAATGTTACTTAAGTGATTGTTGCCAATCATGGCATTTCAATGCCACTATGAAAACTTGAAGATTTGGCTCCTAGGAGCAATGAACATTTTCCAGATATGTTTTCTTTCCTCCTCTGAATGAGCTAAAACTATTTAATCTGTCCTGTTAGAATATACATTCATTTTTTCAATGATAACCAAAATGAAGGAACTCTACATATTTATTAGGACATTATCAAGTCCTTGGACTTCAGTAGCTTCTTTTTCTAAGGAGCCCAAAGCTTTATAATCATTTACTGTCAACATTCCCATAAAGTAGCCAGAAGCAGGAATTTGTGTCTCTGAGGCAGCAAGGTGGAGCCTGATGAAGGTCACAGGCATGGGCAGTTGCAGAATGAAGCCAGACTCTGCTCCATTTTGAAAATAAATCATGTCTCAAATCTGTGTTTGAGGGGAAGCAAAGTTGGAATAAGATGATTCTACTGTTCGTAATTTCCTGAAGTGCACACAGGCAGATACTTTCCCTTCAACTCTCCCCCCTCCAAAGAGAGCAGGAGAATCCTGTCTTCAAGTAAAGCTGAGAAACACTGGACACAGATGAACAAGTTTCTGACTGCTGGACATTTCAGAGCCTTTAATATGCTGATGCAAATTATGATGCTTGAGAGCGTTAAATGAGTCACGATACATGCATGAAAGACGTTAGAAGAGGGCCTGGTGCATATCTACGTACTCATGGGTGCCTCCAGGGAAGGCAGCAGGGGACAGAAAGGAGTTCGGTGCCTGGGATCAACTCCCTTCATTGAGATCCCAGCCCCATCACACCAGAGCAGAATGACCTTTCTTCATCTGTGAAACTGATACTGAAATAACACCTGCCTCATGAAGTGTTGGTATATTTAACATGCACACAGGAAGCACTCAGTAAGTGTTAAATGCTGGGAGTGTTATGTTGTTGTTGTTCTCTAAATGAATGTTAGAATGTACAGTTCCCAAATTTATTTGATCCAGAAACTTTTTTCATAAACCCTCCTATGACATTATTACCTAGCTGACCTCTGAACTCTAGTTCTTAAATTATATTTAATATCACTCCTTCTCCTCTAAGGATGTGTCCACCTACCTATCTCTTTCTCTCTCACCTCACCCTCCCAACATTTCACACATACACATACACACACACACACACACACACACACACACACACACACCTGATACCGTTTTTACCTTGACCATTCAGTAGGTGGACATGACCTCAGGCTGAAGGTCATTCTCAGTTTCACAAGGTTAAACTTTCTCATGTTGTCTTTTCCTCTCACTCAAAATCTAAACTCATTAAAAATAAGAGAAGAGAGTCTTCAGGTCCCTAGATTACTAAGTAAATCCTGAATATGATATGATTTAAGGAGTGGAAAAGTGGGTAACAACATGTACTGGGGTCTAAGAGAGTAGCACTGTTGTCAAATGCATGGATTTAGGCCAGAAGATCAGAATTCAAGGCCACGCCTACTTCTGATTAGCCATGTGACCTTGAGATGGTTATCTGTAAAAGGAGATGAAAGATGGTACCTAGCTAATAGGACTGTTGCCAATTTAAGTGAGATAATACATGTAAAGCACTTAGCGAGTACCTGGCACTTTGGAAGAATCAATTATGCTAGGCCAGCTACTGCTATTAAATTGTTGTTGCCCTAGCATGTCATGACTCAGCTGCCTTGCCTCAGCCCTAAGAGGAATGTTCAAGCCCCTCGTAGGATAACCTGAATTATACTCAGAGCCATGTCCATCAGCAAAGCTCCACAGCCAAGGATTATCTGCTAGTACAAAGCTTTCATAGAAGAGACAGCAGAGAGATATATTTTTACCATTAAGAAAAGCCAACTGCAGCACTTTGACAAAGGTAACAGTCTCTCACTTGCATTAACCAGCCCAAACAAACAAAAGCCAACCAGCTGGGTGCTGGAGCTCAAATTCAGGCCAATCTTTCCAGTTTGAGATATGGGACCCTTGAGATTTACCAGGAGGTCTCCAATGGAAACCAGACCTTGGATCTGACACTTTAGAAAAAAAGCACAATAATGTCTTAACTTCACAACAGTTAAATTATGACTTTCCTATGTTAAGAAGTCCTTTATAAAGAAGGCTCTCCCTCTAAAACTATTGTTTAGATTTCTATTCCTTTAGGAGTAGCCACGGAATCACTGGCATATTCCTGCTCTCTAGGTCTTTACCAGGAGTTAAAGAGAAGCCTCCTTTGCTAGTTCAGCTTCCCAACAAAAGGATTTCTCTAACAGGGAAGGGGAGGGAACTCACCTGTCTGAAAGTTTTAGCTAAAAACTTCATCTCTTTAAATATTCATTACAACTTTTGGTTGTGACTGTTTCATTTACTTAAGAGAATTCAAAATCCTGGCCACTAAACACTGAGGAAATCATTACTACCTATTCTGAATCCCAGAAAATCCTCAAAATCACTTTTCAAAGAATACTGATTCTGCCCTAACCATTTGGCTCAGTGGATAGAATGTCGGCCGGCAGACTGAAGGGTCTCAGATTTGATTTCAGTCAAGGGCATGTACTTTGGTTACAGGCACATTTCCTGTAGGGAGAGTGTAGGAGGCAGCTGATCGATGCTTCTAACTCTCTATCCCTCTCCTTTCCTCTCTGTAAAGAAATCAATAAAATATATTTTTTAAAAAAGAATTCCGATTCCCTTCTCTTACTCCAAAAAGCAGCCTCTTTAAACTTGAAAAATATCTGCACTACAGTCTGGTATGTACAGAAAGAAGAGTCATAAGTTGCTAAAAAGCACTGATAACAACACTCACTGGCACAGAAACCCAGGGCTCATCCTCAGAAAGAAAAAACAGCATGTTGTTCAAAATGGAACTGCTTGTATCTTCCCAAGATCTGCTACAGAGAATAGTAGCTAGTAAACACACACACACACACACACACACACACACACACACACACACACAGGCGGCAGGAGACTGGCTTCTTGGTGTGCAGTGTGCAGTGGGGAGAAGAGGATCAGAGTGGGGGAAGGGCAGCCCCAGAGCAGCTGACCCTCTGCCTACAGGATGGAGCCTCTGGTGGCCACCATGGCATGTCTGAGAGCAGCTCAAGGATATGGTGTCCAAGTACAACTACAGAGATCTAACTGGCATGAAACTATCAATATGATTATGTTATACAAAGATCTCCAACCTGTATTAGATTCATATGTTTTTAATGATAGCAATTCCCAGGAAATGATGAATCTCACTGAAACAGTTCCTATGCTTTATAGAGGAAATACATATAATATTCCAATATGCCTATGGCTGCTGGACACATACCCATATAATCCCCCTATCTGTTTTGTTAAGCCTACTAGTTCCATGACTATTAAAACGGGAAAGCATGTTGATGCAACTGAGAAAATATATCTTTCTTATCTACACAAATTGAAACATCCTCAGTCAGACTTGTTGGGGCTTATTCAGGTCATGATTGTGGTGTTTGAAGATGAACCTCCAGTCTGCTCCTGACCTACAATTTCAACATCTTATCTCTCATACCAGGCAACAGGGCCACCAAATATTTCCTACATGCAAGGCGTGCCCAGTGGAATCTCTCCATATCCATTCGGATACCCTGTCCTTACCTACATGGGGTCCTTATCCTGCCACAACAAGTTCACAGTACCCTTCCCAGCCTCCGGTGAACACTGTTGGTCCCAGAAGGGATGACATAATCAATGAGGACACCATCTGAGCTTTTCTCATCTCAACAGTCAGGGACAACCGGAAATGGCGGATGAAGGAAGAAATGGATCACCTTAGGCAAAGCTCAATGCCTTGAAATGAACAGAGAAGGCCTACAAAAAGGTCACCAGAATCTAGAAGAGACGGTTACCCGTTCAGATCAAGAAGTAGCTGAAACTGATAAAAAGAAGAATGAAGAACTCAGATCTGGCCGAAACCAGTTTGGCTCAGTGGACAGAGCATCGGCCTGCGGACTGAAAGGTCCCGGGTTCGATTCCGGTCCAGGGCATGTACTTGGTTGCAGGTACGTCCCTAGTGGGGGGCATGCAGGAGGCAGCTGATCAATGTCTCTCTCTCATCGATGTTTCTGACTCTCTATCCCTCTCCCTTCCTCTCTGTAAAAATCAATAAAAACATATTTTTAAAAAAAGAACTCGGAGAATCCAAGATGGCAGCATAGGTAAACACCTACACTGCTGCCTCGCACAACAATTTCAAAACTACAACTAAAAGACAGAACGGACATCATCCAGAACCACAAGAAAGCTGGCTGAGTGGAAGTTCTACAACTAGAAGGAAAGAGAGGGGCTCACAGAGACCCAGAGGAGCTGCAAAAAGCTGAGGTACGGAGACGCCCGCGAGGAGAGAGCGGGTGCCGGAGTACCTGGCTGGCTTTCTCTGGCGGGAGGGAAACGGAGACTCCCAATGGCATTGAACCCCTTATACTACGACACTAAACCCCAGATCCAGCCGAAACTCATACGGGGGGAGTTTGGACTGTGAAAAGGGAGAAGTGCACGGAAATTTAGGGGAGTGACAAAAGATCAGAGGATTGGTGGCGCGCATGACACTGCGCAGAGGAAAGATTGCTGATTGTGCCGCTGGCTTTCGCGAGTGGGCGGGAGACAGACCCTCCCAACTGTGCCACTTCTGACTCCACAAAGCCCTGTTTCGGACGAAACCCTGGAGACCTAGACTCGTGTGGTCCTGGTGCACAGGGGAGCTAGAAAGGCAGCGGTTAGAGGCACTGCGGGGGCGCGGGCACAAGGACCACTCCAGCCATTACCCAGTCACGTGAGACTCAGGGGCCGTGGAGGGCGGGGCCGACTGGAAGGCAAGGCGGTCCCTTAAGCCCTGAGACTCCACCCCTCCCAAGCTCAATAGAGGCTTCTTCGGTTTTGCGTCTGGTAGCATAAGGCTGAATTCAACACAGAAGTTTCCCCGGCCTAGTGAAAATGCCGAGACAAGGGAAGGGATCACAAACAAAAGAAATGGAGGAAAAAAAACGACTGGATATAGAGTTCAAAACCACACTTATAAGGTTTTTCAAGAATATGCTAGAAAAGTTGGATAAATTTAGTGAGACCCAAGAGGAGATGAAAAAGGTCCAACTAAAGATGATAAAGGACCAAATAGAAATTAAACATACACTGACTGAAATAAAAAATATTATACAGAGTCCTAACAGCTGAGTAGAGAAAGGCAAGGATCAAGTCAAAAATTTGAAATATAAAGAAGCAGAAAACACTCAACTGGAAAAGCAAGAAGAGAAAAGAATCCAAAAATGTGAACATAATGGAAGGAGCCTCTGGGACAGCTTCAAGCATACCAACATCAGAATTGTGTGGGTGCCAGAAGAAGAGAGAAAGCAAGATACTGAAAACCTATTTAAAGAAATAATGACTGAAAACTTCCCACATCTGGTAAAAGAAATGGACTTACAAGTCCAGGAAGCACACAGAACCCCAAATAAAAGGAACCCAAAAAGGACCACACCAAGACACATCATAATTAAAATACCAAGAGCAAAAGACAAAGAGAGAATATTAAAAGTAGCAAGAGAAAAACACTTCATTACCTACAAGGGAGCACCCATACGACTGTCAGCTGATTTCTCAACAGAAATGATGCAGGCCAGACGGGAGTGGCAAAAAATATTCAACGTGATGAACAGCAAGAACCTACAACCAAGAATAATCTATCCAGCAAAGCTATCATTCAGAATTGAAGGGCAGATAAAGAGCTTCACAGAGAAGAAAAAGCTAAAGGAGTTCATCAACTCCAAACCACTATTATATGAAATGCTGAAAGATACTCTTTTAGAAGAGGAAGAAGAAAAAGGTAAAAGACAAAAAATTATGAACAACAAATACATATCTGTCAACAAGTGAATCTAAAAATTAAGTGAATTAAAAATTTGATCAACAGAATAAATTGGTGAATATAATAGAATCAGGAGCACAGAAAGGGAGTAGACTGATAATTCTCAGGAGGACAAAAATCATAAAGCATCAAACAGACTGTGAAATTACAGCAGAAAGATTAAAGTTAGGTGAGGTAGATAAGTGATCAATCAAAGGACTTGTATGCATGCATATAAGCATAACCAATGATCACAGACACTGGGGGTTTGGGGTATGCCTGGGAGGGAGGGGGGCAATGGGGAGATATGTATAAAAAATTAATAAAAATTAATAAAAAAATTTAAAAAAAGAACTCAGATCTGCTCTGAAAAAAAAAAGATGGAAAAACAATCTGAAAATGATATTGATGAAGTTATCATTCCAATCGCCCCACTATATAAACAGATCCTAAATCTGTACACAGAGTAAAATGCTGTTGAAGGAACTATGTTTCATCTGAGAGAAGCCTTCTTCTGTCCCGTAAACAGTTCCAGTTAAGGGTACTAATGCAAAAAATAGAGACTGCAGGTATCAGCTACCTCAACTGACTTCTCTGATACCAGCTGGATATTGAACATTTTTTTTCTTCTCATTCTTTCTCTGATCAGTAGGTGCCCAGATAAGTTATTGCAGTTTATCACTCAAGTGTAAAATATTTTGAATCAATAATATATTTTTTGTTTTCTTTTGGTAAAGACTGGCACCTTCTTTCCTCTGTAAACTTTTTGTGCTGAATGTTGGGACTGACTATGCTAAATAAAATTTGTTGCATAAAGCACACACACACACATACACACACACACTCCTTCCCCAGTGGCTTCTTTCATATAGACCACACAATAAAAGACAGAATTGTAATATTGCTAAAATTAACAAAGTCCTTCACGAACAATTTTTAAAAATAAGCTATTGGAATAGCCCTTAAAATCATTTTCTTTACTACACTTGAGAGAAGAAAATAGTAGGAGAGACAGGCAAGAGGAACATGAATCAAATAAGAGGAAATGGCACTGAACCTTCATCCTCGTGTTGACACACCTCAGACAATGGTGAAGCAAAGAATCACAGCAAAGCTGGGCAGCTTCTCCTGGAGCTCTCAAATCCGTAGGGCTGGCACCCAGGACCCAGGAATGCATATCTTTAATGTGCTCCCAAATGACTTTGCTCTGGGATAACATTGCTATTAGACACAGGAAAACATAGCTATTAGACACAGGAAAAATACAATAAAGTATTCCCTAGCCCCTAGGCAAATACTTTAATTAGAGTAGGGAGGTCCTCAGCCAATATTTGTGGTATTAAAAGCAACAATATCTTAGTATTTTAAAAAAGGTGATACACACGCATACACAGATACATGTTCGACTAAGTATACTTAGTGAAATAAAGTATCTTAGTGAAATAAAGTGAAAAAAAGTGTGACCCATTTCCTCCTTCATCTGCCATCTCAGGTTGTCACTTACTGTTGAGATGAGAGAAGCTCAGATAGTGTCCTCAATGATTGTGCCTTATCTTTCTTTTCTACTTGCTCAATATGAACTATTAGTCAAGAATAATCAGGATTTTTAGAAAGATGACTCTATCATATTGTTGCAATTTAATACTGTGCAGATGGGCAAGTGAGATAAATAGCATCCACACAAAATGTAATTTCTGGTATCTGAATTTCCCCATAATCCATCAGAGGATACCAAGCTCTGTTTCCAAACCAACATTGTGTCACAACTGGAAAGGAACCTATCTCTTCACATGCCTGAATTCAATTGAACTATCACTCTGATAGACAAAGAAAATTCATTTGCTACCTGGCAAAGAATGAACAAAGTAAAAAGGTGTTTACTGAGGAAATCGGTCGAGTTCTCACCACAGAGCACATTATACTGAGCACAGTGATAAATAAGCTGAGTATACTTTTCCTGATCACTAGTAGGAAATTCTCTGGTGATATGAGGGCTCTATTTTTATCTGTGTTGAGGAAATGAGTTAATTTCTATGTTCTCCTAAGGATCTGAAAACACACAACTCAAATATATAAGCCCACTCCCTTTTTATATGTGTAATTTCAATTACTTCAGATTGAGTATTCCTAGATTTACAGAAGTACAAATCCTTCCATAAAACCTATAGAAGGACAGGTGGTTACTATGAAAAGGGTTAAGAATTCTGCAAAAAATAAATATACAGTATGGAGAATGTTTCATCAGAGAATGACCTAGAAAAAAGAAAAGACTCTTGATAAACAGACGTTGAACAGTAAACCGTCATATACAAGTATTCCTCTAAAATTATGTGGCAACCTGACCTGTGTGGTTCAGTGGTTAAGCATTGACCAATGCACCAAGAGGTCATGGGTTCAATTCCCAATAAAGGCACCTACCCAGATTGCAGATTCAATCCCAGTAGAGAGCATGCTGGAAATAGCCAACTGATATTGCTGTCTCTCTCTCTTCCTCCCTCTCTCTAAAAAAACATTTTTTTAAAATATGGGCCACACCCTATATAATGTTGCTTGTACTTAGAAATGAGACAGAACTGGGTTCAAATCATAGCCTGTCACTTAATTAGCTGTATGACTGTGGGCAAGTCACATAACCACACTTAATCTCAGTGTTCTCATCAGTTAAATGAAAGAATAACAGTAACTAATAGACTTGTTGTGAAGATAAAATTAGATAATGCATGCAGAGTTCTAAGTACATAATAAGCATTCAATAAATGTTAGCTGTTATTATTCTATTATAAGGATCAGGCATGTGGATATGAGAGCAATTTGGCCTTGAAATCCACTGATTGACAAGCATAATAAAAAAAAAAAATTTAAGAGCCATGATGCTAGAATCAGGAGCCCAAACAAGTAATTCAATGTGGCTCATGTATTTAAAAAGTCACCTTCACAAACACATCTCTAAAATATTAAAGCAGACGGAGCTTCTTATACCGTAAGGCTTTCTTGCACAGCCACTCATCTGTGAGCTCTACAATGCCAGGGGCTGCCATTACCAGATATAATCAGAACATGCCTTGTTATGGGTTGAATTATGTGTCCCCAAAATTCATATATTGAAGTCCCACCCCCTAGTACCTCAGAATGTGTTGCAGATGATTTAAGATGAAGTCATACTGGAAGAGAGAGAGCCATTCATCCAACTTGACTGGTGTCTTGATAAAAAGGGAAAATTTGGACACACACACACACACACACACACACACACACACACACACACGGAAAAGTCATGTAAGGACATCGAGATGAGTTAGCACAGGCCAAGGAACTCGAGGAAGACAGGAGAAAGGCCCTGCTCCCTCCTTGACGTTTTCAGAGGCATCAAGGCCCTGCTGATATCTCAATCTTGGACTTCCAGCCTCCACAACTATGAGACCATACATTTCTGTTGTTTAAACCACTCAGTCTGTGGTACTTTAGTACAGCAGCCTGAGCTGACTAATACACTCCCTGAAATTGTGCAACATTGCAGTCCTGTCTAGAGTCCACCAAGCACCTTCCAGAAATGCTGACCCCAGATTCTTAACTTAATGAACTATGTTCCAGTCTGTTCCAGATGAACATAGTCCCATCTGTTAGACAAGCAATGTATTCTGTATGCTTCCAAAACAGGGCTGAGGGGAAAGGAGAAAAGCACATTCAGTAGGTAACCTATCAAATACTCAATGGCATACATACACTGTACCTTCTGAGACAGTGCCATTGGGACTCAGGAAGGCTGCAAGGCAGAAAGCTCAGCCTAGGCCTGACAGGACCAACTGCTCAGCCAAAAGAAATAGTGCTGCTTCAGAGCATAGCGCTTTTCTAACACAAAGCTTCCATCTTTTCTGACTTGTCTACGCAATGCTTCTAAAAAAAATTTAGGTGTCAAAACCAAATGAGAATTGTATTAGACCCAATGGCCCTCTGCTAGAAAATTATATTTTACTCCAATATTTGCACATATTTTCAAGGGTCTAAGCAGGGTGGGCTTGAGAGGTGAATGACTGTACAGCACATGGAATCTGGGGCTTGGTTTAATGCTTTCCTGTCAATATCTTAAAATTCCTCATTTAAACATTTTCATTTTGTACAGGGTCCTACATATTATACAGGTTGGTCTTCCGTCTTAGGATCACACGTGCCATGCTAATGGACATTTCAGCTACACCTGTCTTGGGTTAGTAAAGATTTGAAATTCTTATTCAACATATTATTTGAGGACCCCTTTTCAAAAGGAATATGTGATTAAAAACCCAATATTAATTAACATCTGGTGACATATTTGAAAAACACATATTCACCAAACCAGAAAAGAACTGTCTTATATAGTATAATTTTTTAATGACTAAAAACCAAATAATTATAAATTAGTTGCTTCCAAAGGAAGCCATTGCAATAAAAAACAAACTTTCCCCAGAAACATCATTACCATAAAACATAGTATTATGCACTTCTCCAAAAACTTCCAAGCAACATAGGCTGGCAGCAAGAGAACAAGCCCTGCTTTCCGATTTTCTTAGATAGACACATTGCCACTCGCTGGAGATCATGCTTCAGCTGCAGGCAGTCTCCAAAGATGGCAGTCCTCGAACGAACTCCCCTCCCACAGTGAGCCTGGGCTGCCTCCACCACCAAAAGAGGCAAAGTTGATGCTTTGGCAATCCTGGACCTGGCCGTAAGGAGGCTGATTGTTCTCACATATTCTCTCTTGGAAAATACACTTTGGGAGGCTTGAAGCCACCATGTAAGAAATCCAATTACCTTGGTAAATGGAGAGACCAAATGGAGAGGCCACAAGAGTCCCTCAAACTGTATGAAGAAAGAGAAAGTTCCATTGTCTTGGCCCAAGATGGACCTTCATGTTTCTCCAGCTCTAGCCATCATCTACCTATTATCATTGCCCACGTGAGCCCAGTCAACCCTCAAAACTACAAGAAATAATAAAATGTGGTCATTTTAAGCCACTAAATTTGGGGTGATTTGTTACAAACAGTGAATAACTTCAGCTCTAAACATTCTGTCACAAAGGCTGAGGCTAATCTGTGAGGTGAATCTGGCCCATAGATGCATGCTATTTGATATGCATCATTTTTTTTGAAGTTGTATTAGATAACATTTAAAAATTGGGAAATCTCACATAAAAATCTAGATTTCTGGCTTCGGACCTACATTACCACATGGTAGAAACCAACAGCAGCAGCAAAGTAGTTACCTCCTCCATAGGTATAGTCTCAGCCTATTCTCATCCAGTCTAGAATAGTTTCTATCTGCGTCCCCACCTCTGCTCCATTACACTGCCCAGTCTCTGTAAGATCATCTTTAACCTCTCAGTGCTTAGCAGAGTGCACGGCACAGGACTGGCCCTAAATCCCTACTTGCTCAGCAATTGCACACAGCATTCACTGTTCTTATCACCCCTACATGATTGCCAAATCCTGTTGTTTCTACCTGTATATCCTCTCTTTTCCAATTGCATCATCACTCTTCATGACCTCTCTTCAATAATTCCAAGAGCCTCCCAAGGGTCTCCTGGCCTCCATGCTGTGCCTCCAATCCATTCTCTCATCCCTACTAAGATCAACCACTTACAACACAGATTTAGGCATATCATGGACGTTCCTCAAGTCTTCAGTTGGTTTCCTATTGTAATAATGTGCCAGATGTTACTCTGGGGAAACGGGAAGTGCTCAGGATCACAAGGTATCTATTTTTGTTGGGTTTTTTTTTCTGATTTTAGAGAGGAAGGGAGAGGGAGAGAGATAAAAACATCCTATATAATAAAGAGTTAATATGCAAATGATCATCATGCCCTCATGCCATAAGGGCTCAGACACTCAACGCTGAGAAGAGAGGAATAGGGACCAGCCAGGCACAAATGAGGTCAAATGAGAGGAATGCAGCCAGGCTGTGGCCCTGAAGAAAGACAAGCTGCCCGCCCTGCGGTTCCGGGTGCCAGCACCTGCGCCTACGGTCTGGGAGAGGGACATGCTGCCCACCTGTGGTCCCAGGCACCTGTGGCTTCAGCCCAGATGAAGCTGCCCTCCCATGGTGCCCTGTGGCTGTGGCCAGCCCAGGCAAAGCCGGCCTGAGTCCTGGATGCCTGCGGCCAGCCAGAGAGAAGGAAGACTGGGTCCCAGTGTCTGCAACAGGCCACAGTAGGAAATCCTGGGTCCCGGATGCGGAGCAAGGCAGAGGAGGTTAGAGGTGATCAGGCCAGCAGGGGAGCAGTTAGGGGTGATTAGGCAGGCAGGCAGAGGTGGTTAGGGGAGATCAGGCAGGCAGGCACAGGGGCAATCAGGCAGGCAAGCAGGCAGGCAGGCAAGAGGTTAGGAGCCAGAGGTCCTGGATTAAGAGAGGCATTTGGACATCCCCCAAGGGGTCCCAGATTGCAGGACCTGGACCTGGTCGTAAGGAGGCTGGTTGTTCTCATGTACCCTCTTCTCTAGTCAATGATAAAAGAGATTTATTTATTGGCTACCTCCTACACATGTTCCACACTGGGCATTAAGCTCGCAACCCAAGCATGTGTCCTGAGTGGGAATCAAACCACGACCTCCTAGTTCATAGGTCGACGCTCAACCACTGGGCCACACTGGCCAGGTGACACTATTTCTTATAACTGTATGGCATAAACTACAATTATCTCAAATAAAAAGTTTAACATTTAAAATTTATGGAAACTTTACATATTCTTTGAACAATAAATTCCACTTGTATCAAAACTAAATTTCTATGAATTTTTAAAATGTCTTGGTTGCTCCCTAGCACCTAGAGAACAAAGTCCAAACTCACTCAGCCAGACTTTCAAGGCTCTCCTCATTTTGTCCTTCACTGAAAACAACTCCTAATCCCTGAACCCCTCAAACACACACTGTGTGCATTTGCTCACCTGGGGCCATCATCAATCATCCTGTAAACTCTCTTCATTCTCCAACATAGAGTTCAAACCCACCTTCCACAAAGCCTTCTTGAAGCCTCCCAACAGAAAGTAATCGCTATGTAACAACCCGCCAGATTTTACTTGAACCTCCGAGACCCCTGCCACCTGGGTTTCAGAAGTATTTTGTACATACAAGGCAGTAGGGACTACATACCTATCTCCTGCTCTCTCCTCCCAATTTCATAGAATAAGCCAGATCAGAGGGTTTTCCCACGATTATGTGGCAGAATGCTAGGCTTCAGATGTCCCCTTACAAAACCTCTGCTCCTTCTACTCCTGAGGGACTGGCATTATTTATCTTCATAACCACTGTCAGGTAACACAATCACTAACAGAATTCTGCGTCTATTAGTAGTGAGTCTGCCTTGAATTAAACTAGAGTAGAGGACAAATACTGGCATCATATGATACCCAAATAGAGTTACCTTCAAAAAGGGTGAACAAGCATTTCCCCTCTCCAGTTTTAAACACAGAATAATTATATCTTTCACAGATACAAAAAATAACAGTAAAAAGAGCGACATTTTCCATCATGTATTCCCTGTTTTCATTTACACATCAGTAAGTGAACACCAACTGGAATTTTCCACATTTGCTCTAAACCCAAAGAGGTCAACTGACAGTTTAGGGGCAAGGAAGATTTGGAATATAAATTTGAGAAAATGTATTTTGTAGGTTGAGAATTTTTATCAGATAGGGAAATGTGTTTAGTATATTTTAAAGACAATTCAATGTTATATGTATTCAAAGATAACAAAAATATAGGCAAACTTTAAATGCATTTCATAATTTATATTAATATAAAATTATAGTTTGGGGCTGACTGCAGGGTTGAAAGAAAATGTGCCCACTGACATTTCTCATCATGTGATTAAACACCTTCATTCCTCAAACTCTTCATACCCCTTCCCCCCTTACAGGAATCTGGTGAAGCAAACTGGGCAACTCTGCATATAGAAGTTCCATTTCCTCCATTTTCTATTCAGAGAACCATCACTTGATCAGAGGAGCAACGTGCCCAGTGAAGAGTTGCCATTTGATTCAGTTCTGACCAATGAGATGCAAGGAGACATCCGCAGAGGGTTTCTGGGAAAGCCTGTGTTTTCCCACTACAGATTTGACCTTTTTTTCTTTACCCTCTCTTTAAAGCAGATATGACAACTGGAGGAACAGCAACCATCTTGCAACCACAGGTAAAAACCATGAGGAAAACACCAAGGCAAGTCAGTGTGAGGATCCCTCTGATTTCATGGAGCCACTAGAGGAATGATCATGGTCATGAACCTCTGACTTCTTGTACAAGAGTAAATGGATCCCTATTGTTCAGGCAACTGTTAATTGTTTATTGACTTCCATGCATGAAAATGTAAACCTGACTGAAACAAACTTTGCCCCAGAATAGTGCCAACCCTAAAGCTCTCCCAGCGAAGTGGCACTGTTCTACCTTGCACCCCTCACACGAGGCAGCACTGACATCCACTCTACCCAGCCTGAGTCTCTCTCCTCAGAACTCCTTATCTGTAAGTTCCCTGTTCTACCACTTCCCCCCTCGTTCTGTCACCACTTAAGTCTAAATAATCACCCAGGCCTGTGCTTCTTCACCCCTTGCATCTCTCCATTTAATGCCACTCTCTTCCTTTCTAAGCCACCATGCACACTCAAGGCGGCATTCTCTCGTGTCTGCACTGTTCCTTATTGGTCTTTGCACAGTGATCTTTCAGAAACACAAATAGGGTCCTATGGTTCCTACTTAAAACTCTTCCATACCTCCCTCTTGGCCTTTGAATAAAGTCCATCTTTCTAATCATGGCTTAACAGGTCCTCCATTCTATGACCCCGATGACACTAACCTCGGATTCACTTTCTCTCCAGGTTCTAACCTTCAAAGCATTCCATACTCTCAGCAGATATCTGCACCTATCCCAGAAATAGTTTTCCCATGCATATAGAAGTAGTACTCTACACATGAGGAGGCACTAACATATACTTTACCCAGCCTTGGTCTCTCTCCTCTAACTTGACTCATCTCTCCAGAACATATAATCTAGGAATTTCATCAGCACTTCCATGTGGTAACTTGAGAATTTGTTTCTAGGCCTGGTACAAATATCTGCACTTCTCTGCATATCTGACAGCTCAGTGCAAGCTCCCACCTTCCTTGAAAACACAGGGTACTACCATATCAAGTGCTAGTCAGATCCCTGCCTTTCTCACAGCCCTAAATTCTAATCACTGCTTCCTTATCCCCTACCTTCTTTAAAAACAACAAAAAAAAGGGGGGGCTGAACTTAAGGATATATTGTGAAACAACACAAAGGTTTAAATATGGATACTGCAGACACAGTGACCCAAATGACTAATGTGGAAAATATTACCATCAGGAGAACAAGTGCTTATCCATTCATTTCCCATGGTGCATAGTCATGATGCATGGTTCTCAGTCATAAATGAGATATAACATGAGAAGTTTAAGAAATGTCAAAACTTCATGAACACAATCTCAGTGAAGATATGAAACAGATACAAACTTTATTTAAACATGCTTTATGTGATGGCTTTTATGTTTTTCTATTTTGGAAATTTTAGTTCCTAGTGATTCCTATGAGTCATCTTCCATGAATACAAGGCTGTTCACCTAATACTGACCCTGATTAACTTCTATCTTCTATGACGTATGAAATTATAAATGCATGTTTATAAGACTTTTGCTGAATATTGTCAATTTTCTGAAATAGCTCCATTTATACAAAAATACCCAAAGTAAGAATAGACCCCAACATTATTTTCCACATACTAGTCATATTGATTTCCATGGAGAATTTGTGTAATCATCTTAGAATATAACTTCTACCTAAGCCAGAGACATATTAACAACAGAATTTAAAATAATGGAAACAATAATAGTGATGTAGTAATAATTATAAGAAAAGTATTCACTGTAGCTATGACTGTAGTATTTCCATATTTCAGACCCTATGTTAAAAATACTTTACATACTCATTATCTCATTGATTTCTCATCAAATTTGGCACTACTACTAGAATCATCCCCATATTACAAAGAGAAGAAACTGAGGCTCAAAGAAGTTAGCAACTTATTCATAATTGTACATCTTGCACATGGTGGAACCTGACTTGTGACCTTACTTTCCTCTGCAGATGCAGAGGTCTCAGTCACAACTGCAAACTTTTATGCAGCACTTGTCATGGACCAGGAGCTGGCAAATTCTCAGTCTTCATAACAACCCTATGGAGCAGGTCTCACTATATCCTTATTTTACATATATGAAAGGGTCAGGCCAGGATGGCCCAGCCAATAAAGCCAACGATCCAGGATTCAAACTCAGGCCAGGCCACTGGAGTCTCTGCGCTTCACTACCACCTATCCACTGTGCCATCCCAAGTAATAAAAATCTCTCTAGGGCATGCAGAATGTGCTGGGCATGGTGACCCTTCCCATCCATTAGCCCAGTGGTCGGCAAACTGTGGCTCGCGAGCCACATGTGGCTCTTTGGCCCCTTGAGTGTGGCTCTTCCACAAAATACCACAGCCTGGGCAAGTCTATTTTGAAGAAGCGGTGTTAGAAGAAGTTTAAGTTTAAAAATTTTGGCTCTCAAAAGAAATTTCAATCTCTGTTGACTAATGAGTTTGCCAACCAGTGCATAAGCCCATGAAACCTTTGTAATAAGTCTGAGGTAGGTGGTTTTGCTCCACATTACAGATGGGATTCTGGGGCTCTGAGAAATTAATTCTGTTTCCCAGGGTCATACAGGCAAGAAATGCCACAGTGGCAAATAGAAGCAGCAGTCTTGGGTTTCATTCTCACCTCCCCACTTCTTGTCCTGAGGCATGAGTGGCTGGGAAACAGTGCATATCAGATTTTCCACCTCTTTAAAACTGCTTGGTTTGTATAGTTTAGAGTGAGTCTACCCATAGATACCTCTGAGCGAATCTTCTGGGAGCCAGTGAAACCACAGTGCATCCTGCAGAACAATGCATGCTTTCTCTATGAATTAAACACCCACCCAGCTTTGGAAAAGCCTATCTTTGTGATATGAACACATGGAATAATTTCATTTGAGAAATAAACAGAGCCACTGTCGTCGTTTTCTCTCTCACCCAGTAGGAAACTCTGCTCTTTCTTTCTTCTGAAGCAAGTGTCACTCCGTTTTTTCTTTCTACCCACTTCAAAGTTCCATTAGATAAGCCAAAACAAATACTCCCAAAAGCATTATGAATCCTCATAAGAAATAATAATAGTTCTCTAGTAATTTTTAATAAATAGAATGGAAGTGGATCTAAATAGAAATAAAGCTCATTTCTAGAAAAGAATTAAGGAACAAAAATGGAACTACAGCAAAATAGGTTGATAAATTATAGCCCAATGTGTCAAGGCCATGCCAGTTAAAGAATGCTGACTTGCGTATGTCACTGAGTTCTGCTTTTTTAGTCAATTTTAATAAAATTCCACAAGGCCACAGAATTATGTGGTATTCAAAAATCACATCTTCAGTATCTCCAATAATATACAATAACAGCTGTTATCCTTGGCCAGGATGGGCACAGACATTTAATATGAATAGACAAGAGAAAAGGCAAGTCTGCCTTTTAATCATTTAGTCTTTCATTTATGAGCCCATTAATCCACAAATATTTATACAGTGCCTCTCTGTGTCAGATCCTGGACCTGACACAATAGTGAAAGAAACAGCTGTGCTTGCCAGCCTGTTGGAGTTGGGAAACAGACAATGACCACATGGGTAAATGTAGGATAATTCTATAAGTAATTAAGTCGTATGAAGGAAAATATCAGGAAACTATAAAAGAATAGCATGGCAAACTAACTCAGAAGATGAAGGAGGCAAGGAAGAAGGTCAGGAAGCAACATCAAATGAGAATGAAGATGGATAGAAAGTAGACAGAGAATGATAGGAAAGTGTTTAAGATGGTGGGAAGAACATGTGTAAAGGCCTGAGGAAGAAAAGAATTAAAAGGAGGCAATGTGACATTGGAACCTACAGCTGTTGGATGTTTCCAGCGTAGGTGCTAATAGCTGACCTCATCCTTCTGAGAGTCAGGACACTTGTAACCTTGGTAACTTCTTGGCAGCAGGGCCTCCACTGCCCCAATGTATGCCAGGAGGGGCTAAAGGGCAGGGCAGGGCTAGTGGTGCCCTCCAATCTCCTGGGAAGTTGTTTCCAGAATCCTCAACCCGGAAACATACAACATTCTAGGCTTCCCAAGTTGAGGCCAGTAAGAGAACATGAAGAACAGATGTGGTCAGTGGGTAAAATGACTGGGGCTCCACTTGACAGAGTTCATACTAGAGGCTTGAAGATAAGGCACTACTTCTCCTCTGGGAAAAGAAATGAACTGACCAGCTGTGAGTCCATTGGGGGGCCAGCCAATGAGGGGCACTAAACCATCATAGGAAGTGGAAGAAATATGCTGATGGAAGGGAAGGGATTGAGATGACCAAAGAACATTCTTGAGTAATAAAAGATGGTTCCTAAACTGCCTTTTAAAGAGGGCTAATTGCAGGACTTTAATGTGCTAAACATTGTGATGCAAGTATGAGGCAGAACTAAATTGCTCAAGGATATAGAAGCGAGGCTGCGGGCTTCTAGTACCTCCTACCTGCTTGGCACTGGATGGTGGACAGATATCTAAAATAATAAAAGCATAATATGCTAATTAGACTGGACAACTGAACAACCTTCCATATGTCCTTCCAGATGACCTTCCGGACAAAGCCAAGGCTGTGAGGGCCAGGGCAGCCACCACGGCTGCAAGGGTCAAGCCCTTGAACAAATTTCATTCATCAGACCTCTAGTTTAAAGAATAAGTTTGAAGGTGCACCTGAACATTCGTCTTCCAGGACTCCCCACAGGCCTCAACCCTATTTCCTGCTATTAAGTCTAAAATTGAGCCCAACTATCATGGCTCAGTGGTTGAACATTGACCTATGAACCAGGAAGTCATGGTTCAATTCCCAGTCAGGGCACATACCCAGGCTGTAGGCTCGAACCCCAGTAATAAGTGCGCAGGAGGCAACCAATTAATGATTCTCTCTCATCATTGATGTTTCTCTCTCTCTCCTTCTCCATTCCTCTCTGAAATCAATATATATATATATATATATATATATATATATATATATATATATATATATATTTTAAAGACTGCTTTGAGGGAATACTCTCCTAACCATATACTCAACTCCTTGAGTAAAGAAGCTGGATCTTGTTTATCACTCTATCCTAATTGCTAGCTCACCATGACACTCAATAAAATTACTCTGTTTTCTATAGCAGAAAAATATTAAGGGCATATAATAACACAATCTGTACTTAACCCACACCAATTAGTCTGTGAACAACCCTTAATGTTAATACATAAAATTACTTCACACTTTGCAAGATTTTCAATGTGAAATCTTTACCGAAATTAGAGTGCAGTAAGATCATTCATACATCTGAGGTCCAGCTCTGCATGCTCAAAAAGAAGCAGTCTGCCTCAGATATGAAATACTCAAACACACTGAAGTGGGGAGGGAATCAAATAATCCACAGACAGGCAGTATCAAAATCTAGAAAGTCAGTAATAATGGTCTAGTCCACTAGCTTTGTTTCATAAGGAGGAAACATTAAGTGGAGATTTCAAGTGGGGGCAACTCAAAAATAAGTTAACAGTGAATTTTTTGCATTCCTTATGATTCTAGAGGGCCTCATCTACAGTGTATACTCCTACATAGTAAAAAGCTAATATGCAAGTGATCAAACAGTGGACTGACCATACACTATGATGTGTGCTAACCACCAGGGGGCAGACACTTAATGCAGGAGGTTCCCTCTGGTGGTCAGTATGCTCCCACACGGGGAGCACAGCTCAGCCAGAAGCTAGGCTCACAGCTGGCGAGCACAGTGTCAGTGGTGGGAGTCACTCCCGCCTCCGTGGCAATGATAAGGATATCCGAATGATGGCTTAGGCCCACTAAGCCAGCTGTCAGTCGGATATCCCCCCTCAGGGCTCCCAGACTGAAAAAGGGAGGTCAGGCTGAGGGACCTCTTTCCCTCCCTCCCCCTGCCAAGTGCAATGAATTTCATGCACCAGGCCACTAGTATTATTATAAATTTACTTATTTATATATGCATTCCCCCTTCCCTACTCATAAACTTCATGAGTACAAAGATTTCAATAGTGTGGTTCACTGCTATATTCCTTGTACCTAATAAGAGTGACTACCACATAGTCAATGTTAGTTGAATAACAGGTTATATGAATTAGTAGATGGAGTTTAAAAGTGGCCCAAATCCAGAGAATGCAAGAGCCATGAAGTATCTGATAGTGTCGGGCAGTCCCACGGAAGCAGCTGTGGCCTGTGTGTCATCTACCATCACCATGTACCCACTCTAGAACTGGCATTCACTGATAGCTTGTGTGAAAGTCAGTAAACTAAGAAATGAAGTGACATAAATTCTTGTCAACGCAATCCCCTTTGAGGCAGTGTGACTCTGGGTTGAAGAGTGACCTAGAAAGCCAATAATTTATCAGAAACAAGATGCTCTTATATGCACAGATGCAGAAGTCACTTCTGAATGGCTTCCCAGTGCCCTTCAGCTAGAGTAGAAGAGATGGCTTACTTAGATTGGGCATCCAAAAAAAAGAGCCCAGATTTCAAAAACTTTGGCATGAACCAACTTTTGCTATTAAGCCTAAATGGCTGGCATCATTCTAAATCTAAAACCACCAGGCTTCAATTATAACTAATGACAGATACATAAAGGAAGATATTAAGAGTGGCCAAAAACAAGGCAGTAGGAACCAAGGGCAGATATTAAAACTACATAATATTTGGCCCAGCCATCAAGGAAAAAAAAAATAATAACATCCAGACAGACTCAAACTAACATAAACAATCTGTGCTCATTCACATTTAAAACCCCAGTAACATTTGCATGCATGCTATATCTCATCCAGTACCTAAAACAGTGAATACAGCCACAAAGAAATACTTGTCCAAACTTGAAAAACACAGGCTAATTCTAATTTACAAAAATGAAGTACCAAGGATCACCAAATGCCTTGCTAACTTCCAGTCTAATTCAGAGCTTTAGAGCCCAACACACATGAATTTAGAATCAAAATCTTCCACTGCCAGCCTTATTAGGCCCTTTTAGGTACTGGGCATGCTACCCAAACCAAAGTTTTTCATGATGTGCCTTACTATCTCTCCTTGGCAACATAAACACCTGTCTCATTTTAACTCATTTGCTCGAAAAGTGATTGATTTCAACAAATTTTGAATCCTGGGGCCATTTTTAAATGGCATTAATTTAACATGAAATCATTTTTTTAAGAAAGGAAAAAGTACTAGAAAACAAGTATTGAAAATGATTTTAGCATTTCATGAATCTTCCTCTCCAAAATTCCAAATTTCCACAGCTAAATCGGAGATGAACACCGTTCTCTGAAGTCCATGATGGCTAAAGCAGGTGCGGGCTGGTGCCCCCTGTAGAAAGCTTCCATGTGCTAATGGCACATTGCTAGGGAATCATCTGGGACCAGTCAAAACCATAAGGCTATTAATTCTGACCTAAGCCAAGTCCAATAAACAAGTGTCATCCCCACAGGAAATGAGTTAAGCTGGCCTTCAAAGTCATCTAAGCAAATACTCAAAGAGTGCCTTTATAAGAAGCTGCTCATGAAATCCTTCTGCTGTTGATTTTGCCCAACTGAAATAAAAAAAAATCACTAGAAATGTTCATTTCAGAAAAGAAATTTAAATGGAGTGACTTTTAGTTGGTTTTAAGTGACCAACTAAAAGAGTCTCTAAGCACTGCCCTAGTCTCTCTGACCACCACCTACATAGCAATAATTGGTGCATGATAAATATTTAAGAAACTAACATGGAATGAATCCAGCTCCACCTACATAAAATCAAGTTTCTGATCTGGAAATTCTAGACCATAAACATGAGAGAAGAGGTCACAGCCAGTTACCATGCTATATATATTCTTCTCGTGTCTGAATAGCATACTCATTTCCAAATGTGGCCACCTTCAGGCTTTTGTTAATGTTAAGCCTACATCTAAAACATTTTATTTCTCAGGTGAAATGAGTCTCATCTTTGAAGACTTCTCTCAAATATGACCCTCCAGAAAGCTGTTCCTACTTGTTCTTCAGATTTCATCGCTTCCTACATTCAACCATCTGGGCCCTGGCCTTACTTGCCTCAGACTCTGACAGTATTCTGTCTTTTGTCATCATTGTTTCTTGCCTTATTACTCTATTTAACAAGGTTTTTGAGGAACAGAACCATACATTAAAATTCCTCTCGCCTGCTAGCAGGTTGTTGTATCCCCAGCAGATATTCAGTAAAAATGGGTTGAACTGAGAGGATCTCAGTCTTTGATCTAATTATCTCAAAATCTTCAATTAGTCTAATAGCTTAAGGACTAAACCCACTTAAAAATTAACTTAAAATGTACATACAGTGACATCACTCTAAATTATTAACCTACCCACTCTGTGCTTATTTTCCTACCTGGAAAACCAGGCCAGCCATAAGAACAACCTTCCCTATACAGGCGACTCTAAGAGTGATGAAGTAATTTCCTTCAAAGATGATGAGGTTTTCAGGATTCTCTGGAATGCATACCTATGCATTAATGTGTCATTATTAATAGGTCCCTTCAGGTAGAAGCAACAGTAGAACATTTCAGAATTTTCAAGCAACTGCACACTATATACTCAGGTGTCAACATAATCTCAATTTGATGGTCCCATTGCTTACAAAGGTATAAAGAATTTAGGAGACAGATTTATTAAAGATACTGAGAAATATTTCATCAAACTTGTGAATTATTTTTATACCCATGTTCCAAGGGTGTTATTCACTGTGTTTGTATAAGCATGCATACATATATCTGATTGAAGAAATGGATAACAGGGTAAAGGGTAAGTTTTACCCCCATACTAGGGTTTCTAGATTTACCAAATAAAAATACAGAATGCCCAGTTAAATTTTAATTGAGATTAGCAAAAATAATATTTTATTATGCATACCTCATGAAATTTGGACCATAGTTATACTAAGAAAGTATTCTTTGTATATGTGAAATTCAAATTTAACCGGACACTCAGTATTTTATCTGGCAACCCTACTCCAAATCCAGAAATTATATTATTGAATCTTGAATTTAAAAAAAGAGAGAGAGAGAAAAGCATATAGCAATGAATTTACCTTGTGAAGTCTTCTTAATCTTCAGATAGAATACAGCAACTCACCACATGGGGCACAGAATACATCAGAAAGCTTGGGAAATGGTGGCAAGGAACCAGCAGAGTCAAGTGTGTGTGCTGTATGCCAGATACTATGCCTAATCCTTGATGTGCATTATCTCATTTAAGTCTTACCACATCCACATGGCTAGGAATTAGTAATATTGCTATTACAATTATTACTTTACAGATAAAGAAAGCAAGAAACAAAGAGAACAGGTTGCCCAGTGTAATGAAGAAAAAGAGAAGAGTCAATCCCAGGCAGGTTTAACAAAAGGACTTACATGCATAAGTGTTACCTTACTTTACAGGTGAACAGAAACAGAATCCCAGTAATCTGCTCCAAATTCAAACAGTAGCTATTCAGGGATTAAAACACAGGAGAGTCTGACTCCAAAATTTTAGCCCTACAATATATATCTGCCCAAGTCATGCAAAATGGAAAATGTGCACGTCCCAGCTGAACCAGCTACAGTTACCATAGTAATAAGTGAGAAAGTATTATCTTTCAAGAATGGTGCTAGAACTTAGAATTGCTTCCTAGGAGGTTTTATCAGATCTATCCAGCTGAATTTTGATTCCTTATGATCAAAAGATTTTCCTGGGTTGGATGGAGAATGTAAAGATTTTCATTTAGGGCCGTGGCCGGCAAACTGTGGCTCTCTGGCCACTTAAGTGTGGCTCTTCCACAAAATACCATGACCTAGGTGAATCTATTTTGGAGAAGTGGCGTTAGAAGAAGTTTAAGTTTAAAAAATTTGGCTCTCAAAAGAAATTTCAATCGCTGTACTGTTGATATTTGGCTCTGTTTACTAATGAGTTTGCTGACCACTGATTTAGGGGAAGAATTTGTTGTTACTGCCCTTTCTATATCAAAACATCTCTTTAAAATAAGCCACTTGATCGATCCAACATGGTGGCATAGGTAAACACCTACACTGCTGCCTCGCACAACAATTTCAAAACTACAACTAAAAGACAGAACGGACATCATCCAGAACCACAGGAAAGCTGGCTGAGTGGAAATTCTATAACTAGAGGGAGAGAGAGGGACTCACAGAGACCCAGAGGAGCTGCAAAAAGCTGAGGTACAGACATGCTCACGTGGAGAGAGCGGGTGCTGGAGTACCTGGCTGGTTTTCTCTGGCAGGAGGGAAACAGAGACTCTCAAAGGCACTGAACCCCTTATCCTACGACACCAAACCCCAGATCCAGCCGAAACTCATACGGGAGGAGTTTGGACTGTGAAAAGGGAGAGGTGCACGGAAATTTAGGGGAGTCGCAAAAGATCAGAGGTCTCGTGGCGTGCACGGCACTGCCAGGGGACAGACTGCTGATTATGCCGCTGGCTTTCGAGAGTGGGTGGGAGACAGACCCTCCCAACTGTGCCACTTCTGACTCCACTAATCCCGTTTCGGGTAAAACCCCAGGGACCTAGACTCCTGTGGTCCTGGAGCGCAGGGGAGCCAGAAAGGCAGAGGTCTAGAGGCACTGTGCACGTGCACAAGGACCACTCCAGCGATTACCCAGTCACATGAGACTCAGGGGCTGTGGAGGGTGGGGCTGACTGGAAGGCAAGGCGGTCCCTTAAGCCCTGAGACTCAACAGAGAGGCTTCTGTGGTTTTGCAAGTCTGGTATCATAAGGCTGAATCCAACACAGAAGTTCTCCCAGGATAGTGAAAATGCCGAGACAAGGGAAGGGATCACAAACAAAAGAAATGGAGGAAAACAAACGACTGGATATAGAGTTCAAAACCACGCTTATAAGGTTTTTCAAGAATATCCTAGAAAAGTTGGATAAAGTTAGCGAGACCCAAGAGGAGATGAAAAAGGACCAACTAGAGATGCAAAAGATCCAACTAGAGATGCAAAAGATCCAAGTAGAGATGGAAAAGGACCAACTAGAGATGGAAAAGGACCAACTAGAGATGAAAAAGGACCAACTAGAAAATAAACATTCACTGACTGAAATTAAAAATATTATACAGAGTCCTAACAGCAGACTAGAGAAAGACAAGAATCAAGTCAAAAATTTGAAATATAAAGAAGCAGAAAACACTCAACTGGAAAAGCAAGAAGAGAAAAGAATCCAAAAATGTGAACATAATGGAAGGAGCCTCTGGGACAGCTTCAAGGGTACCAACATCAGAATTGTGGGGGTGCCAGAAGAAGAGAGAGAGAGCAAGATAGGGAAAACCTATTTAAAGAAATAATGACTGAAAAATTCCCACATCTGGTAAAAGAAATAGACTTACAAGTCCAGGAAGCACACAGAACCCCATATAAAAGGAATTCAAAGAGGTCTACACCAAGACACATCATAATTAAAATACCAAGAGAAAAGACAAAGAGAGAATATTAAAAGCAGCAAGAGAAAAACAGTTCATTACCTACAAGGGAGCACCCATACGACTGTCAGCTGATTTCTCAACAGAAACGATGCAGGCCAGACAGGAGTGGCAAGAAATATTCAACGTGATGAACAGCAAGAACCTACAACCAAGAATACTCTATCCAGCAAAGCTATCATTCAGAATTGAAGGGCAGATAAAGAGCTTCCAGATAAGAAAAAGCTAAAGGAGTTCATCAACTCCAAACCAGTATTATATGAAATGCTGAAAGGTACTCTTTTAGAAAAGGAAGAAGAAAAAAGTAAAAGCCAAAAAATTATGAACAAATACATATCTATCAACATGTGAATCTAAAAATTAAGTGAATTAAAAATTTGATGAACAGAATAAACTGGTGAATATACTAGAATCAGGAGCACAGAAAGGGAGTGGACTGATAATTCTCAGGGGGAAAGGGGGGAGGGGTTTACAGGAAGAGACTGGATAAAAATCATACACCTATGGATGAGGTCAATGGGAGGGAGGTAAGGGCAGAGGGAAGGGTGGGAGTTGGGTGGAGGGGTACTATGGAGGGGAAAAAAGAGAAACAAATGTAATAATCTGAATAATAAAGATTTAATTTAAAAAATAAGCCACTTATTCAACATCCACCAGTCTTACTGCCTTGAGGCAAATTCTTGCTCCTGCACAGGAATTCCAAACATTGGAAATAACCTGAAACACAAACATGAAGGCCAATTTGAAGTAGCCACCAAAGTCAGCTTTAATATCCAATTGTGTGTGGAAGGACCACAAAAGCCAAAATGTTTCCTCTTGGATCTGAAATTAAAAGCCAGGATTATTCCACGTAAAATAACAGAGTTCAGAAAATATCGGAAATTCGCAGAACTTTTACCCGAAGCAGATTTTCCTATGCGAGGCCTCATATTCCTTATTCTGGTGCCTGCCTATGTTTGGAATAAAGAGAGATGTCTTTAATCTGTGTATGGAGTATACACGTGCAATACAATACATATACAGCACCGTGCTTATCAAACTTTACCCTCCAAACCTACTTTAGGGAGCAAAGAGCCCCATCAGTCAGATAGTGAGTCAGCTGCGGCAAAGGGCGGGACATGGCTGGAAATGGGATGAACATTTAGAATTTTTCTCATGTAACTTATAAGGAATACACAATAATCTGTCACAGTCTGTTTATCTAGCTGTGTCTCCCATGAGCATATGGGCTTCCCAGATGTGTGGTACAGAATAGGCACCAAATATATTTTGAATGAATGAAGAAGCCTTAACCACTGCCCTGGTAAGCAGTGTATAGCCTTTGCCCTCGTTGCTCTTGAAATCTGTGGCCAAGGTTTGTATCCTCTTGCACTCACAACCTCTCTTTGGGGACGAATAGTGCACACGTACCCTTATTTCTGACACGGACTATTAAGCTAGAACCATCCTAACTGACTTCTGTGACACTAGACCTGGCGATCCTCCAACCCATTCTTCATTTGGCACTGAGTGTTGGTCCTCCATATCAGGCCATCCGTGCTCCCCAGTGCTTCACCCAGGCTCCCCAGTGCTCCATCTAAGCTCCCCCGTGCTCCAGCCACACTCCCTGGTGCTCCATCTTGGCTCCCTGGTGCTTCTGCCACGCTCCAGAGCTCACAATGTGCTGCCCTCCAGCCCATGCCTCCCAACTGCTGAATGCTCTCAACTTGTCTGCTTGGCAGCCATATTTCAAGAATGAATTCAAACTTCATTTCTTCTGGAGATTTCACGCTTACCTTCTCCCCTCCATCGTTTGTCCCAAAGTTTCAACTTCAGGCCTAGCATCACATTCCTGCCACTGTGGGTTATGAGAAGGCAGACCTCCATCTTAGGGGTGGCCCACTAGCACCAGCAGTGGCTGGCAGGCTGCAAGTTTTAAGCAATCATTTCTTAGATGGATAAATGGACTTCAGAGCATAAAAGGGAAAACTCTGTTACTCTAATCATTCCTTGATATCATATCCGCCAGAAGAATATGCCTGAACCCATTCACTGAGTTCTATCTATATCTGCTAAGTCTACCAGAAAAAAATGACGAAGAGACAATAATGTGTGCCAGTGCCATTGCTGCTGTTTGAGTACCTGCTGACGAGAAGCTTCACAGAATATTGCCTACTTGTAATCAGGCCTGAGTATCAAAATCAAAATGACCCAAAATCAAGAATTATAGGGACTTCAGAAAGAAGGTACCTCTTAAAAAGCAATTAAATTTCCCCTCCAGTCTCCACGGTGAGAGATAAAAGCCTAAGGCTCCTCCTGGGTCCACAAGGCAGAGCATCTGCCACTGTCCTGGGAGAGCACATGGCCCGTCTACACTGTCCTGGGAGAGCAGAATGGCCCCATCTACACTGTCCTGGGAAAGCAGCACAGCCTGTCTACACTATCCTGGGAGAGCAGAATGGCCCCATCTACACTGTCCTGGGACAGCAGAACAGCCCATCTACACTGTCCTGGGAGAGCAGCATGGGTCAATCTACACTGTCCTGGAGAGAACAGCATGACCTGTTTACACTGTCCTGGGAGAGCAGCACGGCCCATCTACACTATCCTAGGAGAGCAGCACGGCCCATCTACACTATTCTGGAAGAGCTGAATGGCCCCATCTACACTGTCCTGGGACAGCAAAATAGCCCATCTATACTGTCCTGGGAGAGCAGAATGGCCCATCTACACTGTCCTGAGAGAGCAGCATGGCCCAATCTACACTGTCCTGGAAAGAACAGCATGGCCCGTCTACAATGTCCTGGGACAGCAGCACGGCCACGTCTACACTGTCCTGGGACAGCAGCACGGCCACATCTTCACTCTCCTGGGAGAGCAGCACAGCACTACCTCACTACTATGGCCTAACCTGATCCTTCACTGTACGTTAAAGAGACTGAGTCCTGACACATGGTTACCTCTGGTCACAGCTGGGCCTGGAACCGGGCCTCCCAAAACATCCACTGAGTAACTATTAGGTCCTGCATAGTGTCATTGGCTGGACTAAAATGGTAAATAAAAGCATTCATGGTCATCAACCTAGTGAGATTTATAATGCCTACCTCCCTTCTGCTATCAAGTTACTATTTTCTCATATTTAATGACATTTCCTATAAGAATTCATTTTTAAAAAATATTTCATCCAAACAGTCCAACCAATTCATAACTATTCTTTCTTTTCCTGCTTTACTCTATTCATTCAAACTTATAGAAACTCACATTTAACCCAAAAATCCCATGGCAATATTTGAAATATTTTTCAGATAGTGCACCATTCTCAAATTTCAATTCAAAGAACTCGTCATAACATGCAACGAAGCAGTGGCTGGGTGTGTGAGGTCCTGCAGAGCACCTGCTCTCAAGATTGAACCCCCATAACTGCACTCAGGAACTCCCTCCAGTGCTACAAGTTCTTACAGTAGGGACATTCTATTTTATGCCTAATCCAAATCTTACCACTAAAAGGTAAACTAAATCTATTCTATCATCAAAGACAGTGAGAAAGAACCAGTCACCACCTTACACCAAATAGTGTAGTTCATGTGATTTGGGGCTACTCTTCTATTTAATCTCTTTTTTCCTTAAAAATTAGCAACATTAAATAGTGGGAAAATTAACCAGGAAAAGGGACTGCTCTGAAATCTTAAATAGTTTAGCACAAAAGAAAGTTTTTTCAAAGGAAGTAATCGACCCCAAGTGGAAATACTTATGTATCTAATAATTTCCAATAAAAAGTTTACATTTTGACTCTGGAATAAATAGGTGATTTTTCAAATTCATGGTTTGCAAAATACCAAGGCACCAAGCAACTCTTATTTCCATAAAGTAAAAAGACATTATTGTCTTATTCTAAACAGGATACCAGAAAACAAAACTGACACTGTGAACAAACAAATCTTAGCTAAAACTCATTGAAATAATCCAAATGGTTTCCATTCCAGGGAAAACAGTAAGTCAGCAGTTTGCATTCAACTGCCTTTTCCAAATACACAAAATAAGCAAAAACACCACCAGAGGAAAGTGCAAACGCCGAACCCTTTCTATTTCTGTTTCCAAGGACTGCAATTCGATCACTGCCACCCCTGCATGACCAGCCACCACTTATGCTGGCTTCCAGGTGGCCTCAGCGCCCGCCCAGAAGCTCAGAGAACTCCCAGGAAAGATACAGGCGCCATCACTCAAACCACAAAGAGAATAACAAGAAGCCTGGGCTCTGACTCTACCTGCTAGAGTAAGATTGGAAAGCCAAAAAAATAAATGTTCAAGAGTGTCAAGCAATCAGATCTGTCATAAAGAACGTTCAGATACTAAACAAGAAGACAATGGGGACAGAGCGAGGCATTCCTTAAAGAACAAAAGGCTCTGGGGGAAAAATAATAATGAATCACAACCCTTCACCTAATACCATAACAGCCTGGAGTTGGCGAAAGACTGTTGAGTAAAAATATTCTATATAAGGAAACTTACTTAAGGGAAGTATTCAAAACCCTTCACCCAGGATAGAAGACAAGCGATGTACAAAGTCAGGACTGGGAAAGTCTGTCTGGGGTTATTACAGGGCACATTAGAGTAACATCCTGGACATGAGATTATTTTTGAAGAACATTAACAGAAAAAGGAAAATAAAAACTGATGTTTTAACATGAAGACAGAGAACTCACATCCAAATCCCCACCCTCCCAAAGACTTGCAAGGACAACAGTCCAGAAAAGCAGCCAAATGAGGAAGTGGTATTCTCTTACAATTTCCGTTAATCCCCTCCAGCTGAAATTGAAGAAATCCAGTGACATCAGCATTTATGTGTGACCTAACAAGAATGGCAGAACCATAACTGCAGATCATCTGAGGGGAGGAACTGGGTGGGTACCTGGAGATCGTGTGTGAAATCCTGGAAAATAAATGTACTTTGCAGCGAATGACTTGAACAATTTCCAACACCAACACTGCCAAGACTAACATAAGAAGTGGGAAAGAAAAGTACAGTATAAGCCTCCAAACTTAATCACCAACCCAGTGGACCTTCTGAAAATGTTCACTGAAACCAGTGAACTGGGCATTTCTGAAAACAGAAAGGTGTCTTGCCACTTACGAACCAGAAGCAAAGGTCCAAAGTGACATGAAGTTGGTCCCTCTGTAAAAACATCTGCTACACAGTGAGCTGCAAGCTGAGTTCCTATGATTACCGCCTGCATTACCTTCTTGAAGACAGGCACGGACTCCAGTCCCTGGTCTCCTTTTCCCCTGAGAGAAAACAGCTCAGGGGAAAACCTACAAAGTGTTAGTATTTTGAAGATGTCCCACTTGAGTTCAGAGATGGACCAATAATAGGTATGAATTCCCAACATAAATGCCAACCATTAACTTTTCTTCAGGTCAGAGTAAAAGGGAGAAGAAAACCATACCAAACCTGACTGATCAAACAACCCACTGAAGAACGGGACACACTCACCGGGGCCACCGGGGCCCTGTGGCTGAACATTGAGTCCACCGAGCCACCTCGGAAAGGAGATGATTACAAAGATGCCACTACAGCTCTGCCACACACTTCCATACACCCTCCTCAACACTAGGAAGGCTAAACTAGATAGAGATGGACTGATAATTAATAGGCTCCTGGCAGCAGCAGCCAGCTGCTGTAACCACCAGTAATTGCTGCCTACTGAAGATGGCATGGAACCGGCATGGAACCCAGCCAGGAGGAGGGCGGGCACATGACAGGAATCATAAAGGTGAAACAGACTTTACTTCACAGGTTACCTGGAACCCATTCTAAACTGCCTCCTTATTTCCAGATGCAGTTAATGATAGCAAATAAATTCAAAATCATAATATGAGGATGAGATAAATCATTCTTATGGAAATATCACCACAGATGCAAGGAAATTCTGATGAAAACACATCTCTTCACATACCTCCAATCCCCAAATGTCATACATTCCTAACTTGGTCATGAAAATAATTATTCTTATAATATGTCCTACTGGGAAAGAAAAGTAATCCCATAATTGATATATTTTGACTTGGACAGCCTTGGAAAATATCCAATTTGCTGAGAAACTTTTCACAGCACATGGACACGGTTTATGCTCTCTCTTCTGACGTTAAAGCAATGTCCTTGTTGGTAAGTGCTCTAGGAGAGGAAAGGTATTCGGCATAGAAGTTGTTTACTGGAACAACTGAAGATTGCTGGGAGGGTAAAGGAGAGGGTTCATGCACTTTAAACCTCCAACCCCAGAAAACAAGACAACACATTAACCTGTTAAATTGATTACCAAACACTCATCTAAACAATATTCCATCAGAGAACACCAATACCTACTTCATGCTCCCCAACAAGAAGCAAACCACTGTACCTCTAACATCCTGAGATACCCAGAAACATGGAGACCAGAGGAGTCAACCTTCTACCATGGGAGACATCTATAGAGATAAATCAGGGCAGCAGACACATGGTTTTACAGTGACTAATACTGACCAAAACTGTTCATAAAGTCAACTCCACAGGCAAAGACTCTTCTCCTTCACTCAGAAAGCCCCTGGCTCCCTGCTGGTGCTGCAAAGGGTGCCTCTGACTTGCCAAACAGAAGTCATTACAAGGCTCCAGGCTTTCTGACAAGACGCAGCCCAGAAGACCCTATTGATAATTACTCGTGGAAATCACCAATGTTTCTTATGGTAAAGATACACACAAGGTAGCAAATCCAGAGCAGAAGCATTGAAACCTCAGGTGGTTTACACTTGGTATGTATGAAAATTAAGTGGAGTTTTTAAATTGTTGGTCTTTCTCCTCTCCCATTAATAAGAGTTAGAATGCTTTTACATTCATTTTAGGAATCTCTAACTCATCACTAATGGAACCCAATAAGAATATGGCTCATCATTAAAGCCATCAACCAAGTATTTGTATAACTTCTTCCTCTCTATTATATCATCATATCCTTTTATTGAAAACCTTTAACTCAATGCTTTGCAATGACTAATGCTCTTAACACACATGTCAAGGCAGAAACTATGTTCATTACACAACATTATGTTTCAAGACCTTTGACATTCAAAGATAAACAGTTTAAAATGGAACAGACTGGCTACAACTTTATGAAGACACACAGGAAAAGTAATTAACAAGTCAGGTTAAGGATGAAAAGAGAGAGAGGGGAGTGAAAAGCATCAAGATGTTCAGAGCTAAGTGTTCAGTGGTGGACCACAAGGATGGCTTTGTAGGCAAGACTTCTTGATATCATCAACTAGGAACATTAAAAGATCCTTAATGAGGAATGAGGAAAATGTACAACTTACACACCACACCCTTTAGAATGATTAACCACTATCTCATCTTTTGCTGCCTTTCCTGGAGCCCTCACAGCCTATCTCCTTTCCTTCTTCAGAAACAGCTTTGAAAACAAAGGACTGTGCAGCCAAGTGTGTTGGGAGCATCTTTAATGGATAGACCCGTTTATCTTGGATTCAGATCTCAACCACACCCAGTCTCTTGTCTTTACTTCATCAGAAAACTAGTCCTCTTTCTATTCCAAAATCAACATGAGTTGCCTTCCTAATCACTTCATATCCTAACTCACCTAGGTACCCCAATATACACTGTAGCCACCACAGCAAGTAGATAAGAGCGTGAGCTTTGAAGTCAGACAGTCCTCAATTTAAGTCTTGGTTCCTCCTTTATTTGAGTGATTTTAGACAAGTGATTTAAGATGGCTCAGCCTCAGTTTCTTCATTTATAAAATGGGATCCTACCTACCTCATATGAGGATTAGATTACTATATAAAACATTTGAAATACTTAACACAGTACCTGGTAGATTAAACATTACCTTAATGTTTGTAACTCAACTAGATCTCAATTATTCATCTCTACTATTTCAGCTTCTTGACTTTTCTAATACAGAAAAAATATAGGGGGAAAAAGATTACATAAGTACCTTCCTTATCCCAGAACCAAGACAAATAGACAGATACACATACACATACGCAGAAACATGCATACACACATACAGACTAAACAAGCCATTCTTTTTATAATGCACAAGGATGTAGTACAAAATGCAAATGGCAGACTACAGGTGCAAGATAGAAAAAGATGCAACTTTTGATACCTCAACTCCAGTGACATGCAACTTTTATTACTTTAACCCCAGTGATTTTCAGTTATCTAAACGTAGATCAGATTAAAACCCTAGCACAAGATACAGTCTTTGAAGAGGGGCTTTAACAATGATAGATGCTGCTGTTATTATTACTGCTGTTCGTATTTCTTTCTTGTTATTAAATTGTGGGCTCTATCTGATATGCAACTAAAACTACTGCACCTATTGCAAAAAGCTTTCTCTTCCCTTTCCTGAAATAATCCCAAGCACACCCAACAAGTACTCAATTCATACTGACAATATGACTATGCTGATAATTACAATATGCTAATTTTCAATACGCTGAGAAGTCAAAATCTTCATCTTTATTTTGTAAATTATGCATAAGCTGAGCCTAGCTATTTCGAAAACTTCCAACAGCAGAATTTCTCAGCCCCTACTGTTTTCTCCTGGATTCTCCAGCAAGGCCCCATAATCTCTCTGTCCTCTTTTCCTAGGCACCATTTTTACATTTCACTCCCTAAAGAACGAGAAATTATAGGAAAATAGAGAGAAGATACCAGAACTGTCCCACTGAACTTTAAAAATCTGAAAGTGATGGGTCATTCTTATTGGCAAATAAACCAAAAATGGAAGGTCAGGTGCCTGGAAAAGATGTACTACAGTGGCTTCATGTATATTACCCACAACAGTGTTGGGGAAACAGTGTTTAGAATGTTTTCCCAGTGAGCATATTTTGTACTCAGAGAAAGAATTGCTAGAGAAAGACAGCTAGATCAAAAATAATTTTAATAGTCAAACACCATTATGGATGGATTCCCTATTTGCGAGTTCACGTACTTGCTAAAATTTATCTGTAACCAAAATCAGAATTCACAGTATTTTTGCAGCCATCTGAAAACAGAAAGTTGAAAAATGCAGTCCCCAGTAAGGTCCGACAGGTGACACTCTGCCTTCCAGTTTCAGTTCTTACATAGTAAACCAATGTGGCGGGACTTCACTTCTTACAGGACCCCCAACCTCAGCACATTAAGGCCCTGCTGTGCCTTGTGGAGAACATGCAGGTATCAAAAAGCTTCCTTCAGACAGGACTTACAGTGCTGATGGCCAGGGGTTCACTGTTAATAAACCTATAATAAATACACTAAGTAAAATGTCTTCAAATAAAAACACACATAAGATAAGGTTATATATCAACCAGCTGACAAAAATGTGACCACACGCTAATAGGAACCTAACTTTATTTCCCCTAGGGGCTACATTTCACTAATCCCTAATTAAATGTCCATGTGACTTCATAAAACATAACTACCACAAATAATGAAAAGTAAGTATATTTTTATTTCATCTCTTAGGACTAATAGTAGTAACAATCGAGTTTACATACACCAGAGATGTTATCATTATTCTCCAAAACGTTCATAGCTATTCCAAGAAGGAAATACTATTACCCTCATAGTTTAGGTGAGAAAACTGAGGTTCACAAAACCTTAACAAGGGTCCATCACTATAAGAAGAAAAGTTGAGATAGAGATTAACAGAATTCCCCAAAGTTACTGATCCCTTCTAGCACACCAGAACAACACTTCATCCATTCTTCTCATTCTTTCTTAAGGAACATTTATTGGACACTCACTACCCTGGACGCTAGAGATGCACAGCGAGCTAACATGTTCCCTGTTCCTGTGAGGCCACCGTCAAGTGAGAACCGAGAGACAATGAAATAAGTATTACCTACTAGCCTATCTATAGGAGGAAGATACTTGATTTCTTAAAATACACATTAGTTTTTAAATAAGGGCTTCAAACTAAGTGACAACTAAAAGTTTTCACTAGTGAATATAAGTTAAAGATATATTTCTCACTTATATATGATCTCTTACATTAAATATGATCACTTATAGGTGGAATCTAAAATGAAAAAAAAAAGCTCACGGATATGGAGAATAGATTGGTGGATGATGGGGTGGGTGGCATGAGTGAAGGGGATAAAAAGGTACAATTTCCAGTTATAAAATAAATAATTCCTGGGGATGCAAGCACAGCATGATGACTATAGTTAATACTCTACTGCATATTTGAAAGTTGCTATGAGAGTAAATCTTAAAAGTTCTCATCACAAGAAAAAATAAATTCTATAACTATGTACAGTGATGGATGTTAACTAGACAGCGTGATGGTCATTTTATAACATCGAATCCTTATGTGGTATACTTAAAACCAACATAATTTTATATGTTAATTTTACCTCAATAAAAAAACCTATATTGATTACCTATATTTGACTTGGTAATATGTTGGGTGTATTAGTTTTAATGTACCACTCCCAATCCTATATAATAAAAGCCTAATATGCTAAGTGTCCGATTGTCCAGTCCGCCATTCAAACAATTAAGAGTGTAATATGCTAATGATATGCTAAGGCTGCTCAACTAGTTGCTATGATGTGCACTGCTCACCAAGGGACAGATAGTCAACAGGTCAGCCGTTCACTATGATGTGCTGATGCTCTGACTAGTAGGTTAGCCTGCTGCTACGGTCTGGCCAATTGGGACTAAGTAAGATGGGCTGGGCATGCCCTGGAGCCCTCGTGAGTCCCTCCCCAGCTGGCCAATCTCCTGTGTCCCTCCCCAACCCCAATCATGCACCAGTGAGGTCCATCTGGCCTCCACCCTCTTACAATCCGGGCTGAGGGACGCTGCCCCTCGAGTGCATGAATTTCGTGCACTGGGCCTCTAGTAAATAAATAAATACTATTTATTTTGCAGGGTAAGTAATATGACCACCAGAGGGTGCTTTCCCTCCCCCAGAAGAGAGGTTCTCTTGCTCCTGCTGACCTGTTCCAACTTTGTGTCCGCTCCATAGCTGCCCCTTTGCCAACAGTGACAGTGGAGTAGTGCTGACCCTTTTTGTTTGCATTACTTTCTAACTCCATAGTAGGTTCTGAATATTATTTTACCTCATGAGCAAGAAGGAATCAGATCTCTTAATGTCCACCTATTCAGATTACCAAGAAATAAATCTGTTCTGAAAACTTCCAAAAGTGCCTTGTCCATTTCCTCTTCCCCTAGTTACAGGTATCTTAACTCCCAACTGCAGCCTACACAGATGATTCATCCTGTCCTCTCACTTATGTGCAGAGTCAAAAGCCGAAGTCCATCAGACTGGCCCATTATTGACCATTGCTCATTCTCTCCTAAGCTCATTCATTATCCAAATATATTGGTTCTCACTGTAAGGCACCTAATTTGATGCATCTTTTGATTGTGTGTGTATGTTTCAATCACATGTAAAGAGGAAAACATCATTTTCCCTGTTTTTTACAAAACTCAGGATAGGAACTGTGTCACAAAGTCTAGTTTTGGTTAGTCATGACAATACAAGAGAATGGCAACAAGTGCTCTGAAAACCACTCTGTGCTTGTATAAATTACGTATGGATTCTGACAGACAGTATCCCATTGAATGGTAATCAAATTTGCTACCATCCCTCTGCACATAGCAGCTGACAGTTGGCATATATTAGCACATATGAAAACATGCTATATATATCGCAACCACTGGAGAACAGACTCTATGCCTGGGTGTTTTTCAGCTCTAGAGAATCAAATTATTATCTACTTACTGAATAGAGACACAATGGTAGAGTCAACAGTATGTGCACAGATGAACCACTCTGACTCTCATGTAAACCCCTTAATTCTAGTGGCAGTGAACCCAAAGAGGGCAGTCGGGTAGCACAGCAGGAGTGGCAGCCAAGAGAGGGAGGGAGGGAGAGAGAGAGGAAGAGAGATACACACACATCTGGGTACTCTTCTCCTGAGAAAGAGGGTGACCATTCAGACTAGTCCCCTGGTGCTTGCTGGTGACCTGGTTAACCACAGGTTTGGGGAAGAAACTTTTAACAATCAAAAAAAGCAAGTTATTGCTTGTGGTGATCACTTCACAATTGTGCACAGATAACAAAACAAATTATATACCTGAAATATATACAATTCATTTTTGGCAATTATATCTCAACAAAGTTGGAAAAAAAGAAAAGCAAGCCATTGTATCAGTCTTTTAAAAAGATATAATAGGAGGGAAAACTTTAGAAAAGTGAAAGTTGTAAGGATTTTAAGATTCCATAATAAAGGTATTAAGACTTCTACTGGGTAAAGTTAACTATAGATTGCCGTGCTAAATGTGAAAAGCTAAAGCGGAAGGCACTGCAGGCCAGTTGACACACAACAGTTAGGAATGACGGAGGCCTGCATGGAAGCAGCAGAGTTCAGCTGCTCCAGCTTGCAGTATTGTGAAACCCAACTACGCATCATATTATTTCTTCCTCTGCCTTACTGCAGTCTATAATTATGATGAAAGGAAGCATGTGATAGGGATGAAGACTATTCTAGCAACAAAAGTCAGGCCTTACCTGTAACAACACGTGCCATCTTAGAACCTCCCTGTAGGCGTCCTACAGGTCAGCACTACTTGACCTGCATCATTCCCAAAGATCCTGAGGCTGCCTGTCCGGTTTCGGAATCACTCTGTCCCTACACCCTCTTCTCTTCAACGGAACCTCTTCTTTTCCTGCTGGTTGACTTTGTGTTGTTTCTTTTTATTCAAGTGTCTAAAAGTAAAAATGCATTTCAACAGCCTTGCTGATGTCATGTATACAAATGGAGCCACAGGGAGGGAAGCAGTGTCAGAGCGCTGACCAAGGCCATCCCTGGGCTGAGCACTCTACCAACTCACTGCTTTTAACCCACAGCTACCTCTGACTGAAATCATACTGTTATCCAGGAGCCCCGCTCAAGCCTCTGTTAAAAGAGAGGCTAAACTGATTTGCCCAATGATAAAAGAACATGAGGTAGTCAAACTGGAATTTAAGTTAAAAACCCTTCTTCCTATAAGGTTAAACCCAGAACTTTATACTGATTGGACTGGTTACAGCTCTTAACCTGTTTACAATAAAAGCAGATTCTCTGTCCAAAAAGCATCCGGGCTTTTTCTCTGAAGAAGGTCAGATGCAGAAAAACACACACTTGGGTACTTGGGCCTAAGTGGATTAATCACAAGGATGGATGAACCTCCTGGCCAGGAACAAATCCAGAGCTTTTACACAGGATCCTTTCTGGGGCACATACTGGCCGTGCCCTTCCCTCCACAGCAGTGAGCAGCCTGGGAAGATTCGGGAGGGATGACTGTTCGGTCAACTCAGCCCTATGTCTGACAAAACAGATGCTGGCTGGTCAGTCATTCCACTCCTCTGTTTTGGAAGCTCCCACACTCTACAAACTGTCTGGAATTCATTAAGACAGGAAAACAGGCTGACAGTCATATTTCAAGTTTTATTCAGCAGAAGTTTTGAGAAAAACAAATTTGGTCATGTGGGCATGCTCACAATCATGATCACCCTGTTTCTCAACCAAGTCTCTCAGTCAAGTGACTACAGTGTGCTTCGCATTTCACAAGTGTGAGTCCAGATTAAACTACAAACCTCATGTGAGATCTGGGCTGGCTCCTTATGGTAACAAAGCTGGTTAACTCCAAATCACTCAGTGATCACATCTGGAAAACCAGGAACCAAACTGGTTTCACCAAGGTCAATTGAGGGCTGACTTTCTAGAGAGGATTTTTTTTTTTTAATCAGTAAGGAATTACTCTCAATGATTACCGCTGGCATGACCATGATGAGCAACACCCCATTTTTTACTAAATGTATTGTAATCCAGAAAATGTTTCACTACCAGAGCAGAATTAAGGGGTTTACATGAGAGTTAGAGTGGTTAATCTGTGCACATGCTGTTGACTCTACCATTGTGTCTCTATTCAGTAAGTAGATAATAATTTGATTCTCTAGAGCTGAAAAACACCCAGACATAGAGTCTGTTCTCCAGTGGTTGCGATATATATAGCATGTTTTCATATGTGCTAATACAGTATATCCCAACTGTCAGCTGCTATGTGCAGAGAGATGGTAGCAAATTTGATTACCTTTCAATGGGATACTGTCTGTCAGAATCCATACGTAATTTATACAAGCACAGAATGGTTTTCAATTTGGGGACATGGAGTTTATGGTAAAAGCATTAGGGCAGTGGTTCTCAAACTTGTGGGCATCACCATCTGCTGGGGTGTGTTAGAACACAATCTGCCAGAACACACAACCAATAGTTTCTGATTCCAGGTGTCTCACTGTAGAGTCTGAAAATTACATTTCTAACAAGTTGCTGAGTGATGCTGACACTGCTGGTCTGAGGGCTACATTTTGAAAACCAATGTACTAAGATGGTGATTGTGATGGTGGATAGGAAGCAGGGTGGTGATTTTAATCAACAAACTAGGAATCAGAGGCATTGCATAGAGCTGGATTCAGACAATATTAAAACTCAGGCAGTCTCCATTCAGATGACAGAAAATCCAAATTAACCAGGTTTACTCAGAAAAGGAACTTATTGGTAAATTAACAGAAAAATCCAAGGATAGACACAACTTGAGCCAGAGGGAAAAACTGATTTTAGGACCATGGCAATGGTGCCTTGTTGTCAACCAAAAATGTATTCATTCTTTCTTCTTGGGGAAAGGTGCTGCTGCCCAAACTGGGGTCTCAATTTCCCAGTCCTCTTTCCCCCGGTCCCCCAACCCTCTGCATCCAAATAAGGACAGGAGACTGGTCTTCACCAACAGAAGTAGCACAGAAGGGATGCCAGTCACGTCTAGACCTCGTTTATACCTTCTACTCATCTTGCTCTTTCTACCACTGGTCACAAAGGGCTTCTGAGATCTAGGCCAATGGTCGGCAAACTCATTAGTCAACAGAGCCAAATATCAACTGTACGACGACTGAAATTTCTTTTGAGAGCCAAATTTTTTAAACTTAAACTTCTTTTAATGCCACTTCTTCAAAATAGACTCGCCCAGGCTGTGGTATTTTGTGGAAGAGCCACACTCAAGGGGCCAAAGAGCCGCAGTTTGCTGACCAATTATCTAGGCAATGACAGAACCAGAAAGTGGAAGGAGCCTGTGTTCTGGATTTGGCATATGGAAAACTTCCTGCCAACCAGGAACTATTTATTACACATATGAAGATAGATACCACAATGTTACCGAAAATAACATTAACCTAATATAAAGACTTAATTTTTCACTGTCTCCAAGGTATGGTGGCAGTTTAGCCTCAAGCTTCCCAAGTTCAAGATCAATGGAAATAAAGAGAGAATCTATTACTAAGCACCTGAGAAAAATCCTGAGATTCATTTTCATGATCCTGCATGTACCTAACTGAACCTAGTCCCTGCAATGAAGAAATGTGGCTGGGCCTATATCCGATTCCCCACCCCTAAAGCACATGAGCTGTGCATGTAGGAAGGGTTGGTACCAGGTTTGGAAAGGAGACTATGTGTAGGCAAAGTAAAAATGTCAACTAGAGAAAATATACATGGTGAGGGAAGTTGGCTGCCAGCAAGAACTGGTTAGAAAGATGTCAAGTACATTAACCCAAGTGAAAAAGAGGAGTACACTAGGCCAGCAAGGTGGCATATGGCATAACTGACTCCAAACGTGAACTCCCAATTCATTGTCCTTGCCATGCAGGCACCACAGTTAAATTTTAGTGACTGTAATATATGACCAAGGAAGGTCCATCAAACCCTCTCATTCATCTCTGCATCAGCAAAGATTTAAAGCTTCCATAAATAATCAGTACCCTTAGAATCATATTCCAGGATCCCATCATTTAGCACTTACATATCTAATATTTATCTAGCTAAAACATTATTAATGTTTACCTACCCAAAGACCAGTGGACAAATGACCATGCTAAATGATGCAAGGTGTGGTGGTTCCAAAAAGTCTACATAGCCATTGCCCAATATACCACTAGCCAGTGCCCATCTCTCATGAGCTTCTTTCCATGCACGCCTCCTTGCAGCAAGTGGACAAACTTTTATTTGGACTATAACCAGGAATCATGTCAGTTGCTTAGAGGGGCTATTTTACACAAGCTACTGTAAACTCTTCCTTTAAAAATAAATAGAATATTTTCAATAATGCAGATTTGGTACCATCCTCTTCTCGTAGCAGTAAATGGCCCTAACCAGCCAATACTATGTGAATGTTTATTCATCCTCATTCTCTGTCAATTGTAAGTTCACTGCAAAGAATTCCATTGGCTGAGGTGCCAATGTTCTAAATTTAGATGGTGCTGTTATATAGGTTCAGTAATACAACAGAGTTGAAAAACTTCAAAAAATGTAGCCAGTTCTTTTGATGGAGGGAGGACTGCTACAATACCTGTGTGTCTGTATCCAGCTGTCCAAGACAGCACACACAAGATGAACATTGTGGCCAATCTCAGGGAGGGCTTGCTGGTAGACTTCATTAGAACGGTGCCAGGTTCCAAGCTAAATAGGAAAACCATCTTCAGGATTTTTATATTCTTCTCCTTTCACCAAGTTTCAAATTTCCAGTTATAAAAGTAAAAGGTATATTGGTAAAAACATGCTTTTTAGAACCAGTTAGTATTTGGGAGCATATTACAATAATAGTACCTAAGACAAGACAGCATTCCTGGCTGTCATTTCATAATTCCACATATGATCTCTGCCATCAAGCTAAATGTTTCTTCTCTGCCTCAAATCCTCTTCCCTTGGAAGCCAGTTAAGAGTGACTCAGCAACTTATCCCACTTTGGGGAAGGGGTGGAGTGGGAGGGCAAAGGCCACAAATGCTTCCTCAAAAATTTCTCAATAACCCACAATTTTCTTCTAGCCTAGGACTCTACCCTTGCCCTCCCTAGACCTGTAACTCACTAAATTTGAATTTTAAATATTTGCTCCCCACACAATCCAGAACTTTTCCCTTTCAAAGTTACCACTCCATGGGTACTTCAACTAAAGAACACAGGTACTGAAATTAAAATGCTTTGAAGATTTTTTGTAAATGATTGAACTGAAGCACATCATTGCCTGTGGGTCTCAAGATTGATGAAAGTTTGAAGCAGTGTGTGGGAGGAGAGACTCCTTCCTTTTTTGCACCAACACTGACATCTTCACAGCAGTGCACGCAGGAAGGGTGATACAGGGCCAAAGTCAGGAGTTCTAAGGAGTTATTCATTAATGGTGTGTGTGTATATTGTTGAATCAATCTTAGGATTTACTTTTTTTAATTTAAATATATTTTATTGATTTTTACAGAGAAGAAGGGAGAGGGATAGAGAGTTAGAAACATCGATGACAAAGAAACATTGATCAGCTGCCTCCTGCATACCTCCTACTGGAGATGTGCCCAAAACCAAGGTACATGCCCTTGACCAGAATCGAACCTGGGACCCTTCAATCCACAGGCCAACGAACTATCCACTGAGCCAAACTGGTTAGGGCTTAGGCTTTACTTTTTAATCCTAGGTTACTTGGACCTCTTCCTTATACCAAAAAACAATTTAAAATTCAGCCAAAAACTATTCCTAAGCCAAACATAAGGGAATCATGGTCAGACATGAATGATCTCAATCAACCAACAGTGAGATGGGCAAGGCAACAACTCACGTAAGATGATCCTAAAGGAAAGAAAGGATAATAAAATAACAAGACCCATCTGCATTTTTAATCCAGACAAGCATAAATCTCTGAGTCACTCAACATTAGGAAAACACTTAAGACTAAGTTATAAACACTTACAGGGAAGATTAATGTCTGTATTTCTTTCTCTACTGTGGGTGTTACAGTTGCCAGCCCTAACCATGGATTGAAAATAGTGTTGCCTTTACCCAGTCCTAGCTGTCTTCAAGTTAGCTGCTTTACATGCATTACCTTTTATCTTCATAGCAGCCTTGCAAGGGAGAATTGCCCCATTTTACAAAAGAGGGAACTGGAGTTGAGAGGTTGGGTAACTCATCCAAAGTCCCATAGCTAGTGAGTGGTAGTGCCAAGATTTGCACATTTATTTTAGACATTCAGGTCTTGCCTCCAAACCCCTTTCTCCATAAATGAGCTCATTCCTAATGACCCAATCTAATAAAGCCCCCTTCTTTCCCAGTCACTCTCTATTAATAACATTCCATTTAATTTTCATAGCACCAAAAATTATTTGACTCAGCTTTGGCCAGTGTGGCTCAGTTGGTTCGGTGTCTTCCTGTGTACCAAAGAGTTGCTGGTTCAGTTCAGTGTCTTCCTGTGCAACGAAGAGTTGCTGGTTCAATTACATGCCTGGCTGCAGGCTTAATCCCCAATAGGGGGCGGGACATGTAGGAGGCAGCCAATTGATGTTCCCTCTTATTGATGTTTCTCCCTCTCAAAAAAAATTCAATAAAAAAGTTATCTCACTCATCTCTTTGGTTAATTATTAACTGCATCTCCACCTCCAAGATGGAAGCAGAATGCACAGGACCCTCACCTGTCTCCTTCTATCTTTGATCCTCATGGCCAGCAAAGGCTAGAAGCTAGAGGCACTTAAAAGTGTTGTAAGGAGAGCACAGTGGGGGAGGGCAAGAAAAGTAGAGGAATGAACAAATATATCCTGCTGACACCAAAGTCCTGCCTCTGCTTCAACTGATTGAGCGATTATTTAGAAGCACCCTGGGGAGGTCAACAGGGTCCTCATGACTTCCAAGTTCCATGTCCTTCCCTGGGGATCTTTCTCTCACTGTGGTCTCCACTCCCAGAACCCACAGCCTATGCATGTCCCACTCAACACCAGCCAGTGAGTGACCATCTGCAAGGTGCCCAGCAGTGCCCAGCGCAGTGCCCACCATGCGACAAGTGCAGAAATGCTGCCACGGAAGAGAAGAGCCTCAATCTCAGGACAGCTGTCTTATGTGAACATTCCAAGATGTCTTCTTCATTCCTCAGAGCACGTGTGAAAGGTAGCAGAGAGAAGAGGTAGCAAAGAAATAGGGAAGCCATGTTTGAGACATACCATAGAGACACGGGACCTGGTTCTCCTCCCCCAAATCCTCAGCAACAGAGAGTAGGTGTGGGGCCTTCCTCAGCCCTGCCAATGGTACAACCTGGCCATTCTGGCCCTGGGCACATACCTCCGTGGGCGCACAAAGCCTCCTACGAACTACAAACCTGCCCTCACAGTGTCAGAGGCCAGAGTGACCATCCTCCCTGTCCTCCCTGCCCTCACAGTGTCAGAGGTGTAAGGGTGACCATCCTCACTGCCCTCACTACCTTTGACCCATCTTCTGGATTATTTTCCCAAAATAATGCATACTTGGAGTTAAGTCAAACATATTTTTATAATTTATTTCAATGAATCAAATCTAACAGCATAATATATTTTATACTTAAAACCACATGCACACAAAACAAATGAAGCTCTTGCTTACTATCCCTGAAAAATGACCCCAAAAAAATTAACTAAGGATTTGTTTCCTATTATTTATCCTAATACTGCTAGTTCTGAAACAAAGCAGTTAGAGAGAGAGAAATTTAGTAACTTTGATTTGTCCCAAGATACTTTTTTTTACACTGAGGTCCTATTCCTGACAGTAAGCACGTGACTGTTCTAAAAAAAGGACATTTTCCACTGCTTGCACAACTGGAGCAGATATAAACATCAGCCTTTGTAAATTGCACTGCAGAACTCAACGGGAATAACACACACACATACATACACTCTCATCTTTCCTATAAATAGCAGTACTTGGGAAAAGGAAATCTGCAAACACTCAAAACCACACTTAGAACCCCACTTTAATCAAGTTTCCCAACTAATCACCCACACAAGTCATCTGCAAAGCAAGACTGAACATCTGCCACGTAAGGTGCTTCAATTTTGTCTGTTTTGCTTCAGATACTGCTCGGATATTGCTCTGCAGAGGGAAACTGTGATTGAGACAAAACAGAAAAGAAGGGATTGTATCACCTTCTAGCCTATGCTGGGCACTCTGCAAAGTACTTTTACACATCTTATCACAATTTTAAAACGTATACAACTCTCAGAAGACAGATCTAATGATCCTATTTTCAGGTAAAAAAACTGAAACTCCAAGAGTTAAGTACCTTGGACACAGACATTGCAGTTAAGTGGCAAAGCCAAGGGCACAGCCCTCCAGCCAGTTCCCTCTGAACATGTCCACATGCATCCAATCCAGTCTCTTGGCCACCAGGTGCCCATGGACCACGAGGAAGCGTTGTGACTCTGGTTAGAAGTTTAAAGGGTAACCAAATACCCTAAAAGTCTATTTTAAGGTATGCCTTCCAAGGCATCTAACATTTTATTTAATGTTGTAAAGTAATGTGTTTGAGCATGCTTGACCTTCAAGGCCAAACTCAAATACCTCTATTAACAAAACTGCCCCCCAATTTCCATTCCTTTATTAAATACACAATGTTGATGGCCACCCAGTGGAGATGACACTCTTGTCTAGTATGCTGAGCTGAAGCCATACTTTCTCTCCCACACCCATGAGGTGAGTTTTGGAGAAGGCACGGCATGACGCACCTTTCCCACAGTCACACACAAAGCCCTTGACATGAGATAGTCGTGGACAAGAGCCTGGACAAGAGCCAGGAGGCCTCTCACTGAAACAGGTACATCTACTTGCTATGCCTCAGTTTCCTTCTCTGTAAAATGAGAATGTTAAAAATATATATGCCCAAGGTTGAAGTGAAGATTATCTGAGTTAATATAGTAAAATATTCAGAATCATTCCTGGCAAGCACTTTGTAAGCGTTACTTGTTTTTAAAATTATAATTAAAATGCCATTAGTTTTTATTTCTTACTATTACCTCATGCAAATTTTGCAAGATTAAGTTAACAAATGAAAGCACTTAGTGCATGGGCTGGTATAAATGTTAGCTACTACTATTGGTATTGATTTGCATTAGAATTCAATAGGTACCCATTGAATATGAATTTTTACATATGTGCTGATGCCACAATAGCTTTTCTCAAATTACTTTAAAGAAACCATTGCGGATTGGAATAAAAATATAAAATAAAAAAATTTGTCTGAACGCCTCATTAGGATGAAAGCAAAGAAGAATTTACTAAAATTGGAATAATTTTATTGTATAACACTGGCTTTAGAGAAAAAGGCCAAAGTCAACAAATGTAAACACTTTCTGATATGTCAGGACTCACAGCTAAAAAATAAAATAACAAGAACCTCATTTGCCAACTGAGCACTTCTTAGGTACCAGCCTCCATGCTAATACTTTACCTCAGTTAATGTTCTTAAGACTGAGGAGGCAACTGAAATCAGAAGTTGCTGAGCCTACCAAAGGTCACTTAGCCAGTTAGAGACAGACAGTGATGCAGACAAGGCTGGTAACCCTCATGCTAGTGGGTCCCTAGAGACTGGACAGACCACAAAAATCAAGGAAACTTTCAGAAACCAATAAAAGATCGACAGTTTGTTTTTCCAAGAATGGTTATCATTTCAGAAAAGAAAGGGCATTTTTAATAGGAAGACAGGAGGGAATATCTGAGAATAAGTCCATGAAGTGGCAGTGGCCTTATACCAAGAATGTTCACATGACTGAGGTGACGCTGTACCACCAACTTGCGTGAAGAAAACTTCACACACCTATGAGCCAGCATTTAGGAACCACCACTATATCCTGTCCCACCATTAAAAACTCATTTCTGCCCTAACCAGTTTCGCTCAGTGAATAGAGTGTCAGCCTGTGGACTGAAGGGTCCCAGGTTCGATTCTGGTCAAGGGCATGTACCTTGGTTGTGGGCTCATCTCCAGTGGAAGGTGTGCAGGAGGCAGCTGATTGACATTTCTCCCTCATCGATGTTTCTAACTCTCTATCCCTTCCCCTTCCTCTCTGTAAAAAATCAATAAAATATATTTTTTTAAAAAATTCATTTCTAATTTGTAGGAAGTTATCTGAAACATCACTAAAATTTTGAGAAAATAACTGAAATTAGATTAAGTCAATTTTGAAACCTGCCCAAGAAAAACTGTATTAGCCATACAAAGCCCGAAGATGCTACCATATTTTGAAATGTTTTCTTCAGGTCCCAAAGACAACAGAGTTTCCTGGTTCCTAGGAGCTCATTCAGTAGCCTGACTTGACTGCTGACATGTGAATTCTAGGTTCACCCATGACATTGGGCACTTTTCCTCTTTCACCACCATTCAGAGCACATTCCCACAACACAAAGGTTTCAAAACCTGTTGGGGTAACCAAACTGCAAATCAAGATTCATTGGAACCTTTGTTCTGCTTGTAGCATATGGCTTCCTGCGACACAGCTGTGCCAGTGAGTAGAACCAAAATGCAAGTGCCATCATCTAACATCCCCAGCTTCACATCCCTAAAGCCAGGCAGTCTGGCTAAGGAAGGCATGTGTCCTTCTTCATGAAACTCTTGCCTAAATACCTCTTCGGAGAGGCTCTGGCAATATGTCTTTTGAAAGGAATGCAATGTTGAATGCTAAAACAAAACCCAAACATCCATTGAGCCAGGCATTGTTCTAGGCCAATAGTTCCAAAACAGGTGTGACTCTGCCCCTCATGAACACTTGGCAATGTCTGGAGACGTTTCCAGTTGTCACAAGTGGGGAAGGGTTCATCTGGCCTCTAGTGGCAGAGGCCAGACATGCTGCTAACCATCCTGTGATGTTCAGGCACCCTGTCCACACAGCCAGGAATCACCCAGTTCAAAATGTCAACGGTGCAAGGTTGAGAAACTTGGTCCTGGACTCTGGGGCACAACAGTAAACAAGGAAGAGACAGAAATCCCTGCTCCCTTGGAGCCTGCAATCTACTGTGGAGAAACATAAACACATCATATCAGAAAATTACAGAATGTGTTGTAAATACCATGGAAAAACAGAGTGGGGCAAGGAAGATAGGAGTTTGCAAGATTAGCAATTATAAATATCGTGGTCAAGGTAGATTTGCTGAATGGCATTTAAAGGGAGACTTGGAACCCTGGCTAGTGTGCTCAGTGATTAGATCATCGGACCATACACCAAAGAGTTGTAGATTTGATTCCCAGTCAAGGGCATGTACCTGGGTTGTGGATTCACTGCCCATCCTGGGTCAGTCAGAGTGCATGTAGAAGGCAACCAGTCCAATCAGTGTGGCTCTCTCACACTGACATTTCTCTTCTCTCCCCCACTCCCTGTCTTCTCTCCCACCCTTCCTGAAAAAACAATGGAGCCAGGCCAAGCTGGCTCAGTGGTTGAGCATTGACCTATGAATCAGAAGGTCATGGTTTGATTCCTGGTCAAGGCACATGTCCAGGTTGCAGACTGAATCTTCATGTGGAGTGTGTAGGAGGCAGCCAATTGATGATTCTCTCTCATCATTGATGTTTCTATCTCTCTCTTCCTCTCTAAATGAATGAAAATATATATATAAAAAATAGAAAATAAAGAAAGCAATGGAATGCAAGGATGGTACAATATCAGCAAATCAATAAATATGATAAATTACATAAACAAATTGAGAGATAAAAATCACACAGTCATATCAATTGATGCAGAAAAAGCATTTGACAATACCCAACACCTTTTCTTGATAAAAACTATCAACAAGGTGGGATAGAAGGATCATATCTCAACATAATAAAAGCCATATATGATAAACCCATAGCTAACATCATATTCAATGGGCAAAACCTAAAACCATTTTCCCTAAGAATGGGAACAAGACAAGGATGCCCACTCTCACCACTCCTCTTCAACATAGTACTGAAAGTATTAGCCACTGCAATTAGACAAGAAGAAGTAAAAGTCATCCAAATTGGAAAAGAAGAAGTAAAACTGTCCTTATTTGCAGATGACATGATATTATACATAAAAAAAACAAAAGACTCCATCAAAAAACTAATAGATTTAATAAATGAATTTGGCAAGGTAGCAGGATACAAAATTAATGCCAAGAAATCTATGGCATTTCTATACACCAACAGTGAACTTACAAAAAGAGATTCTAAAAAAGCAATCCCATTTACCATCACACCAAAAAAAATTAAGATACCTAGGGATAAACTTAACTAAGGAGGTCAAAGACCTATATGCAGAAAACCATATGACACTGAAAAAAGAGACTGAGGAAGACATAAACAGATGGAAAAACATACCATGTTTATGGATTGGTAGAATCAACATCATTAAAATGTCCATATACCAAAGCAATTTATAGATTCAATGCACTCCCCATTAAAATACCAACGGCATATTTCACACACTTAGAAAGAACTCTTCAAAAATGCATCTGGAATTTAAAAAAGACCTTGAATAGCCACAGCAATCCTGAAAAAGAAGAACAAATCTGGGATCGCAATACCAGATTTCAAGCTGTATTACAAAGCCATTGTTCTCAAAACAGCCTAGTACTGGCACAAGAACAGACGTATAGACCAATGGAATAGAATAGAGAATCCAGAAATTGACTCAAACCACTGTGCTCAATTAATATTTGACAAAGGAGGCATGAACATACAATGGAGTCAAGACAGTCTCTTCAATAAATGGTGTTGGGAAAATTGGACAGATAAATGCAAAAAAAATGAAACTAGACCACCAACTTACACCATACAAAAAAAATAAATTCAAAATGGATAAAGGACTTAAACATAAGATGGGAAACCATAAAAATACTAGAGGAATCCACAGACAGAGAAATCTCAGACATATGCCGAAGTAATTTCTTCACCAATACCACTCCTAGGCAATGGAAACGAAAGAGAAAATAAACAAGTGGGACTACATCAAAATAAAAAAGCTTTTGCACAGCAAAAGAAACCAACAACAAGAAAGTCCACTGTATGGGAGAACATATTTGCAAATGTTATCACTGAGAAAGGTTTAATCTCCAACATTTACGGAGAATTTATACAATGATTCAATTAAAAAATGGACAATGGACCAAAATAGAATCTTTTTGAAAGAAGACAGAAAGGAGGCCAAGAGACATATGAAAACATATTCGAAGTCACTAATTATCCAAGAGATGCAAATCAAAATGACAATGCAGTACCATCTCACACCTGTCAGAATGGCAATCATCAACTAATCAACAAGTGACAAGTACTAGAGAGGATGCGGAGAAAAAGGAACCCTAATGCACTGCTGGTGGGAAGGCAGAACTGGTGTAGCCACTGTAGAGAACAGTATGGAGTTTCCTCAAAAAACTAAAAATGGAACTCCCATTTGACCCAGAGATCCCACCTCTAGGAATATATCCCAAGAAACTGGAAACACCAATAAGAAAGGATATATGCACCCCTATGTTCATAGCAGCATAATCTACCATAGCTAAGATTTGGAAACAGCCCAAATGCCCATCAGCCTATGAGTGGGTTAGGAAACTATGGTACATCTACACAATGGAATACTACACTGCTATAAAAAGAAGGAATTCTTACCATTTGCAGCAGCATAGATGGACCTGGAGAGCATTATGTTAAGTGAAATAAGCCAGGCAATGAAAGAAAAATACCGCATGATCTCACTCATTTATGGAAAATAAAGAACATTATAAACTGATGAACAAAAAGATAGATACAGAGGCAGTAAAGCACTGAACAGACTGTCAAATTACAGTAGAGAAGCAGGAGAGTGTTGGGAAGTGGGGGGAAGAGATCAACCAAAGGACTTGTATGCATGCATGTAAGCACAACCAATGGACATAAGACACTGGCGGGGGTGGGGGAGATGAGGGCATGTGACAGCGGGTAAAGAAGGCTGGGGGAAGGTCAATGGGGAAAAAAAGGAGATATATGTACTACTACATGGAATACTTTAAACAGTAAAAAAAATATTTAAAACAAAGAAAGCTATGGAAAAAATATCCTCAGGAGAGGAGTAACAACAACAAATTACTTAATTAATTACTTAATTCCATTAAAAAGGGAGAGGGAGCCCCATGGCTTTCTGGCCAAGGGGCAGTCCAAGCCAAGGGACCAGCAGCAACCACATAAAGGCCCTGAGGAGGAGGGGTCTTTTCCAGGAACAGCAAGACCAGCCTGGCTGGAGCAGAGGAAGCCTGGAGAGACAGCAGGAGACAAAGTAGAGCTGACAGGCAGCCTGACCATGCAGGCCATCTAGTTCTCAAATTTTAGTGAAACTAGAAGCCATTGGAAGTTTTGTGAGTACAGAATGACAATGATGTGACAGTTTTAACATAGGGTTTCTCAACCTCAGTGGTGACAATTTGGGGCCAAATAACTGCTTCCTTGTGCCCTGTAGAATGGTGGCAGGCTGCTTAGCAGAGGCCAGGAGCAATTCCTTCTGCTGTGCTGACCAGAAATGTCTCCAATCATTGCCAAATGACTGGGAGGCAAAATCGCTCTTAGGTTGAGAATCAGTTTTAACAGGAACATCATAGCTGCTGGGTTGAAACCCCATGAAAGTGGGTAAGGGAAGAAGGCAGAAGACCAGGTAAGAGAATACTACAATAACCCCAGGGAAGGCAGATGGTGGCTTGAACCCAAGTGGTAGCAGAGGAGTTAAAGGGAAGTGGACAGATTCTGAACATATTTGCAACCCTAACACACTCCTGAGAAGAGATAGACAAAATAACTACAGCAGTCCTAACCTTTCATTTAAACTTTTCCCAATCAAGACTTAAAAGAAGGGAGCCATGAGGAGACCATGAACAATGTGTGGTCCCTTTAAAGACACACAACAGATGTTGATGACAATATCACAGATAACTATGAAAAACAGTATAGGGAAATTTTGCCAACCTCATATGTTTATTAACAGATTTTATATAACTTGCTTTCTTTCAAAGAGCATGTGTCTGTGACAACTTTTTAAATTTAGCCTTGCTCTCCATACAGGTTCTGCCCCCACCTGCTTCCAGCTTTGATGTAAAGCCATTTCTTCCCATCCCATCCGGCGCCTGGCATGTGCTGGCTAGCTCCCCAGCACATTTATTCACCTAGCAAGCAACTGATTGCTGACTCTGAGCACAAACAGGCCCAAATCATTCAGCATGAGCTCCATGGCATTCATTTGTGTTTTTCCAGATGGTATTTTCTTCACTCTCTCAAACTCCTTTCATTATGTACAGCTACCATCAAAAATGTTTCAAACAGTCCGGTTAATTCATTTCTTTCAGGACTACACACACACACACACACACACACACCCTCATTCTGGCAATGGAAGCGTTTGCTTATAGCAGCAAAAGCAGAGGCTGCTCAGTAAAACACTGGTCCCTTCAGCTGAGTGCAGATACAACCCCAATGAGCACAACCAACAATACCCTTTGCACAATATTACTCAAAACTCCCAATCTGTGCTCACAAACAAGACAGCCATTATGAGGTGGAATCGCCAACTACAGGCTGGTTTCATGCATCTAACCGCAGAGGCTTCCTTCCCATCTTCGTGGGCATCTGCGAGGAGGCAGCCTTGGCACCGGACAGCCTGGGACTTTCTTCTCCAACTCGGATTCCATTCCGGGGCTGCCGAGCCCTAAGTATGCCCGGCCGGCCGCCTGCCCCCAAGGCAGACACAGGGCCCCTGACTGGATTCCCTTTCGCCATCTCCCTGGTGGCTGGGCCCCTGACCCTGCCAGCCCCCACCCGCTGCGGTGAGGGGCACTCGGAGCCCCGGTACACCGCCTACCTCACCCCTCAGCTGAGAGGTGGGAACCCTTCTTTTCCCACCGCTCATGACCATCTCCCTCTCCTAACCCTGCAAATGCCCATCCGGGTGGCCACGGGACTGCACGAAAGGAAGAACCGCCCTCTCTGGCAGGAAAGTGGGAATGGAGGTGGCACAGGCGCTGGGCACCAGGTGTAAAGGCGGCAGACCTGCGCGTCTTCACTCGGCTCCTAGAAAGTTACGCCCCGGCTAATGAAATGCCTGCCCGCCGCACAGGGTCCCCGCAGGAGCCTGGGTCTCTGGGGTCTCACGGCCCGCGGGGCTGGACCAGACGCGGAGAGCCGCCCGCCGCCCCGCCCGCCGCCCGCACCGTCCGCAGGTGAGAGGCGGGGCCCAGGGAACCGCACCTGGGGTGGCGGGCGCCCTGGAGGGGCGATTTCTAAGAGGCTACGCGCAAAGCTCCTGCTGCCCCGCAGCGTCCCGCCTGCTGCCCCGCCGTCCACCTCCGGGTGCTCGTCGTCGGAGCTTCAGGAAAGGGATTCACCTGACACAATCTCCCTTCCCGCCGGCAGCGGCCGGGCCGCTCCTGCCCTCGCCCGCCTCCGCCGGCCTCCGGCCCGGGGTCGGCCCCGAGCCCCCGCTGCCCGGTGCCCGCGGAGCGCGCTCGGCCGGAGCCCCGGCGCGGCGCAGACCCCGGGCGGGCGCAGCTCGCCCTCCGCCCGGCAAGGGCGCGGGGTCCTTGTCCCAGTCCGGGGCCGGCCCGCCCTCCGCGCCGGGACAGCACAGCCCCGCCGTGCCGCGGCGCCTCACCTGCTCTTCAGCGGCTGACTTTTGAGTTCGTAATATGTTTTGGGTTCTTCATGAAACTCCTCCCCGACTTCGAAATCCGGCACGATGCCCGACTCGGACTGCATGGCTGCGGCTCCGTCCCCGCCCGGGTGAGGACCGAACCGGGCGAGGGGAGGAGACGGGCCTGGGTCCGCTCCCGCAGCGCCCGCTCTGCCCGCCGCCGCCCGCGCGGCCGCCCGGCGCCGGGGGTTCGCACTCGCCGGGGAGGGGCCGCCGCCCGTGCCGCCGGGTCTTGTAGTTCGGCCGGGCGGGGCCTCCCCAGCTCGCGGGGGCCGCGGGTCCCGCGGGAACTACAACTCCCAGCGGCCTGCGGGGCAGAGGCCGCCTGCTGGACCCCACGGGGCAGCTCTGGTTCGGAATCCCTGTCAATGTCAGCGGCTCTCTCTTGCCTCAAGGGTACAGACCTGCCTATTAAATATTAATTAGGACGGACCCAGCTGGCTCTCCTACCGTCACCCCTCCTCCCAGCTCAGACGTCTGAGAGGGAACGCCAAGTCCTTATTTAAAACAAACAACAACAACAAAAACAGTGAAGGGTTTGGCACTAGAAACTTTTAGCCTTCAGCCTGCCTTAACCTAAAAGGATGCCGAACAGCCTGTTTGCTTCCAGCACTGCTGCGACAAATCCACTTGTCCTAGGGCTGGAGGAGTGGAGCGACTTGCTTCCACTTCGGGATGAAAACCTTGCTGTAGAGGGATTCTTGTGCATCCTCTCCATAATTCAACCCGAGCTTTACAGGACTGTTCATCCAGCTCCCCTTATCCAATCGCCTCTTCTGATCTAAAGCAGCTCTCAGAAGATTCCCTTCATTTAAAAAGGCACAAAGACCAAAACAGCGTCATCACTGACTACCTTTCATTTCATTTCTTAGTCGCCTGGGAGTTCAGAGGAGATTGTCCTAACATTTCAGGAGTGAAGTTGTGGGACAATAAACTGTAAAAGTGTCACCCCTGCCAAGCTTCCCACACTCGCTTAGGTAACTGAAAACAGGCTGGGCTGTAGCTGTCTTTGCTTCCAGTCCTTCACTGATTAGTTCCAGCAGGACGTCTTCCTTCTCTTAGTAATACACTCAACATTAAAAATAAGTGTTTCTAAAAGTGTCTTGAGGCACCGGAGAGCCAGTAGAGAGTCCGTAGCATTTAAAGTTAAGACCTGGAGTCCTTTTCCAAAGCTCTGTGTAATCTTGGGCATGTCATTTGATTCCTAGAAGCCTAATTTCTTCATCTATAAAAGAGGAGATTGGCAAACTCGTTTCGGAATATGTTGCAAGGTCAAATGCAGGGAGAGTGATTTGTAATCTATAAAAATGCTGCTCAATGGCCATTCTTTTATTAGATATTGAATCTACTCCTTTCAGACTAGCATTTGATCTGTTAGTTTCTCCTTCAGACTTAATAAATTAAATGATCATCCTAGGAGAAAACCCCAAGGAGGCTAGGCTAATTAGCGGGCATCTTCCAGGAGTTGCCCATTCTGCCTCACGGTGAAAAGACCGACCTTGAGAGTTGAGGATATCAAGGAGATTTGGTGGAAACGGAAGGCACACCATTTTACAGTAGCAGTTACCAAAATCTCACAACAAAACTTCCCAAAACACAACTCTTAGGTCCTTCACTATATCATGAAAATATGGCAAAATATTTGAACACTCCTGAGGAAAGTGGACCCTTTGTGCTCATGAATATGGGCCCCAGATTCCTTGATAGATGGATTTGCTAGAAATAAGATGCTGGAAGCAGAGAAGTGTCACTCTCTGCCAGAAGGAAGCAAAAAGGTAAAACACAAGAGAACATTCAACTTATATTCTCAGCTATAGGTGCTTGAAATGGGTGAGGCAGTTTTGATTTTCACAATGACTTGAAAGGATTCCAGTCACTTCAGCTATATGGACCAGAAATGCTATATATTTTATGTGAGGGTCCATTGTAGGAATCTGTGCACCTTGAAAGGAACTATGGACCACAGGCTGTGGTGGGCACAGGGTGGGTCTTTGCCCCATCCTCCACGTCTCTGCCCAGCCTCTCCCATCACGACCCCCAGTCCCTTGTCTGCTCCCACCTGCTGATGGGGCAAAGTGATTGGGGCTGGCACCATCAGCGGGTGTGAGTGGCTTCTGCTGCCTCTGATCACCCCTCAGGAGCAGGGGGAAGTGGAGAAGCCTTCAAAGGCTATCAGAGCCAGCAGCCAGCACTCGCACCCACTGATGGTACTGTGCAATCGCAATCAGAACAGCATCAGCTGTGGGTGCAAGTGGGGCTGGTGCTAGCAGCAGGTGCCAGTGCCAGGTGGGACCACAATGCACAGGAGCAAAGAATTTTCAGTAACCACTAGAGGTCTTGGTCTGTCACTCCTGCTCACCTGTTCCACCATGGTGTGGCAGCCGACATCCACCGTGTTCCCCACACGCCCCCTGGTGGTTAGCACAAATCATAGCAATTTGTTGTTTGGTTGTTTTGGTTCCATTGTTCCATCTATTTGCATATTAGCCTTTTATTACATAAGATATGACAATCATTCTTGTCCAAGGTGATTCCCCTGTTGAAAAATGCTGGGGTGTTCTTGATCTTCCTAATCCCCAGAAGCTTTTAAATCAGAGGAAAGCTATGGACCCTCTCCATATAGATGTAAATAAGATTTTATACATAATTTTGGCCTGTTGATCCCTTGAAGACTATCAAGGACTTCAATTTGGAAATGCAGTTTATAACCTCTCCAGAGCTATAATGAAACAATTCATTATGTCATCCATAAATCAAAGAGTGACCTGCTAGACCTGAGGGACCAAACTTATCAAGATGAACCTGTCAAAAAACCTGAAACTCCTGAACTTACCTCCAACTAAGTGAACCTTACATAATATCCCTAGATTGCAGAGCTCTGAGCTGAGGTTGCCCTTAGGTACACACAGATAGCTTTTCCCCCTACATCCTTCATTCTGGTCTCACCCTACTCTTGGTTCAGGAAAAGTTCTCTTCCATTACATATGGCAGGGTTATTGATTACAGTGCCATTTGCTACCCAATGGGAGTGGGTTTGTGACCTAATTCTGACCAATCAGTGGGCCCCATTTCCTTAGCCACATGATTTCTTTGGGACTGGACATAGGACCCTAACATGAGCAGAAGTCCTTTGAACTTTTCTGCTAGGACAACTGGGAAGACTGATTTCTGGAAGCATGGTGCTGGCTTAGAAAAAAACTTAGAGCTAATTACTTGTGGCTACATAGAGAAGCTGATAAAAAAAATAAGAGTTAATAAGATAAGATCAACAGCCATACAATATAAGATATTCTTAGATTTTTCCAGATATATAAACCAAAAAACTTTTTTTTTTTTTGCTAGAAAAGTTTCTATGCACTGCCATACCATTTTCCACATAATAAAAAGTTTGCCACCTGATAGCTGGCCCCTGTGATTCCTTTTCTTTAGTGAATTAAACTCTAGGAGTGATAGCATTGTAATATTAGCTAGTTATTAATGATAGGAAAGGATCAAAGGGGAAGCTACACATTATAGACTTGTCATTTGGGCAGCTTCACTAGCAAGATGCAAGGTTGTGCTCCGCAGGGAACCACCAGCTTCTTCCTTGAAAAACACTGAGGGAAAGGATCCAACAAAGAGAAGTAACACATGCCCAGTAAAGTCGGGGTTACATAGGGAAAGTATTTGACTGTCAGTCACACCTGAGAACAGAGATCATTGGCCAGATTGAAAATTTGGAAATATATAATCTCCCAAACAAAGGAGTCCTCTCTCTCTCCCTCTCTCCCTCTCTCGTGCCTTTGGCTCAGTCTTGGCTCCCTTGCATTCACCGGTGTTTCCTCTACAGCCATGTGGACCTACGGACTGCTCATGCAGTGGACTGATGGGCTGCAGTGGGGCAACACACATTAAGCTAGCCTGATTGTGTATTGTATTGTGCAGACATGGAAAGGAAATTCTAAAGCCAGCTCTGATTTTAACCCTGCTTTAGGCAAAATGGGACTTCTTCCACAATGGGACTGAGGAAGATAAAACCTTGGAAATTCAGCAGTTTGATTCCATAAAAATAAAGCTTTCTAAAAAATCGCATCTTCATTTGTGAGTCTCAGGAAAAAAAACTCTTTTTCTCGCCATATCACAAGAAATCCACCCCCACGGGCGGGACAAAAACTCCTCCCCTTTGTTAACAGGAGGAGATACCTCTTCTTAAACAAGGTGATTTAAAGTCTAAGCTCCATGCATTTCAACCAAGGACTATCCCTAGTGAAAGTACAAAAGCAATGTCTAGAGATTATAAATATTGTCACTAGTAATATGACCTATATTTACAGAATATTTTTTCTTTTTTGCAAATGCTTGTCACATGCACGTCTTATTTGAACTCATAAAAATCCAGCAAGGATAGACGGGCAAGGTTCCCATTTTAGCATACTTGAACATACACAACATAGGGATATGGCATTGTGCTGGGTACCCAGACTACAGAAATGAGCTGACTTCCTCCCAGCTCCCCAGAGACTCACAATCAAAGCTCGTTACACAATGAGAAACTGTACATCACACAAGTGCTCATCAGCAGATAATTGGTGTATGATTTGTACTTTCATATCCATTTAGCTCAACAACCATTTATGAAGCCCCTACTCTGTGATGGCCATGTTCTGTACTAGGTATGATGGAAATCACAGTGGTGAGTCATATATATGGTCCCTGCACTCAAGGCGTGGTACAGGCCTTGTTTTAATGGGTAAAGTGACAGGAAGGGGGAATGCTACGAATGCCTGAGAAATGAGCAGCCTCTGAAGGCAGTGATGGTGAGGAAGTAAAAAATTCTTAAAGAAGATGTGACTAATCTAGATCTAAACAAGAAAGAAAGAGAAAGAAAAAATAGGAAAAAAATAAAAATAGAATCTAATCAAGCTAGTAGATCCATGCACCAATTTACAGAAAAATGTTGAGAAAGAAACATGTTAATAATATCACAGGATGTAATCAGACAAACCCAGAAATTGAGAAATTTGACAAGACATTGAGAAGTTATTCAAAAAATAAATAGCATGAAATAAAGAGGAAGAAAGAATGCTTAGAGATTTTTAAAGATTTCGAGACACACTAAAAACATAAATTATATCTCAATTTTAAAAATGAATCACCCAGCCAGTGTGGCTTAGCTGTTGAATGTTGACCCAGGAACCAATCCAGTGTTGGTTCGATTCACTGTTAGGGCACATGCCTAGATTGCAGGCTGGATCCCCAGTAGGAGCCATGCAGGAGGCAGCTGATCAGTGATGTTCCTCTCTCGCTGATGTTCCTATCTAGCCCTCTTTTTCTCTCTCTCAAAAAATAATAGATTAAAAAACATACTTTAAAAATGAACTCAAAAAAAGTCACATCACTCAAATATGCAGGGTATCCCAAAAAAGGTATACATAAGCTATGAATAATTGTAAAGATAGTGTTTATTAAAATACAATTCATTTTCAAAATTGACCTATCAGCTGTTAAAGTGTATACACATGTTGAAGGGGAGCACCCTATATATGTATACTATCTGGAGCCTGATTTGAACAACCAATTTTCAGAATTCTTTTTGGAGAGAACTAGAGAGTATGAACATGAGCTGTAATTAGGTAATATTAAGGAATTACTGTTCATTATTAGTTGATATAGTGGTACTCTTCTTACCTTTTTAGCTGAAGTTCTTAACTGTTTGAGTAAAATGTTGAAACTGGGTAATATCTAATATCTATAGTAGTTTACTATACTACTATACTACTCTCTCTACTTTTGTTTGAAATTTTCCATGACACAAAATAAAACTTTAAAAAAGTGAGAGAGAAAAATAGGAAACTGTCATAATGTTTAAAAAAAATGGGGAACACTTTCGGATAAAATTAGATAACAAGGCATGTCATTAAAAAAGAGAAGAGGGAGATATGGAAGCAGGGTTGCACGTGGTATATTAGAGGAAAGAGAAACTGACTATGGTTGATTTAACTAGAAAGAAACTTATTGAAAATATATTGAGAACCTCCAGACCTTCTGGAAGGACAGCACAACCTGTGCAAACAGGAACAACTCCGAAATCTATGTCATAGATCGGGGCTAGTGAGGTGCCCACCAGTGCCCACCAGTGTCTTCACATGTGACTCACATCACAGCTTGCAACTTTAATGTAACAGAACACAGTGTGCTGGTGACATTCTGCCTCTGAAAAATGAATAGAGCCACAACCACCCTCCTTCAAAATGGACTGGACAAAGTTCCAGCTCCTCTGCCCACTTATCCTCTAGTCGGAGGTCAAGGTTGGATTAAATTGGCAGATATAGATTTTGTGCTCAAACTCTATCCAAAGCCATTCAGTATCCTTTTACTCTCACTACTTTAGAGACTTAAATTTTTTAAAGATAATCAAATAAAACTATTTTTCAGTCTTCTTGACAGCAATAAATTCAGTTCTGTGTACCAAAATTATAGTTTCCTTGCCACCCCATTTTTTTTCCTGTTTTCCATGCTCAAATTTTTTAAATTAAATCTTTATTATTCAGATTATTACATTTGTTTCTCTTTTTTCCCCTCCATAGCACCCCTCCACCCAGCTCCCACCCCTCCCTCTGCCCTTAGCTCCCTCCCATTGATCTCATCCATAGGTGTATGATTTTTGTCCAGTCTCTCCCTGTACACCCCTCACCCCTTCCCCCCTGAGAATTATCACTCCACTCCCTTTCTGTGCTCCTGATTCTATTATATTCACCAGTTTATTCTGTTGATCAAATTTTTAATTCACTTAATTTTTAGATTCACTTGTTGATAGATATGTATTTGTTGTTCATAATTTTTTGTCTTTTACCTTTTTCTTCTTCCTCTTCTAAAAGAGTACCTTTCAGCATTTCATATAATACTGGTTTGGAGTTCATGAACTCCTTTAGCTTTTTCTTATCTGGAAGCTCTTTATCTTCCCTTCAATTCTGAATGTTAGCTTTGCTGGATAGATTATTCTTGGTTGTAGGTTCTTGCTATTCATCACGTTGAATATTTCTTGCCACTCCCGTCCGGCCTGCATCGTTTCTGTTGAAAAATCAGCTGACAGTCGTATGGGTGCTCCCTTGTAGGTAATAAACTGTTTTTCTCTTGCTGCTTTTAATATTCTCTCTTTCTCTTTTGCTCTTGGTATTTTAATTATGATGTGTCTTGGTGTGGTCCTCTTTGGATTCCTTTTATATGGGGTTCTGTGTGCTTCCTGGACTTATAAGTCTATTTCTTTTACCAGATGTGGGAAGTTTTCAGTCATTATTTCTTTAAACAGGTTTTCATTATCTTGCTCTCTCTCTTCTTCTGGCACCCCCACAATTCTGATGTTGGTACGCTTAAAGCTGTCCCAGAGTCTCCTTACATTATGTTCACATTTTTGGATTATTTTCTCTTCTTGCTTTTCCAGTTGAATGTTGTCTGCTTCTTTATATTTCAAATTTTTTACTTGATTCTTGCCTTTCTCTAGTCTGCTGTTAGGACTCTATAATATTTTTTATTTCAGTCAGTGTATGTTTAACTTCTATTTGGTCCTTTATCATCTTTAGTTGGACCTTTTCCATCTCTAGTTGGCTCTTTTCCATCTCTAGTATGTCCTTTTTCATCTCCTCTTGGCTCTTGCTAAATTTGTCCATCTTTTCTAGCATATTCTTGGAAAAACCTTGTAAGCGTAGTTTTGAACTCTATATCCAGTCGTTTTTTTTCCTCCATTTCTTTTGTTTGTGATCCCTTCCCTTGTCTCGGCATTTTCACTATGCTGGGGAAACTTCTGTGTTGGATTCAGCTTTGTGATGCCGGAGGCAAAGCCGCAGAAGCCTCTGTTGAGCTTGGGAGGGGTGGAGTCTCAGGGCTTAAGGGACCGCCTTGCCTTCCAGTCGGCCCCGCCCTCCACGGCCCCTGAATCTCAGGTGACTGGGTAATGGCTGGAGCCTTCCTTGTGTGCGCGTGCACCCGCAGTGCCTCTAACCGCTGCCTTTCCAGCTCCCCTGCGCACTAGGACCACACGAGTCTAGGTCCCCAGGGTTTCGCCCAAAACAGGGGCTTAGTGGAGTCAGAAGTGGCACAGTTCGGAGGGTCTGTCTCCCGCTCACTCGCGAAAGCCAGCAGCACAATCAGCAATCTGTCCTGCGCGCAGCACCGTCCTTGTGCGAGACCAGACCTGATCTTCTGTGACTCCCCTAAATTTCCGTGCACCTCTCCCTTTTCACAGTCCAAACTCCCCCCGTATGAGTTTCGCTGGATCTGGGGTTTAGTGTTGTAGGATAAGGGGTTCAATGCCGTTGGGAGTCTCCGTTTCCCTCCCGCCAGAGAAAGCCAGCCAGGTACTCCGGCACCCGCTCTCTCAGCGCATGCGTCTCAGTACCTCGGCTTTTTGCAGCTCCTCTGGGTCTCCGTGAGCCCCTCTCTTTCCTTCTAGCTGTAGAACTTCCACTCTGCCAGCTTTTCTGTGGTTCTGGATGATGTCCGTTCTGTCTTTTAGTTGTAGTTTTGAAATTGTTGTGCGAGGCAGCAGTGTAGGTGTTTACCTATGCCGCCATCTTGGATTCTCTCGCCACCCCATTTTTTAACATAATCAAGTTCAACTTTTGTTTCTTTTCCTTGAAATATATCTTAATAAATACCAGATTCAATAGTAATGAGGCTATTTTGTTACTTTAAAAAAATTGTGAGACAGGCCCAAATGAAGAACAATATAAATAACAGAAAAGTGCTAAGAGAAAAACATGATGGGGGTGAGGGGAGGTGGTCAAGAGGCAAGTTTTCTGCATCATTCTCCAAGCATACTAGTATGTCCTTCCTATGAGTGCCAGTGTAGTGGAATATATGCTCAGACATGGGCCTGCCCCAAGAAAGCAACGTAAGCTGTGCTAAGTTCAGTCATAACACAGTCAAGTGGGAAGATCATTAATTTTCAAGGTATACATCTGCTTAGTGGCTATGTAGGACTTTTTAACCTGTTGGTTCCCTTAAAGAAGCTGATGAGAGTTATAGATATTCTTACTAGAAGTAAAGGAGCATATTCAAAATGTTATCCACAACTTCAGAGATGCCCAACTCTGTGGTCACCCATTGTTCCTCCAGGAGTCTGTGCCTCATGGTCTACACATACATTGTTCTTTCAAGTGCTGTAGACTGCGGCTGCCTAGAGCCACTGGAGGAGGGAGGGAGGAGTGTGCTGTGCTGTGCAGACCAGCAGAGGAAAGTGGTGTGCCCTTCTCAAAGTGTTGTCCATGAAGCATATTCATCAACATTTTGTTGGAGTGCCGATGAAAATGCAGATTTCCAAGCCCAGAACCAGAAGAACTAAATCATAATCTTAAAAGGGTGGAAATTGACAATCTGCATTTTCAGCAAGCTTCTTGGCTAGTGGTTAAATATGTGGAAATTTTAGAACCATTATTTAAGGGATGGCACCAAGCCAGGCAGAAAGAAAGCACAATGAAAAGGAGGTGCCAAAGAGGTAAGAAGAAAAAAGGTGGAAAGTGGATGACTGATTAATAGTCCTGGGCAGTTCCTGAAAGTTGGGCCTAGGTATAAATGACAACATAAATGGGTAAAGAAAAGGCTGGCTGAGATCTGCAGTGTGATTTCTGTGACCTTAGGAATGGAAATTTGACAGGTCTCAAGAACAGCTGATTAGGATGGAGCAACTGAACAGCCACCAGGGGTAAGAAATGAGGAGTTTAGGGGATGTTTTTACCTTGTTAAAAGCAGTTTAAAAAATCATTCTACCCAAAGCATCAATCAGAAAGAATATATGCACCCCTATGTTCATAGCAGCACAAGTCACAATATCTATGATCTGGAAACAGCCTAAGTGCTCATCAGTGGATGAGTGGATAAAAGAGCTGTGGTACACTTATACCATGGAATACTATGCAGCAGTAAGAAAGAAGAATCTCTTACCCTTTGAGACAGCATGGAGGGACCTTGAAAATATCATGCTAAGTGAAATAAATCAGGCAGAGAAAGACAAGTGACACACGATCTCACTTATATGTGCAATTTATATACCAAAATAAACTGATAAACGGAGTTGATCCAGAGACATGGAAGCATGGAACAGAGTGTGGAATCTCAAAGGGAAGGTGGGGAAGGCAGGGTGAGTGGGAGGTAATAAACCAAAGACCTTGTGTGCATATATGCATAACCCATGGACACAGACAATAGGGTGCTGAAGGTCTGGTGCAGGGGGCTGAGGGGGATGGAGGGGGTTAATGGGAGGAAAAAAGAAGCATATGCAATACTTTCAACAATAATGAATTATTTTAAAAAGTTATTCTGACACTTATTGAAAAACTGAGGCCAATTTCATTCAGGGGGACTATTGGGATAAGTATGGTGATTACTGCGATGGACTTTGCAACAGAGGAGAGAGATTGAGCTCAGTTCCGAATACTACAAGGAAAAGTTGGGGGTTCATAGCCAAGAAGTAGAATGGGGGTGGGGGAGTTGTGGGTAGGAAAGTACTAAAATAATAGTATAATTCTTTGCTAAACTGACCTGGCAAGATGATTTCACCAAAGGCAAACTATGGTCATCAGGTATTACCTGGGTTTGTGGGGATGAGGGAGATGATCAGATGTCAATAGTGGGGGGAAGGTGTTGGCTAAACTGACTTGGATTTTGTTAAAATTGTTCAATGGAAATAAAATTCCAATAGTCAAGGCCTACTTGGGAAGAGAATTCAGAGAAGATTGACTAAAGTTTAGTCAAGAAAAGACTCAAAGCGAAAAAAGATGGCGACTGGCAGGATGGATGGTGACTGGCAGGTGAGGGAGAGGAAGTGAGTGAGAGGATGAAAGAAGGTGTGGATGTGTATGGTATGTGTGTGAATGAGTAAGGGACAGTTAAATCTCACAGGAACAGCAGGGGCTATCAGTCCAGGCTCTCTTGGACAAGAAGAGACTATCACCAAGGCGGCCACTCCCCGGACAGCAGGACTCAGGCACGGAGCCCACGCCATCTGGAAGGGGAAAATAGCCTTTCTTTGGGAACTCATCAACACCACCAACCAGTCAGGCCTTGGAACTGCCCTGCGACCCAGCAGCCACTCTAGCCAAAACCTTGCTGCCACAGCTGCAGATCTGGAGACCCTGGGACCTCCACCTCCAAAGCAGTAAGTGAAACCTCTCCCTCCCCAATGGCAGAACTCTGGTTCATATTAGCGCCTTTCTAGTGTGAAGGCAGCCAAGGCACTCCACTCCCTAGGCAGAGCCTGAGAACCACTGAGAGCTCCCTGAGGGTGTGATTTTCTATAGACAAGGGCACACGACCCCACAGTACAATTTCTAAATTCTCTCCTCTTAAATAACTACCCACATTTACTCCTGCTGCTCAACCTCAGTGCAGGACCCTTCAGGAAGTCATCAGAGGGCTGCACCAGAAAAAAGAAAAAAAGAAAAAAAAAAGGATCCTCCACAAAGGAACAGGCTACCTGAGCTCATCTATCCACAGTGAGTTCTGGAAGTGGCTCTGAGTCTCTGCTGAGTGGGCTTCGGCACCAACAAGGGCGCCCTGCCCTGCAGTAGAAATTCTGAATTCCCTCTTCCTGAATAACTACCCACATCTACCCCAGCAGCTCAACCTCAGTGCAGGAGAAGCAACAAAACATGTCAGAGCACTGTACCAGCTCAACCTCAGTGCAGAACCCTGCAGAGTGCCTTAGAGTGCTGCACCTGGCAAATGTACTTCCACAGAAATGAAGTTCCAAGAGGCAGGCACCCTGAGCCCATCTACCCACAGGGGGCTCTTGGGAGCCACTGTGAGCTCTGCCTGGGTGCGACCTCAAACAAACAGGGGAGCACTCTCCCTGCAGAAGTAGAAATTTTGAATTCACTCATCCTGGATACCTGCCCACAGACACCTCAATTACATGGCTACACTGCCAGAGCCCTTCACAGTGCTTCGGTGTGCCTCCCTGGCAAAGTTACTGGGGGTGCTTCTGTGAGCCATCACTGGGAATAAGTGCCTATCCACCACAGGTGCAGCAGCAAAAGCTAAGTCAGCCCACCCCACAACTAAGAACTCTGGACACCACAGTCATGCCTCTCCAAAGTGTAGGTCCCCTGAACAACATCACCATGACAGATTGGTCCTTGGTGCCACTATGAGTCCCCACTGGAAATGCGTAATCTCAATTAAGGGTGCAAAACAGCAAAAATAGGGACACTCCACTCCATGGCTGCCGACTTCTAGACACCACAGTTGTGCTGCTCAAGCTCGCAGATCTACATCAAGAGAACCGAAATAGCCCAAGTAGGGAACTACAATAGATTAACAAGCACAGGAAAACTGAGAGAAAACACCAGTGGCACCATTCCCCAAAAAACCTGGGTAGCAAAACAATTGGATCTACAGTACATTTAAAACATTACAGGAAAACATGGGAAGATAAGAAAGCAATTCCCAAAGAAAAGAAAAAGAGGAATCACCAGAAAGGGAGTTAAATGAAATTGAAGCCAGCAGCTTATCAGAGAAAGAATTCAGAGTAATGGTTTTAAAGATATTTAAATGGATGGATGACAAATACACACAACTCAATGAGAACTATAAGGAGCTGAATGAGAATGTCAGCAACATGAAAAGAAACCAAGAGGAGATGAAGAATGACATAACTGCAATAAGGAACACAATGGAAGGCCTAAACAGTAGACTAGAAGAGTCTGAGGACCACATCAGCAAATTAGAAGACAATGTAGGAAAAAAACACACAAACACTGCAGCAACTGGAAAGAAGACTTAAAAAAACAAAAAGAGAGCCTAAAGGAGAATTGGGAAAACACAAAATGAAACAATATTTGCTTAATAGGGATACCAGAAGGAGAGGAAGAGAAGCAAGAAATAGAAAACCTATTTGAAGAAATAATGACAGAAAACTTCCCTGATATTGGCAAGAAAATAACTATTCAAGTCCAAGAAGTACACAGAGTCCCAAACAAGTTGAACCCCAAAAGACCAACACCAAGACACATCATAATTAAATTGGTGAACACTAACAAAAGAATCTTAAAGGCTGCCAGAGAGAGAGAGAGAGAGAGAGAGAGAGAGAGAGAGAGAGAGAGAGAGACAGACAGAAAGTTATCTACAAGGGATATCCTATTAGAATATAAACTGGTTTCTCAACAGAAACACACCAGGCCAGAAGGGAATGGAATGAAATATATAAAGTGATGAAAAGCAAGAGTCTGAACATAAGAATACTATACCCAGCAAAGCTATCGTTCAAAATTGAAAGTGGAATCAGGAGTTTCACAGACAAAAAGGGGCTAAGAGAGTTTATCACTCCCAAGCCAACAATGCAAGTAATGCTAAAGAGACTGCTGAAAAAAGAAAAGGAAAGAGAAAGGCAAGAAGTAGCACAAACACTTAGGAAAAATATGACAACAAACATGAACTTGTCAATAATAATATTAAACGTAAATGGGTTAAATGCCCCAATCAAAAAACATAGGGTAGCTGAATGGATAAGAAAACATGACCCATATATTTGCTGTCTACAAGAGACCCACCTCAGAGTGAAGGATTCACACAGTCTGAGAGTGAAAGGATGGAAAAATATTTTTCAGGCAAATAGAAATGAGAAAAAAGCTGGAGTGGCGATACTTATATCTCATCAGATAGACATCAAAGTAAAGGCCTTAACAAAAGATAAGGAAGGCCACTACATAATATTAAAAGGAGCAATTCAACAAGAAGATATAACTCTGGTAAACATATATGCACCCAATACAGGAGCACCCAAATACATAAAAATTTCCTGGAAAATATCAAGGGAGAGATCAACAACAATACAATCATAGTAGGGGATTTTAATACACCACTGACATCACTGGATAAATCCTCTAGACAAACCATCAGCAAAGAAACAGCAATTCTAAATAACTCACTAGATCAAATGGATCTAATTGACATCTTCAGAGCATTTCACCCCAAAGCCACAGACTATATGTTCTTCTCAAGTGCACATAGGACATTTTCAAAAATAGATCACAAGGATTGAAATCATATCAAGCATTTTCTCAGGCCACAATGGCATAATATTAGAAATAAACTACAATAAAAACATTCCAAAAAATTCAAACATTTGGAAGTTGAATAACATGTTATTATACAATGATTGGGTTATCAATGAGATCAAAGAAGAAATTACAATATCCTGGAGACTAATGACAATAAAAATACAACAACACAAATGTTATGGGACACAATGAAAGGAGTGCTGAGAGGCAAGTTTATAGCTCTACAGGCCTACCTCAAAAACCAAGAAAAAATGGTAATGAATCACTTAACTCAACAACTCAAAGAATTAGAAAGAGAGCAACAAAAAAAGCCCACAGTGAGCAGAACAAAGGAAATAGTAAAGATCAGAGCAGAAATGAATGACACAGAGACAAAAAAAAAAAAACACACAAAAAAAACCAAAAAGAAACATTATAAAAGATCAACAAAAACAAGAGCTGGTTCTTAGAAAGAATAAAAAAAATTGATGAACCTGTAGCCAGGCTCACTAAGAAGCAAAGAAAGAAGACCCAAATAAACAAAAGCAGAAATGAGAGAGGGGAAATAACAAGAGACCCCACAGAAATACAAAGGGAACAACTCTATTCAAACAAATTACACAACCAAGAGGAAATGGACACATTCCTAGAAAAACACAACCTTCCAAAACTCACTCAGGACAATTCTAAAAATCTCAATATGCTGATAACAATAGAAGAAATTGAAGCAGTCATCAAAAAGCTTACAGCAAACAAAAGGCCAGGCCCAGACAGCTTCAAAGGGGAATTTTACCAAACATTCATGGAAGAACTAAAACCTATCCTCCTCAGACTATTCCAGAAAATTCAAACTCCTTCTATGAAGCCAGCATCACCCTAATACCAAAACCAGATAAAGATAACAATGAAAGAGAATTACAGGCCAATATCCCTCATAAACACAGATGCCAAAATCATCAACAAAATTCTAGCAAATAGAATCCAGCAGTACATCAGAAAGATCATACACCATGACCAAGTAGGATTTATCCCAGGGATGCAAGAATGGTACAATATTCGCAAATCAATAAACGTGATGCATCACATAAACAAATTGAGAGATAAAAATCACATAGTCATATCAATTGATGCAGAAAAAGCATTCGATAAAAATCCAATGCCCTTTCTTGATAAAAATTCTCAGCAAGATGGAAATAGAAGGATCATACCTCAACATAATATAAGCCATATATGACAAACCTACAGCCAACATCATACTCAATGGGCAAAAATTAAAACCATTTCCCCTAAAAACAGGAACAAGACAGGGATGCCCACTCTCACCACTTCTATTCAACATAGTGCTGGAAGTACTAGCCATTGCAATCAGTCAATAAAAAGAAATAAAAGGCATCAAAATTGGAAAAGAAAAAAGTAAAACTGTCCTTATTTGCAGATGACATGATACTTTATATAGAAAACCCTAAAGACTCCATCAAAAAATTATTAGACTTCATAAATGAATTCAGCAATGTAGCAGGATACTAAATTAATAACAAGAAATCTATGGCTTTTCTATATACCAATAATGAACTTACAGAAAGAGAGACTAAAAAAGCAATCCCATTTACCATCACACCAAAAAAATTAAGATACCTAGGAATAAACTTAACTAAGGAGGTAAAAGACCTATATGTGGAAAATTATACAATACTAAAAAAGAGATAGATGAAGACATAAACAGATGGGAGAACATACCATGTTCATGTATTGGTAGAATCAATATCATTAAAATGTCCATATACCCAAAGCAATCTATAAATTCAATGCAATCCCCATTAAAATACCAATGGCATACTTCACAGAACTAGAACAAACTTTCCAAAAATTCATCTGGAATTAAAAAAAAAAAAACACCAAATAGCTGCAGCAATCCTGAGAAAGAAGAACAAAGTAGGTGGGATCTCAATACCAGAGTTCAAGCTGTATTACAAAGCCACTGTTCTCAAAACTTCTGATACTGGCACAATAACACTCATATAGATCAATGGAATAGAATAGAGAACCCAGAAATCGACCCAAACCACTATGTTCAATTAATATTTGACAAAGGAGGCATGAACATACACTAGAGTCAAGACAGTCTCCTCAACAAATGGTGTTGGGAAAATTGGACAGATACATGGAAAAAAATGAAACTGGACCACCAACTTACGCCATACACAAAAATAAACTCAAAATGGATAAAGGACTTAAACATAAGGTGGGAAACCATAAAAATACTAGAGGAATCCACAGGTAGCAAAATCTTCTACATATGCCAAAGGAACTACTTCTCTGATACTGTTCCTAGGGCAATGGAAACTAAAGAAAAAATAAACAAATGGGCCCACATCAAAATAAAAAGCTTTTTCACAGCAAAAGAAACCATCAACAAAACAACAAGAAAGCCCACCGCATGGGAAAACATATTTGCCAATGATATCAACAATAAGGTTTTAATCTCCAACATTTCCTGAGAACTCATGCAATTTCACAAAAAGAAGATAAACAACCCAATCAAAAAATGGGCAACTGATCTAAATAGGCGCTTCTTGAAAGAAGACAGAAGGAAGGCCAAGAGACATGTGAAAACCTGCTCAAAGTCACTAATCATCAGAGAAATTCAAATCAAAACAACAATTCAGTACCATCTCACACCTGTCAGAATGGTTATCATCAACAAATCAACAAACAACAAGTGTTGGTGAGGATGTGAAGAAAAAGGAACCCTCATGCACTGCTGGTGGGAATGCAGACTGGTGCAGTCACTGTGGAGAACAGTATGGAGTTTCCTCAAAAAACTAAAAATGGAACTCCCATTTGACCCAGCAATCCCACTTCTAGGAATATATTCCAAGAAACTAGAAGCACCATTCTAAAGGATATTTGCACCCCTATGTTCATAGCAGCCCAATTCACCATAGCTAATATTTGTAAACAGCCTAAGTGGCCATCAGCAGGTGAATGGATTAAAAAACTATGGTACATCTACACACTGGAACACTATACTGAGGTAAAAAAGAAGGAGTTCCTACCATTTGTAACAACATGGATGGCGATGGAAAGCATTATGCTAAGTGAAAAAAGCCAGGCAGAGAAAGATAAATATCACATGATCTCACTCATTTGTGGAATATAATGAATGACATAGACTGATGAACAAGAACAGATCCAGAGACTGAGAAATGTCGATCAGAACATCAAACCTCAGGGAAGGTGGGGGGTCAGTGGGAATAAGGGGGAGAGATCAACAGAGGGACTTGTGTACATGCATATGAGCCTAATCAATGGACACAGACAAGAGGGGCGTGGGTCATGAGTAGAGGGCAGGGGGTAATGGGAGAATAAGGACACATGTAAAAAATAAAAATAAAAAAATTATAAGGAAAAAAATGAAATCTGACCATTTAGCGGTCACCGTAACCTTAAGAAAAATTGTTTCATGAGACAAAAATTTTTAAATGAAACTCTCTGTAGCCTGGAAATTATTTTGGAAGGAAATAAAGAGAAGCTTCCTTCAAATGTCATAAGGATTGTAACTGAAAGTCAATATATTTGGCCTCTTAAGCTAAAGTAAGTAATTTGTGTTTTTGCCTCCCTGACAAAGTTTAGATAAATTTACAAACAGAAATTGACAGCCAATTTGAAATTGAATTAATTGCCTTAGCCTAGAGCAAAGAATATCCTTGCATGATATTGTTCTTCAATGTCAGTATAATTCTTGATATTTCACAACAGCACATTGTACAATATCCTAAGCAAAATTACAAACTAATTCTTTGAATGTTTGGCAACAATATAAAAAAGGACATGAAAGGATTTAATCCCTTTCAGAAGGAATTAAGGCACTGGGAAGGCACTCAAGCATTCTATACTGGCCCCTCTAATCTTTTTTGCCCTCAGCTGTTGCCTGAGCTTGCCATTCATGCTGAGGTTGAAGCCTCTAAGTGGCTGGCATAATGGATCTGTCTCTCACCCAATGGTGTGAGCTGGGCCCTCTCTGGAAAGGGAACCTGAGTTCCCAGATCTCTGTGGTCACTACCAGAGTCCTGCCAGCAGGCAAAGGGATCCCAAGGCAGGTGTTAGGCATGGAGGCCACAGGGGCATGGGCTACCATGGAGACAGAACTGAACCTCATAATACCCTGGAGGATGGCTGATTAGCCAGAGATGGGTAAGATTCCTCAGGGAAGGAACAACCTAAGACAGGCACAGTCGCAGAGGGGCCATCAGGAGAGAACTTGGGGGTCAACACAGGTGGGGCACAGACCCTCCCCCCCTCAACCTTGCAGGGGCCTTAACCCTCACCCCTTCTGAGGGAGGTCTCCTGCCCCCATGGTTGCTTTGCTTCTTATGCCCAGCACAGATCCGGACCCAGGTAGCAGACAGAAACTTGGCCGACAGCAGCTGCCCTGTATCTAAATTCAGCCGAGCAAAATGAATGGTCAGGGTTTATTCAAGAATGGAAATAATCTTTTCCACTAATATTTACAGGGTAATCTAAGATTGTTGGTAGAGTATTAAATTTGACAGTAAAAGAGTAACCAAGCTTTCAGATTAATTTAAATTGGCTAATGGAAATAAGTGAATATTCAAGAAAATTTAATTGTACTTGACAAAAAGCTGTTTCTAAAGTATTAACTAAAATTTCTATCGGTAGATCATCTCATGGTAAAATTGCTTAACATTCAATGAACATAAGGTAGTCATATTTTTGTGCAAAAAAAATTAAAATTTACCAATATTGCATTAAAAAATTTACAAAAGTCTCCCTCAATCAAAAAAATGGGGGGAGGGGATAGTAATATAATATCATATAAGGAAAAATATCCAGTAAGTGAATTACATTTAGAAAATTTTTACTTTAGAAAATTAATCTTTATTTGTAATGCTAACAGCAAGACACCCATGAAAAACACACATGGTGTCAAAATAAGCCAAAGGAAAATCATTTGGGCAAAAAATAAAAAGGATCCCAAATCAATTTTATAGAAAAGATCCCTTTATTAACTTTTGTTTGAGAATATGTTTATATCCTTTCAGAAAACAATTCTAAGACCAAGTGGACTCCTGCAACAGAGAGGAATTGACAGGTCTGCTCCAACCACGAAGACAAGAGGAGAAACAGTCCAGAGATGGAAGACACTGATGATGCCTTGCTATGCTAGCAATCAGCAGCTGTGAGTTGCTATAGGTTGCCTAGGACCAAACCAGAGAGGGTCGGACCTACATTGCCACCATTTGTCCACCATCCAGATACCATTGCTGATGTGTACACATAAGGAACTGTTTGACATTGAAACTGGGACTCAGAACTACTGGACATTGAAATTGGGATTCAGACATTTCTTTGTTTTTATAGGTTTATTTCTAGCCTGCAGAGGCAAGATGTTTTTAAAGAAAAGAATCAGAGGGGAAAAAAAAAAACAGATACAGAGGCAAAGAAACAGTGAACAGACTGTCATATTACAGCAGGAAGGCAGGGGAGGTTGTGGTAAGGAGGAGCTGTAAGAGATCAACTGAAGGACTTGTATGCATGTATATAAACATAACCAATGGATATAAGACACTGGGAGTGGGGGCAGGTGAGGGCATGTATTGGGGGTAGTGAAGGCCGGGGGAGGTTAATAGGGGGAAGAAAATAAAAGGAGACATATGTACTACTATTTGTAATACTTGAAACAATAACAAAAAAAAGACTCAAAGCAAACAAATGCTTTTTGTGGCTCATGAACCTCCAAACCAGGCTGGTGACAGCAGGTGGCTGTCACTTCACAGCTACAAATGCAATAGAGGAAGAGTGGTTTGACCCTGGTGTGGACTTCAAGCCCAGAGCTCCTTGAGGGCTGGGACCAGCCTGTGAAATTTATATACTAATAAAAAGGTAATATGCTAATTAGGACATATCTTTTGGATGACCTTCTCGACATCCTTCAGACAAAGCAGCAATGGCTATGAAGGGCCCAGGCTCAGGCTGGCAGTGGCAGCAGCAGCAGGGTATTGGGGTTGGTGCCTTCCCCTGATCTGCCAGCCGCATCCCACAGAGGGAGGCCAGACTGTGGCTTAGGCCAGGGGCCAAGGCAGAGGCAGTTAGCAGTGATCAGGCTGACAGAGGAGCAAGTTAGTGGAGATCAGGCCAGCAGTGGGGCAAGTTAAGGGCAATCAGACTGGCAATGGGGCAAATTAGGCTCTATCAGGCCTGCAGGCAGAGGGGTTAGGGACAATCAGGCAGTCAGGCAGGTGAGCATATAGGAGCCAGCAGTCCCAGATTGTGAGAGAGATGTCTGACTGCCATTAGGCCCAATCCCACTAAACCAGCATTTAGCCATCCCCCGAGGGGTCCCAGATTTGAGAGGGTGCAGGCCGGGCTGAGGGACCCCTACTTTCCATGCACAAATTTCGTGTACCAGGCCTCTACTATGCAATCACTGTCTATGGAACAAATGAATGGATTAGCCATCCAGGCAAAAAAAAAAAAAAGGTGTTTTCTAGCAAACTCACATTGTTCCTTTTTGTAGCAATAGACTAAAAATACAAATGAACATGGGATTTTTATAGGCTTTCCAGTGTCCATTGGTATGTCAGGCAGATATTGATTAAACAAAATAACGGTTCCATCACTAGGGCTCTTAGTCTGAATTAATTTATCAAAGTAGAATTTAGTCTGTGTCCCAGTGGCATTGCTGATAAGGAGGCTGAGATCTCGTCCTGAGAAGCAGCAGACATATTAAGACTTGCGAGTGGTTGATTTGGAGAAATATGCTGGAAAATAACTGAGTGGATCATATCTATCACTTATTAAAAGAACTAAAATCAGAAACTGAAATGAGCCGAGATGCATGCACATTTCCTGTCGTGAAGGTTACAAGAATAGCCCTCAAGGGATTTGATGTTCCCTTCCATGTTAACACAGAAAGTGGTCAGAAAGTTTTAGAAGATGAAGGTTCATTTGTCAAGTTACAACTGAAAATATATTCATCTTTGTTTGCCCTAGAACACAGGAGTCAGGGCTCAATGTACTGCTGCTGAATTGATTGGCCAAAGTAATACTAAAATATAAGCCTCAGGGGTCAGCAGTCTAACAGCCAGGGAAACAGAAAATGTCAGCCTCCTCAGGGCAAGGGCCCAGCCACCGCAGGGACTTGGGTCTTAGAGATGAATTACAATGGGCCTCAGGGATGGGCAGAAGACTGAAGGAATTAATGCTTGTAAAATTCATGGAAGAGTGCTTGACACGTGATACATTCCATGCATGATTTTTGTAAACTAAATAAATATTTCTTTATTTATTTAAAAATATTTGTTTAATACCTACTTTGTGCCAGCATGTTTGAGAGCAACTAGTTGACAGCTCCAGCGAAAGGTTTCAAAAGGCTGTTCAATTCAGGCACAAGTAAAAAGGGTTAAAATGTGTGCCAGTACTCTGACCTCCACGGAAAGGCACCTTGGCTGGCCTCAAACCCTGGCGCTTCCATTTATTGGACCTGTGGCCTTGAGTAAGATACCTCAAGAGCCCTAATTCTAAATTTCCTTATTTGTAAAAAGGGAATAATTGAACCAAATTGTTGGGAGGATTAAATAAAGAAATTGGTATAAAGTACTTTGCTTTATTTTGTCTGGAACGCTTAAGAACTGTTGGCTAATTTTATATTATCAATGTTGATTGTTGCTGTTCTTATTCTTCTTTTGACACACTTTAAATTAGCTTTTAGGAACCCATTGATCGATCTATGTTTGAGGCAGAAAAGAAAAAATTAATGTTTCTCATGCAAATTCTCTTTTGAATTAATTTTTTAAGAAGAAACTTCTTGTAGTTGTGAATCCTCACGTGAGGCTATTTTTTTCCATTGATTTTTAGAGAGTGAAAGGGAGAGGGAAAGACAGAGACAGAGAAATGTCAGTGTGAGACACATCAATGGGTTGCTTCCCTGTCAGTACTGGGGATCAAGCCTGCAACCAAGATACCCTTGACGGTAATTGAACCCTCAACTTTCAGTCTGCGGGCTGATGCTTTGATCACTGAGCAACCAGCCAGTGCAAGAAGGAACTTTTGGCCCTGGTGACTGTGGTTCAGTAGGTTGGAGCGCTATTCAGTATACCTAAAAAGATCATAGGCTTGATTCCTGGGCACATTCCCAGGTCTCCTTTCCTGATCAGGGTGTGTATGGGAGGCAATCAATCATTATTTCTCTCATATTGATGGCTCTCTCTCTCTCTTTCTCTCTCTCTTCCCCTTTCTCCCTTCATCTCTAAAATCAATGGGAACATATTCTCTGGTGAGGATTTCAAAAAGAGGAAACATTTTTCAATTATAAAATATATAACACCTTGGAAAAGTACATAAAGCATAACTATATTCTTTTAAAAGTAATGACCCTTATCCACTCATGACTTCTTCCCCCCAAGAGATAAACACTTTTGTGGTAACCATTGCCTCTTTTTTTTTGTGTTAATCCTCACCCAGGGATATTTTTCCATTGATTTTTAGGGAAGGCACATGGGCATTTCTTTAAATTGTCAGCTGAATCTGGAGCGGTCGGCAAAGCCACGCCCTGGAAACACATTCTGCCAAAAGGCAGGAGTGTTATCAGCTTGATCTTCATTTCAGCCCAGGTGCCAGAAGGTGGGTTTTATTATATAAATCCAGCCCAGCGCCAGGAATGAAAAGGAAAGCTTCCTAGTATTGGGGTATAAAATAAACAGGCTGCATTGGCTCTGGGTCACTGTCTCTCCATCAGAAAAGGGCAGCAGTCCCACCAAGTCCCAGCTTTTTCATTCTATCTCTGTGTCTTGTTTCTTTCTTTCATTTTTCTCAATCCCCAGCAGCCCCTATTCAGGAACTGGAAAGCTCCCTAACCACGCTGGATGCGGAAAAGAGAGAAATATTTACAAGGGAAAGTGAATGAGAGAGGGAAAAATAGAGAGTAACAACGATGTGAGAGAAACACATCAATTGGTTACCTCCTACACCTGCCACCATGAGGGCCGGGTGGGGAAGGAGCCTGCCCATTGGTCCACAGGCCTACGCTCTATCCACTGAGCCAAACTTTTTTTTTTTTTGCCCCATACGTATGTCCCCCCCCTCCCCAAGCAATATAGTCTACTTTTGCTTATTTTTTGGCTTTACCTAAGTAAATTATGGTCTCCTGGTGGTCACTTCCTACACTGAGTCAGGATAGCTCTGTGTGACCAACCGATAAGACTTTCATGTAAGTCTAGTGCAGTTTCTGCCTAATTCTCAGATTGCTAGCCCTGGAGCGAGCAGCAGAAAAACTAAGCAGTCCTATGAAGAGGCCCAGGTGGACAGGAGGTGAGCCCTCACACCCATAGCCAGCACCAGCAGCCCACCTTCTGAGGAAGGAAGCACAGAGACTTGGAACTCCCAAGCAAGTCAACCCCCAAGTGACTGCGGCTCCAAAAGGCATTTGTCTGTAACCTCATTAGCAACCCTTAGCCAGAATTGTTCCAAGTCACTCCTTTATATCTCACCCAGAGAAACTAAGAGCAGTAATAAATTATTCCTGTTGTACAGAACCAAGAAGCTTTGGAATAATTTGTTATGCAGCAAGAGATAAACAACCAGGAATTATATTATGTAATTATTTTGTATCTTGTTTCTTTTACCCATTTTTTTTAAAGATCCTTTTTCTCCCATTGGCCCCCTCCATCCTGCCCCACTCCAGGCCTTCACTATTCTATTGTGTATCCATGGGTTATGCATATATGCATACAAAGTCTTTGGTTTATTACCTCCCACTCATCCACCTTCCTGAACCCCTTCCCTCTGAGATTCCACACTCTGTTCCCTGCTTCCATGTTTCTGGATCCACTCCCTTCATCTGTTTATTTTGTTACTTAGATTCCACATATGACTGATATCATGTGATATTTGTCTTGCTCAGACTGGCTAATTTCACTTAGCATAATACTCTCCAGGTCCTTCCATGCTGGCTCAAAGGGCAAGAGATCCCTTTTTACTGCTGGATAGCACTCCATGGTATAAATGTGCCACAGCTTTTTTATCCACTCATCTACAGATGGGCACCTGGGCTGTTTTCAGATAAAGATTCATTTTTGATACTGTATGTAGTTTGGTTTATTTTTTTATCAATATATAGCATTCCATTGTGTGGAAACATTTTTATTTTATTTTTATTAGCATCTCTGTCTGTGGATGACATTCCTAACCTGTAGGGCCTTCCTTTATTTGGAGACAGGTCTCTACAGAAAAGGGAGGAAAGGATAAATAGCATTTGACACAATGGAAGCCAAATGTACCATTAGTATCTTAATCCAAATATCTTGAATAACAAAAAATAACAGGTTTTAGAAAGAGCTTTTCTTCTTTTCACTGACAACATAGTCATGCTGAGTGACAACCTTACTGATCCTTCATATCCCCTCAAACAGTCATTGGGCTCCTCGTTTCTCTTTCAAACAGAGACTAAAAGAGGAGATGGGTGGGACAGACTCTCCTGGATCTATAGTCATGTGCTGTGTATTGACATTTCAGTCAACAAGGGACTGCATATAAGACAGTAATTCCAAAAGAGTGTGATTCCATAAGAGTGTATCAGCTGAAAAACCCCTACCGCCTTCATGACACTGAAGTTGTGGTAAGGACTTACACAACACATTGCTCACATGTTTGAGGTGATGCCGATGTAAACAAACCCACTGTGCTGCCAGTCCTCTAAAAGCACAGCATATACAATTACAGGAGTAGCTACATAGTCCAGGTTTGTGTAAGTGCACGCTATAATGTTTGCACAACAATAAAATCATCCAAAGACGCATTTCTCAGGCGTATTCTGTTGAACATTAAGTTGCATTGTACAGTATTTTCCTCTGACTGACAATTAAACATACTATCTGCTGCAGACTTAGAAATGAATGTATTATTTTTTTAAATATATATCATTATTGATTTCAGAAGGGAAGGGAGAGGAAGAAACATCAGTGATGAGAAAGAATCATTGATTGGCTGCCTCTTGCATGGCCCCCACTGGGATCGAGCTGGCAACCTGGGCATGTGCCCTTGATCGGAATCAAACCCTGGACCCTTCAGTCCACAGGCTAACACTCTATCCGCTGAGCCAAACTGCTAGGTCAGAAATGCATGTTTTCTTACCATGTAAGCTGTTTAGCCAAGCAGGAACTGTGAGCACCCACTCCCACAGCTGCCTCAGGCCATTCCCTGCATGCTGCCACTGCCTCAGCACATACAGAGGCACCTGGCTGGAAATTAAAAATAAAAATTGACTTCTAGGGGTCTAAACAACAGAAATGTTCTCACAAAGGTGAAAAAAAAGCATAGATAAGAATTTTTATTGCAATATTTTTCATTATTTTGAAAAACTGGATCCATGGCATGGGAAATAGAGATGAATCATGATGCACTCTTATCATGGAACTCTCTGCAAATGTGAGGAACAGCGAGGCTGAGCTCTGTGAGCAGACGCAGAAAGAGGTCCAAAATAAATGTCACATGAAGAAAATCACATTGCAAACAGTACACTGTATGTTACTTCTATTCTTATTTAAGAAATAGTGTGTATGAGAGAGGTGGTATATATAGATTAAACCATTAACAGCTGTTAGTAGGACTGAATGAAGAGTTTTAAATAAATTCCACTTTTAAAATCACACATTCTTGTAATGTTTTATTTTGTTACAACATATACATATGGCTTTTGAAAACTTAAACAAAATCTGTCATTTGCTTCCAAACCTACAACATTGATAGGCAAAAGAAAAGAGCAAAATTGAGAAATTCATAATAGATGGTAAGAGAGAGAAAAGGATAGATACAGGATGAGGAAAAAGGAGGACACTAGTACAGTGAAAACTGTTTTAATTGAGTCAACCTTCCTTCTTTCTTCTCCAAGGAGTACCTTCCTTTGTTTTTAGGGAACTGCCAAACCTCCATCACAGGTGGTATTGGTATGGTTGTCAATCAGCAGTACCCAGCTTCCTCTGGTGAGAGGAGTAGTCTACTGGCTCAAGCTAGAACAGTAAGCCTCTCTTTCACACAAAGCCAAGTCTCCTACAGAGAAACCCTAGGAGGGAAGGCTGTTAGAGATGAGTTATACAATAGCAGCACCCTACAAAATCAACCCATGAATTCCTGCTACTGAGATCACTCAAGAACCCTGGTTCCTGCCCCTCCTCAGAAATGACTGTTCAACTCTTCCTCTGGTCTCCGAGCTACACAATAATCTGCCAATTAGTTCCTTCTTCTTGTTTCAGTTAGTGAGAGTCAGTGACTGTTTGCAACAACCACACAAATTCTAATAGTTAAAACTAAATCCATAGATATAGTGAGGACATATGGTCCACCCTTGATTTTTTAAATTCTCACCAAAAGATATGGTTTTTTATTATTTTTTAAAGAGAGAGAAAGAAAGGGGAAGAGGAGAGAGAGAGAGAGAGAGAGAGAGAGAGAGGGAGGGGGGGGGGGGACTCAAATGGTTGCCTCCCATAAGTATGTGCTTCTACTGGGAATTGAACTAGAAATCTAGGTATATGCAGGAAATCAAACATGCAACCTTTTGATGTATGGGATGATGCTCCAACCAACTGGCCAGGATAACCCCTTGATTTTTGTTATTGTTGAACAAAACACACACAAGTGTAATAATGCCCAGATATCTTGCAAAGGTCTCACAACTGTTAGGGATAAAGTTGGGACCAAATGTAGATCTCTCTTCAGTAGAATACAAAATTCTTGAGGACAAGTTAGGGTCTCATTTGACAGTGGGTTCTCTATCCCCAGAACAGTGAGAGACACAGCAAAGGTGTTCAATAAATGGTTGTAATTAATGTTTTCTAGTTGTTTCTTTGTTTAAAACCAGGGAAGGTATCTGAGATATAGTGTTGAATAAAAAAGCAAGCTGTAAAATACTACATATTGTGTGATCTTATTTTTGTAATTTTAAAAGCTTGAAATATTAATAATCACATTGAATAAAAATGATCTGGATTATGTTTCTTACCCTACCTGTTAAGAAGGAGACTTTGTATGGTGAGCATACAATACAATATGCAGATGATGTATTGCAGAATTGTACACTTGAAACCTATATAATTTTATTGGCCAAAGTAACCCCAATAAATTCAATTTAAAAATTAAAAAAAAAACACAAAGAATGATGGTCTCTAGTAGGAGAAAAGAACTGGGCAAATTTTTAATGTTTCAGTGTCATTGAATTTTTTTCAGTTTAAATTTATCAGTTTTGTGATTAGAAAATAATTGTTTAAGGAAAGGGAAGGAGGGAAAATAAAGAGAAGTAAAAGAATAAAAAACTAAAAATATAAGAAGGAAGAGGGTAAAAAGAGGGGGCGAAGGGAAGGGATGAGGCAGCACAGGGCCATGAGGCGGCAGGGTCCCTTCCAGCAGTGGTCATCAGGAATGTTTACTAACATCCCATCTCCTTCCTCCATCACATGATAAGATTGAGCTGACACACCCTTTAAGTGATACCTGCCCATGTGTCTTGCTTTGACCAACAAAATGGGATGGAAGCAATGCATGTCACAGCCAGGCAGAAACCTTTAAGAGTAAACATGTGATTTGTCACAATCTCTTCTCTTGTCTACAACAATTACTGATGGTGGTGGCTCCTTATACCCTGAGATCCTGAAAGAGGATAACAGAAACACAGTTCCCACCCACCATCTGTGATAGACATGGAACATAGGTGAGAAATAAAACTTTATTAAATCACTGAGATTTAGGGATATCGAATTTTTTAACCTCAGCATTCCAAGTCTATCATGAGGTTTATCTCCCCACGGCTGAATGATACAACAGTCTCATAAGATATCTGCTATGGACTGAATGTTTGTGTCCCTCCTCCCTCTCCCCCAAATTCATAAACTGATGTCCGATGGGATGTATATTTGGAGGAAATTAGGTTTAGATGAGGTCACAAGGGTAGGGACCTCATGAGGAGATTAGTGCTCTTGTAAGAAGAGGCACCAGAGAGCTCCCTCCATCTCTGTTCACCAGGAGAACACACAGTAATCAGGAGGCCCTCTGCAAACCATGAGGAAGGTCCTCACAGAGCCCAACCACACTGGCATGCTGATCTCACACTTCCCAGCCTCAAAACTATGAGAAATAAGTTCCTGTGGTTTAAGCCACTTAGGCTATGGTATCTTTTTTTTATGGCAGCCTAAGCAGATTAAGTCAATCTCATAGAGAAAGTCGATGCTACCCAAAGAACTCAGAATTAGCTCCCCAGCATTCTTCTTTCTACTTTCTTTCACCCCATTTACCTCTTCTGCCCCATTTTGTCGAGCCTGAATAATGTCATTAGAAGTTATCTGAATATTTCATAATGCGACAATATTCTTCACTTGCATTTGCATGTAAAGGCCCTCATTCTCTCTGAAAAGTCTTCTTGGAACATCCTCTCCACTCATATACAGAAACAGATCTTCTCCCTATGGTGTGTGGTCCTACCCAGAGCTTGTCACTTTACACATTGCTTTTTATTTTATTTGTTTGATTAGTTTGGGTGGAGTTTTTTAAGTTTTTAAAACAATTTTTAAAATTGTAGGATAAGTATAGATTTACAGAAAATTTGCAAGTATATTACAGAGCATTTCCATAGCCCATTCACCCATCTTCCTCTTAGGGTAACATAGCTATGGTGCATTTTTCAAAACTGAGAAATTAACATTGGAACAATACTATTAGTTTAACCATAGATTATTAAGTTTTCATGAGTTTTCTACTAATGTCCTTTTTATGTTCCAGATTTTAATCCAGGATACCACATTGTATTTATTCATTGAGTATCCATAATCTTCAAAGTCTGTGACAGTATCTCAATCTTTTTATTTAATTCCCTTAAAACTTTTGAAAAGCACTTGTTGATATTTTGTAAAAATGTCCCTAAATTTGGGTTTCTCTGCTATTTTCTCAGAACTAGCCTGGGACTGTGATTTTGAAGAGCAGCACAGGGCAAGAGGACCTTGTCATCACATCATATCAGGAGCACATGACATCACCAGGACTTATCACTGGTGATGGTAACCTTGGCTGCTTGGCTAAGCTGGTGTTTACCATTTTTCACTATTGAATAATTTCTGTTTTTCTCTTTCCATATTTTTTCCTTTGGAAGAATCACTAAATTCAACATATACTCAAAAGGAGAATTAATCTCCACCCTTCTCTCTGTCTCAGCTCTGGAGGAAGTCTGCTGCCTATCATATGAACAGCCTGGTGGAGCAGTCATACACCACAGCACTGAACTCTCCCTCCAGCAGCGTACAAGTGAAATGCACCTCTGGATCTAGCCAGCATCTTGACTGCACACTCATGAGACACCTTGAGCCACAAACACCATCAGAAACTGTGAGCTAATAAGTGTTGGCCATTTGAAGTTACTATGCCTTGAATAATTTGTTGTATAGCAATCCTATCTTATAAAAGTAATATGCAAATTGGCCATACCTCTGCTACACCCACAAGCCACGCCTACAAGCCAATCAGGAGTGATTATGCAAATTAACCCAACGAAGATGACTGCAGCCAGGGATGGAGCAAGAGGCTTGGGTTTCTCTGGCTATGGAGGAAGCCAAGCTTTCCACCCGTCTTAGCCTGCCCTAGCCTCCACTCAAGACCACAAAGTTTCAATTGTAGAGGATAAATAAATACCAGATACCAGGGCCTCTACTTGGGTTGCTGGGGGGCATGGCTGGCCTGCAAACCACCACAGACTTCTCACCCAGACCACCCCATGCCCCAAGGAAACTCGCACCCTGATCCAGGACACCCTTCAGGGCAAACCAGCCAGCTACCACCTGTGCAGCAGACCTCTATCCTATCTAATAAAAGAGTCATATGCAAATTGACTATCACTCCAGCACACAAGATGGCTGCCCCCATGTGGTTAAATATGGCTGCCCCCATGTGGACACAAGATGGCCAGCAGGGGGAAAGGAGGTGGCACTTGGGAGGGACCAGGCCTGCAAGGGAGGGCAGTTGTGGGTGATCAGGCCAGCAGGGGAGGGCAGTTAGGGGTGACCAGGTGGGCAGAGGAGAGAAGTTGGGAGCAACCAGGCCTGCAGGGAAGGGCAGTTGGGGGAGACCTAGGCTTACAGGGGAGAGGAGTTGTGGGAGCAGGGACCAGGCTTGCAGGGAAGGGCAGTTGGGGGAGACCTAGGCTTACAGAGGAGAGGAGTTGTGGGGGCAGGGACCAGGTCTGCAGGGGAGGGCCATTAGGGGCAAACAGGCTGGCAGGGGAGCACTTAGGAATCAATCAGGCTGAAAGGGGAGTGATTAGGGGTGATCAGGCTGGCAGGCAGAAGTGGTTTGGGGTTTGGGGCAATCAGGAAGGCAGGCAGGTGAGCAGTTGGGAGCCAGCGGTCCTGGATTATGAGAGGCATGTCCAACTTCCCAGTAGGATCGGGCCTAAACTGGCAATCAGACATACCTTGAGGGATCCCAGATTGGAGAGGATGCAGGCTGGGCTGAGGGACACACCCCCCTCCTCATGCATGAATTTCATTCACCAGGCCTCTAGTATATATATATACTGGAATTTACACTTAGCATATTAGCCTTAGTATGTATGTATATATATATACATACATACTAAGGCTAATATGCTAAGTGTCCAAACATTCGACTATTCACTACAATGCACACTGACCACCAGGGAGCAGAGGCTCAATGCACAGGCATAGAAACATGGAACAGACTGATGAATCTCAGAAGGAAGAGGGGAAGGGGGACAGCTGGAAAAGATTAACCTAAGATCTTATATGCATACTAGAGGCCTGGTGGGTTCCCTCGGCCTGGCCTGTGGGGATCAGGCTGAAACTGGCAGTCTGACATCCCCCAAGAGGTCCCAGATTGTGAGAGTGTGCAGACCAGGCTGAGGAACACCACTGGTGCACGAATCCATGCACCAGGCCTCTAGTAGACAATAAATTCACAGGCAACACTTTGTCTCTTTTTCTTTGGCTTTTCTCCCCATATCTATTTTGTTCTTTCCTCTCTTTGCATGTAATTCCTCTTGAACTTCATGTCTTTTGCTGGAATGCTTACTTACATCTTCCCAGGTAGGAACTCCTTGGTTCAAGGCACCCTGAATAGCAGTTACCAAATTGTAAATTCTAGGGAGAGAGAAACTAATTAGCCCTGATGGGTCAGGTCTAATTAATATGGATTAAGTCAAGTTATATGAACATGGCTACCTAGGATCCAATCCTCTGTGTGTTTGAAGAAGGGCAATTCTCAGAGGAAGAGGGTTAGCATGGGTCTGACCGACACCCACCAGCATCCAACTCTATGTGCCTGACACACTCAAAGGAGTGAAAGACGAGACATAAGTTTCCTGGTGGAACTGGTGGTGAAATGAGAAGTGTGGAGAGTTATCAGACCTCTTCAGGGTCTTCCAAACAGGCTATGTCTACATCTCCATGGCTGATTCCATATGATAGGCAGGAAGGATAATATTTTTACAGAGTAGGGGTGACCCTAGGAATAAATTTGTGAACTGCAGCAAGTTATGTTACAAACAATAGAGGCCACATCTATGTAATCCCAGTTACCAGGGACATGCAGGGACAGTTTCAGCCCAAGATCTAGTAAGTCTTTAATTTATTTGTCATAAAGTGATACCTCTTGCAAGGATTGGTTTAAAAATAAATACTACACTATTGGTGAACTCTTCAAGGGGAAGCATGAACAAAGAAGCAAGTGTCAGGATGAGTTACTGCTAATTGTGGAAGGAGTTCCCTGGGGTTTCCAGGTGCTGATGTAGTCTAGCACTTTACTCGTTGACATCCACAATGGCAGGGTGCTGGTGGCCAGGCTTGTGAAATCCATTTCTCTGCCATGAGGCGATGGGAACGGCAAAGCCTGTCACACAGTAACTTTGCAAATGGATACAGTTCCTGAAACTGCATAAATGAATTAAAATTGCCTTTTACAACATAAGTACTGCCTGGGATTTTCAACAGCTTTAATACTTTAATCAGATGCAATTATAACACACACATAAGAGTGAGGAGGTGGAAAAGCAATACATAAAATATTATCTAAAATTCAAAATCCATCACCAACACAGGTTGTGTGCAAGCATTTATTTCAATGCTATTTTTAAAACCCTCGAGATTAAGGATGCAAAAAATTCCCTTCCAAGTGCAAAGTTATCTAGTCCATTTCACAAATGGCCTCCTTCTAGCATTCCCTCCAGATCTAGAGAGAAGGGCTGACCACATTGACAATCAGGATTTCCTATAACAAACCCAAAAAATAGCCTTCTGAGTCAGCAGTGTTCTGCTATAGCTAGAAAACCAAGTTCTGTGAGTCTAAAAATAGCCGTTTACTTTTAAGCCTTTTCTCTTGAATGTGACTGGAATTTCAGTGATCCTCTTAGCTCTTACCTTCAGAGAAGGAAGCACAACCCAAACAGAGGCAGTAATATGCATCTATCACAAGAATTGTGGTTTTAGCATCTCCAGACAAACACCTGGTCATGCCATGGACGACTCTGAGCAGCCTGCATGGCTGGCCCTGGCTGGTCATGGGCCATTTTGCTCTCAGCTCCATTCCTTAGGAAATTACAGTCCTCAGGACCTGTTGCCCTCTAACTTGCAGGTGGTTTGACCAACAGGAGGCACAGTGCCAGGTCGAAGGACAGGAGGCAGATGCCTTATACTTTTCTCTATGCTTCCTGGGAAGCAGACTTAGTTGGATCCCCTTTGTGCCTCCCTTTTCTGCAGGATTGCCCCCCTCTTCCTCATCTCAAGTGCTACCTGGCCATCTAGTGTGACTCCAGCTTCCAGCAGATGGTCCCAAACCCAGGATTTTGGCAACTTCCATCCTTTCTCCCTCCTGTCCCAGAGCTGATATTAGCTCCTCCTGTTGCTAATCTTCTTTCAGCTCTTTCATTGCCTTTGTAATAATTCCCTATATGAAATTCCCCGTTTGAGACACCTAGAGCAATTGTCTGGGCCCTGTATGATACAAGGACACAAAGCACATTCCAAGTAGAAAATATATTATTGAATGAGTAAATCAGATAATCCGGTAAGTGCTGGCAGAGGGCAAAGGGCAATACTGTGTTCACAGTCTTCATATGAGCTTCCCTGTGGTTTGTCATGGTTCTCAGTCTGATATTTATTCTACATCTTGACCTTTCAGCCTCAGTTTCTAAAAATAATAGCCTTTTCCTGTTAGCATTAGCCAGTCACATTTGTGAGGGCTTGTTAAGTTATGACATTCTTGGCATAGGATGCTGGTTAGTCCATTCCCAGGGTGTCTAATCTATTCATTGGTTTCCCTTCCTTATGGTCTACTTGGCCCTGACCTGGAAAGGACTGAGCACAATGGTAATCGCTGGCATTAACTGATGTTGGGCAATAAGAAACTTCTAATCAGTTGTCTCATTTAATCTCCAAAACAACCTCATAAGATAGTTGCTATTATCTCCATTTTAAGATGGAGAATTTAAGACTTAAGAATTAACTATGCTCTCCAACCATAGCTGCCCACTGCTGTGTTTGCAGTGAGCATCGCCTCCTCACTGGCCCATCCCTCTGGGAAGGTTCTAGAATAGACTGAGGACAGTGGAGGAGCCACAGGAGGCAGCGGGGCTGGGGAAGGTTTTGCAAAGCAAGGCCAGGAGGCACATTTGAACAGTTATTGGATTCTCTAAGGGAATGATACTAGTACAAGTTAGCAGCAGTCCACTCAGTGTTGGTTTTTTTTATAGAAATGTCATTGGCCTGCTTTTAGAAGGATCTGGAAATGTTCTCTTGTTTACAATGAACCATGCCAATACTGTGTTCACAGTATTCATATGAGCACTATTATTTGAAGCCCATTTATAATTCTTGTCATTAAAAAAAAAAGCAGAGTTACTAGATTTAGAAACTGAGTAATCACATTTACCCAAAGTGAACATCATTGCCATCCACATCTATCTCCACATACAATGTATATGGACACAGTCTGGCTTCCTGGGAGCATTTACCACAGCTGATGCACTGCAGTAATCACTCCTGCCTGTTATATTAAAAAGAGTAAATGCCCACTTCTCACACGGAGTGATGGGGCTGTCTACCTATACAGACGCCGGCTAAGGGTTGTTTTTCAATTGCACCTGTTCCAAGTAAGTATGTCTGGGGTTTTGCATGAACCAGCAAAAAGCAAACTCAAGCCTACCACCCACAATCACCACTGAGACACACACTCTCAGCAATCCCGTTACACAGGCGTGTCCCAGCTCAACTCCCTTTCCTGTCTCAGAAGCTGAGAAGCAGACTGTACCTCTATCCAGGGATGAGGTTCCATCCTGAAAATGATGGCTGAAATAAAGAGATTTAAAAATAGTGCTTAATGTGAACATCAGCCTTTTATCCACTGGCAATGCCGGATGCAGACGGGCCAAGGGAGCCAACTGAGGAGGAGGAGGAAGCTCCAGGCCGCTGCTGACATGAGCCTCAGCTCCTGGAGCAAGGCTTTCTGCAGCAGGCTGGTGTCATGGGTTTGGAAAATAGAGAAACACACACTTGATGTAGATCAAAAACCACAAGGAAAATGTCTTTCCTCCCCCTGGAAACAGGAAGCCTGATCAGATTGTGAGGAGTAACTGTGAACATCCTGGCTGAGAGTGGAAATGCAGTCAGACCATTTCACTCCAGGAGAAGGAATTCTGAGAAAAGGTGGAAGGTACATCTGAGTCTGGTTTCGTTTTGAAACTTAAACTCTTTTCCTGAATTTTCCAAGTTCACAGTGTTGTGAACTGAATAGTCCTGGAAATCTAGGCTTGTCTCCAGCTCTGCAGCCTGAGCATGAAATCTGATTAGATTTATCACATGAGCATGTCAGTCCTTGCCTGTCCAGAGGGATAATGGTGTCAGCGCCCTGCTTTGCACCAGTGTGGCTGCGCCAGATGCTGAAATATTTAGGCAGTTATGCAGCCATGTGCTCAGGGTCGCTGCTGGCTGTGAAGGGCCTCAGGCCTGGGGAGCAGTCAGGAGGCCTGAGGGCCAGTGTCTGGGGTGAGTACCCACGGCCTGGTGTGAGTATCCGCAGTAAATGCATGCTGTTGCTTGCTGGTCTCTATAGCGTGTTTCAGGGCTGTCTGTGGGCTTCACGGTCTATCCGTAGGCCTTGCACAGAGCCTAGCGCATGCAGGATATCAGAAAAATAATTCACACACGATGTTTAGCCTCAGACCTAGAACGCTCCCAGGCTGGTGCAAAACAACCTTCACTTTTGATGCCAAAGTTGACCTCACCAGTAATAATGTAAACAGTATACTCCCAAATCCAAGGCCCACTGGACGACATCAAAAGATATTATATGAAAATTAATTCTTACGGTCAAAGAAGTTTGGAAATGCTCTGTATAAGAGATGTGGTGCAAGACACATGTGTAGTTTTAAGGTTTCTCGTAACATTTTAAAAAGGTAAAAAGAAACAAATAAAATTAATTTTAATAATAAATGTAATCCAACATAACTAAAATATAATTTTAAGGCTAATCAATAGAAAACATTTATTAGTGAGATTTTTGCCTTTTCCCTCTGCATTGAGTATTTTACACTTTCGCATTTCCCAAGTCAAACCAACCACCCAGCCAGGCCTCAACGGCCACATGTAATGAGTGGTCACCAACAGGACACAGCCCCATATGCAGGGCACGTCTCCATGGGGGCTTCAGAGAGTACAGTAGTTTATTGCAGGCCTTGAACAATTCTATCCTAACAAGACCCACTTAACTTTCTTGACCTCAAATTTCTCAAATGTGTTTGCCCATGAAATATACACACACACACACACACACTGAGCACGGCAAAGGGGCCGAGGCATAGAGGCCTTTGGCTTGGAGACTCCCCTACGGCCTTGACAAGTTCCCTTAGAACTGCACTGAGAGCCTCCTCTCCATCATTGGGACAGAGTTTGAGTGAGATCTGATGGCTCCCCCAGCCATTTCTCCTAATAAATGCTGTACATTTAATCCTTAGTTCTTTCTGAAGGGACTCAAACTAATAGGTGGAAGGTAGGTTTTGACACTAGGGTGGCAAACTGCACACAGGAATGTCAATCTGTGGAGGAGTTCTAGAATGAGAACAGCCCTTCAGATTCTCCCGATGGGAGGGCTCTCTGGGCCTTGTATGGAGAAGGATTCTGAAGTCACAGGGCTTGGGCCCTATGTGCTGCCACTCCTGTTTTCTGCACTGATGGTAACCCTTGCTAAGGGCTCACACCAGTGCAGGAAACAGAGGGGCACCGAGTTAGCAACATCTGCTTATGGCAGAATGCATGCCAGGCACTTGCTGTTCTGTTTCAAATCTGCAAGCAGAACCTGGGTGTGGAAGTGGTATATGGTGAAATTTTGATTTTCAGAAAGTTCTGTCCGCCGAAACCGGTTTGGCTCAGTGGATAGAGTGTCAGCCTGCGGACTGAAAGGTCCCAGGTTCGATTCCGGTCAAAGGCATGTATTCTGGTTGCGGGCACATCCCCAGTAGGGGGCGTGCAGGAGGCGGCTGATTGATGTCTCTCTCTCACCCTCACTGATGTTTCTAATTCTATCCCTCTGTAAAAAATCAATAATATATATATATATATATATATATATATATATATATATATATATGTATGTATAAAGAAATAAAGTTCTGTCCTACCAGGATGCTTTTGTTAGATTTCCTAGCAGCTCTCAGGGAGTGCAGCCCCTCGCAGCCCTGTATACCATCATCACAACAGCAGGCCATTTCCTATTATGGTAACTTTTTTCTTAAATAAGTTTGTTTTAATCTTTATTAAATAAATGCATACACATTTAAACATCTTGCATAAGCAATACCTAAGGTTTGTAAATTAGAAAGCCATTCCTTATCGCATCTTTCATTTTTGTCCCCCAGAGGCAAACCCATCCTAACTCTTCTAGCTGCCTCTCATAGGATTCACTTGCACATTTTTAAAAGCTAGCATATACTGCTATTTCTTGACTTATTGAGTTTTAAGGTAACCACTGACTTTCTGCATGCTACATAAGGATTTAACCATCATTTCCACCATTTTTCTTTTCCTCAACACTCCAACATGGTCATTTTTTACTAAATTAATAGTTAGTGTTACCATTGTTATGATTTTGCAAATATTACTTAGTTCATTAGAATTATACCTCATTTTTTGTGTTCAAACATATTTCTGCTGGAGGCAATAGCCTCTTTATTTATTATTATTTTTAATTGTCATGAATTTCTTGGTTCTTATATCCCTCCCTCCTGAAACCCTCTGTTCTCCAGATGCTATCTGGCCGGGTTGTCTTTAGCTTGCTGCAATGGGACCCTTAGGGCTGGCTCTTCCAACCTTCTGGATAACATCCTACATCGTCCTAGCTCATGTCCCCTCTTTCTTCTTCTTCCTCTCATTTTGGTAGACTGTCTACACTCACTCTGCTACTGCTTCTCCATGTATCATTTCACCCGAGCATTTTCTAAAGAAGATTAAGAAAGAGATAGACTTACTGTGTATTTACCTGTATGAAAGTGCCTTTGTGCCATCCTTTTATCTTAGTCATATACCTCCAGGATGAAGTCTATGGTCTAGGTATGAATCTAATGCAGGCAACTATTCTTCCCTGGATTATGCAGGGAAGATTGGTCAGAGAGACATCAATCTTTTCCAGGTGCCATGTTGCTGCTGAGAAACCTAGTGCCGTTCCAGTTCCAGTTCTTGTTCCAGTTCCAACAATAGTTGATCTATTGTTTTTCATCCCCCAAAGCTTTAGAATCTTATTTACCCTTGAGCTTTAAAATTTTACCATAAGCTTTGATATGTTCTTAGCTTGGGTTCAGAGACAGAGGTTGTTGTGCAGGGAGTTTACTGGGGACTGCTCTTGACAAACCACACCTTGAGGGCTCCGGAAAGCAGCACTGGGCAGGGGGAGAAGTTGAGCTGTGATGTTCGCACTGCAGCCACTCCTGTAGAGAGTTCTGAAGCTGGAATGGCACTTCAGATTTCTCTTACCTTAGACAGGAGACTGGGCCTTTATGTGGTCGTTTCCTGTTGGCTTGTCATGAATTCAGGCCATTACCAAAAAGGGACTGACCCCTGGGTGAGGCAGTACCCTTGAGTCAATGGAGAAAATCACCTGGAAACCCTCAGCCACCAGTAGAGCTGGAACACAGGGGGTGAGTGCTCAGCCCAGTGGGGGAAAGCTAGTGGGCACACAGGTTACAGGCTTATTTTAATAGTTGTGCTGAGCTCTCGCAATACGTACTCAGTCTGAACAGCTATGTCCTTCAATTTGGGAAAATATTCTTGTGTTTGTTCTTTAATAATGTCTTCTCTTCCTTTTATGATTCATATTTTGATTCTGCAGGATTAATCTTCTAATATTACCTTTATTCTTCTGTTCACCATCACACATCTCAAGACATTTCTTCATTATTTTCCTATAAGCTTGCTGTAGTCACCTAGTGATATGACTCTGAGGGAGATGCATGGGGCACTGATAGCAGCTGTGTAAACTAGTAACTTACCTTTTTGAGGTCATTTGTGGAACTTTGTGAGGAAGAATATGTGAACACATGTTCTATCTGAGGTTTTGAGTCAGGGAACATCAGATTCAGACTCTTTGCTCAGTATGCTGCTGAGCAAAGAGTCCCTCTTCAAAGCACTTCCCATATGTGTAATCTAAAGGGAGCCTAGGGAAAGCTGAGACCAAGCCCTGGTGTTCAGCACACTTCCCCAGAGACCTCAGAAGACAAAATGCAGCACCGCATGCAGAAGGTGACATGAGAAATGCGGTACGCTTAGATCCATGGGTCCAGTTCATTCCAGGCAGCAGGCAGCAGGGGTGCTGATTGGCCCACGCCTTGCCCATCTTTCAGAAAACAGATGATATCTCCTCTCTGCAGGGTTCCTGACCACTTCTGATCTGCCTGAGTCTACAAAGCACAGCAAGATAAAGAAGGACTGCTGCTGAAACTGGTGTAGCTCAGTGGATAGAGCGTCGGCCCGCAGACTGAAAGGTCCCAGGTTCCATTCTGGTCAAGGGTCTGTACCTTGGTTGCGAGCACATCCCCAATAGGGGGTGTGCAGGAGGCAGCTGATCGATGTTTCTCTTTCATCGATGTTTCTAACTCTCTATTCCTCTCCTTTCCTCTCTGTAAAAAATCAATAAAATATACTTAAAAAAAAAAAAAGGACTGCTTTCACTTCCACAGGCTTAGGCTTTCCAACAGGGCCCTTATTCTCAACCCAGGACTGGCTCTTTCTAGTGCACTGGTGGTAGGAATTTCCATTTTCTCCACAGTGCTATGGCCTTCAGCAGGGCATGTTTTTCCCAAGCTTGCTCTCAGGAAGTTTCACTAGAAGATGAGTCCAGGGAAGGCATAAATGACCCAAGGATTCTTCGCGTTCATTGTGACAATCACAAGTACACATCCCTCCTATCATTTTATGCTCTTGGTTCTCTTTCTCTATCAGGCACCTGTTTAGCTATTAAAACAGATATGCACTTATATGCATGAATATAAGTATAACCAATGGACAGAGACACCAGGTGGGTAAAGGCATGAATGGGAGTGAGGTGGGAGGGGGGGGTGAGGTGGGGGGGAAACAATGGAGGAATGGGAGTGAGATGGGGGGGACAATGGAGGAATAAGGACACATATGTAATACCTTAATCAATAAAAATAAATAAAAATAAAATAAAACAAATGTACATGTGCTCTCAAACACACACACACACACACACACACACACACACACACACACTCACACACACACAACTTCCAAAACCAAGCAATAATATATAGATACTAGAGGCCCAGTGCATGAAATTGGTGCACGGGTGAGGGGGTGAGTCCTTCAGCCCAGTCTGCACTCTCTCCAATCTGGGATCCCTTGAGGGATGTCTGATCTCCCATTTAGGCCTGATCCCACTGGGTTCAGGCCTACACAGATGGTTGGACAGCTCTCTCACAATCCAGGACTGCTGGCTCCCAACTGCTTGCCTGCCTCTGCCTGATTGCCCCTAACCGCTTCTGTCTGCCAGTCTGATTATCCCCTAATCACTCCCCGGCCAGCCTGATAGATGCCTAACTGCTCCCTGGATAGCCCGATTGCCCCAAACTACCCTTCCCTGCAAGCCTGGTCTCCCCAGCTGCCCTCCCCTGATGCCCTGGACTCCCTATATTGCTCTCCTCTACAGGCCTGGACCACCTCTGCTCCAAAAGCCCTCTACTGCAGACTGTCCTCATCTGCAAGCCTGGTCAACCCCCAACTGCCCTCGCCTGCAGGCCTAGTCTGCCCCAACTGCACTTTCCTGCAGGCCTGGTCCCCCACCCTCCTAACTGCCCTTGCCTGCTGGTAGACTCAACCACCACTGCCCTCACTGCTGGCCTGATCACCCACAATTTCCATCCCTTGCAGGCCTGGCCACACCCCCTTCAGCCCCTGCCCCTGCAGTCTTGGCCCTCCCCTGCTGGCCTAGTCACCACCAACTGCCCTCCCCTGCAGGCCTGTTCCCCACAACTGCCCTCCCTTGCTTACCTGGTCTCTCCCAACTGCCCTCCTCTGCTGGTGTGATCACCCCTAACTACCCTCCCTGCTTGCCTGATCACCCACAACTGCCCTCCCCTGCAGGCCTCTTCCTCCAACTGCCCTCCCCTTCTGGCCTGGTCTCCCCAAACTGCCCCTCTCTGCTGGCCCAGTCACCCCTAACTGCTCTCCCTGCCTGCCTGATTGCCCACAACTGCCCTCCTCTACAGGCGTATTCCCCCCAAAGGCCCTCCCCCATTGGCCAGGTCTTCCCCAACTACCCTACCCTGTTGGCCTGGTTATGCCTAACTGCCCTCCCTGTTTGCCTGATCACCCACAACTGCCCTCCTCTGCAGGCCTGGTCCCCCCGCCCCAACTGCACTCCCCTGCAAGCCTGGTCTCCTCCAACTGCCCTATTCTGCTAGCTTGGTCTCCCTCAACTGCCCTCCTCTGCAGGTCTGACAACACCCCTACTTCCCTCCACTGAAGTCCTAGTCCCCCTAACTGCCCTCCCTACTTACTTGATTGCCCATAGATGCCCTTCCCTGCAGGCCTGGTCCCCCCAACTGCTTTCCCCTGCAGCGCTGGTCCATCCAACTGCTCTCCCCTGCTAACCTGGTTAACCCCAACTGCCCTCCCCTGCAGGCCTGTTTTCCCCCATCTTTCCTCCCCTGCTGGCCTGGTCTCCCCCAATTGCCCTCCTCTGCTCGCCCATTTACCCCTAACTGCCTTCCCTGTAAGCCTAGTAACCCCCAACTGCCCTCCCCTGTAAGCCTGCTTCTTCCTATCTGTCCTCTGCTGCAGTCCTGTTCCCCACACCTGCCCAACTGCCCTCCCCTGCAGGCCTGGCCACTACCCCTACTGCCCTCCCCTGCAGGCCTGTTCCCCCCAACTGCCCTTCCCTGCAGGCCTGGTCTCCTCCAACTGCCCTCTCCTGCTGGCCTGGTCACCCCTAACTGCCTTCTCTGCTTGCCTGATTGCCCACAACTGCCATCCCTTGCAGGCCTGGTCCCCTCAGCTGCCCTCCCCTGTAGTCTGGTCTCCTCCTACTGGCCTCTCCTGCTGGCGTGGTCTCCCTCAACTGCCCTCATCTCAGGCTCGGCCACCCTCCCTTCTGCCCTCCCCTGCAGGCCAAGTCCCCCTACCTGCCCTCCCCTGCTGGCTCCCTCACCACCAACTGCCCTCCTGCAGCCCTGTTCCCTCCCAACTACTCTCCCCTGCAGGCCTGGTTCCCCTAACTGCCCTCTGTTGCTGCCCTAGTCATCCCCAACTGCCCTACCCGGCAGGCCTGTTCCTGCCAACTGCCCTTCCCTGCAGGCATGGTCCCCTCCAACTGCCCTCCCAAACACTCTCTCCTTCAGGCTTGGTCTCCTCCAACTGCCCTCTCCTGCTGGCCTTGCCTCCCTCAATTGCCCTCCTTTGCTGGCCTGATGACCCCCAACTGCCCTCCCCTGCAGGCGTGTTCCCCCCAATTGCCCTCCCCTGCTGGCCTGTTCTCCCCAGTGCCCTCCTCTGCTGTCTTGGTCACCCCTAACTGCCCACAAATGCCCTCCATGCAGGCCATCTTGTGGTGGCCATCTTGTGTCTACATGAGGTCGACCATCTTGTGTCTTGGAGTGATGGTCAATTTGCATATTACTCTTTTATTAGATAGGATAGATAAGATCATAGGAATTGAAACCAGCAGAGCCGAAAAATTTCACTGAATAAAATAATCTTATATGCTCTCCTATAGACCAGTTACACTCCTCAAATGGCAGTTCCTCCAGTATAGGGTCTCCTGTCACATTTGAACAATCAATGCTCCCCCTTATCCAAGGGACATTTAGCCTCAAAGTCATCTCAAGTGTCCATCCCCTGCTATCAGAAACCTGCTCCATTTGGGAGATTTGTAAATATAAGATTTGGTTTTCTGTGTATTGGAGCTTAATGCTTATAGCCAACGACTGCAAAGTCAGTCATTAATGGGCTTATATCCCAGTCTGTCACTTCCTGAGTGTGTCTTTGAGACAGCAGTTTTATTTTCTATGCTTTGGCCTTATCATCTGTAAAATGGGAATAGTTAAGAGGACCTATCTCAGAAACTTGTTCTAAAGTTAGGTGCAAAAAGATCTTCAGAGGTTAATGAAAAATGGTCAATAATATTAATTATAACAGCTAGTTAACTAATAACATCATTATTAATTAAGAGTGTGGGTGCTTTTCCTGCTTCACAGTTCTAATACGCATGATGAGTAATTTGTTATGCATTAAGATAGGGCTCTAGTGATGTGAATGGGAAACTCCTGGCTGTTGTATGGAGACTGCCTATTAAAAACCATGATGCCAGAGGTCAAAATAGATTTTTTAGCCCCAGCTGGTATGATGGCCCCTAATTTGGTTAGAATCTCCTGTTTCAAGCCATTGAAGGAAAGGCCCGGATTTGCAGCTTTGTCCCCTTCTTCTCCTGATATGAGGAGAGGCTTCAGCCACCCGAGGCCAATTTAAAGCTGACAATTGCCTGCCAGGCTGAGCTGTTTCTAGATGAATGAGAATGAGGAGTTTCCCAATTACCAAAGTTTCAGGCTTGACAGATTATAAATTTCTCTTCATGAGATGTAGCTAATTGGTTCTGTCAAGGAGAGAAATTCAGAAAGACCTAGATCAGTGGTCGACAAACTGCAGCTTGTGAGCCACATGAGGCATTTGCTGCTTTGTTGACTAATGAATTTGCCGACCACTCACCTAGGTAATAAGCAGACCTGAAATTCAGTTAGGATGGCTGTTTTCTACTGTTTCTAATCCTATCCCTCTTACATGATTAATCTTCATCTCTCTGTTCATATTTCAGAATAAAGGGACTCTTGTCCTTCCTTTTATTTCCACACTGCCTTGCTAAGAAGAGAAGTCTGTGGATTATTATTCCTACTCCTACTCCTACCCTGAAAGCATGTAGCTAACATCTCACCAGATTAGTTTTGAAGACTTTGGTACCATGACTTGTGAGATGAACTTGGACTTTGAAAATGAAAGACGAAGTTTCAAAACCAATCCTGCTGCTTAAAGTCCGTGAGAACCCAGGGGCTCATGTCACTTCCAAGAGACTCAATTTCCTCATCTGCAAAACAAAGAAAAAACAGCCACTTCACAGAGGTTTAAGGAAAATTAGACACAACCATTAGCCTAGTGGCAACCCATAGAAAGTAGTCAGTAATTTTGAGGGGACCGCTCTGGAAAGTACATGATTGTCTAATCACCATGCTGTACACCTGAAACTAATGCAGAGTAATATTGAATGTAAACTGTAATAGAAAAATAAAAATAAGTATAACTCTTTTTATTAAATAAACTTTTAAATAAAATTTTCAGGCACTTCATTTTCCTAAAAAAAACACTTGTTGTATTCCAAACCCAAACAAGTAAACCTGAAAAAGAGAATACCTGAAGAGAATTCATAATTCATGTTCCCAACACTATCATAAAAATTAACTTAAAGCTCTATGAAATGGATGCATGTGCGTAGAGACACACATACATACACATCACATTACTGATTAGTAACCTCGCTATTCTTCAATAAGAATAATACTGTGCAGACAATAAAACTACTTAGATCACTCTCTGTGTTCAGATATCATGTGATATGATCTAATAATAATATTAAGTGAGAAAATAGCAAGTGTGTATGGTTTCCTGGTTTTTGGTATAAAAAAGGATAGATGGACACATGCTATCTCTGGAAAATGTACCAAAAACTGGCCACTTAGCACCTCTGGGGATGCAGGTGGAGGACTTTGGGTCACAGGCCATAAGGAAAATTTATTCTGTAGCATTTGCATTTTTGCAGATGCCACATGTTCTATTTACAAGGAAAAGAAAGAGAAGAATTTCTGAGATGGTGTGTAGAATTTCTATGTCTCTTTTCAGGAAGCTCTTTTGAAAGTTCTCTGGACCTATATTGACACAATATAGTCTCCCATCGTCTACCTTAGTATTCACTTTGGTGCTGTACATGTTATGGGTTTGGCATGTGTAATATGATTATACATCATTATAATTGCATGCATAGTATTTTCACTACCCTAAAAATCCTCTGTGCACCACCTGTTCATCACACACAGTCCTGGCAACCACTGATCTTTTTTCTGTCTCCATAATTTTGCCTTTTCCAAAATGTCATATAGTTGGAACCATACAGTATATAGCTTTTCAGATTGGCTTATTTCACTTAGCAATATGCATTTAAGTTTCCCCCATGTTTTTTCATGGCTTGAATGTCATTTCTTTTTAATGCTGAATTATATTCCATTGTGTAGATGTATCATTCACCTTCTGAAGAACATCTTGGTTGCTTTTAGGTTTTGGCAATTATGAATAAAGATTATATAAGCACTTGTGTGCAGATTTTTGTGTGCATGTACATTTTCAACTCCTTTATGCAAATACAAGAAGCCTGATTGCCCAATTGTAAGATAAAACGATATTCAGTTCTGAAAAAAAATCACCAAACTATCTTCCAAAGTGGCAACTTACTATAATTCTTATGGGTCATGAAATTACATTTACTTTTTAATTTTTTTCTATCATTTACAAATGTAAAAACTATAACTAAGTGTCTAATATTCAAAACAAGTGGTGGATTGAATTTAGTCATTCTGCAATAAATTGTCAACTTCTCTATACTGTAATTTAGTTTAAATGACATTTTTCCTTCTTTGAAATTTAAGTAATTTATTCCTCTTAGCATCAGAGTTCTCCCCTTTAAAATGGAGTGGCTAGTAGGCCCAATTAAGAGCACTGAACATTGTGCTGGAAAATATGTATCTGGTGCTCTTCCATCCTCATTTACTAATGCATTTACATTTTCTTAGCGTTTAATAGTCAGTGCTCTTTCCATTGCAAGTAATAAAAAATAATTTGCACCGGTTTCAACAACAAAGGATATTTGTTAGCTTGTACAGTCCTAAAGCTCAGGCATAGCTGCATTCTGAGATTTAGGCACTGTCAGTCAGGAGCAATTCCTCTCCATTCTGCCATGCTGTTTTCCACCTTATTGATTATATTGTCATACAACTCTCTTCCAGTAGTGGCATCTGGCAGCTTCAAGTTTACATCATCTCAAGTTTATGCTTGAAAAGAGGGTTAGGGAGATTTCAAAATGGCGGTATAGTAAGTGGATACTATGCTGACATTCTCCAAGGACCAAATTAGCATTACAACTAAAATGTAGAAAAATCATCCTGAATAACCAACCGAAAACTAGCTCCAAAGAACCCTTATAACCAAGGATGTAAAGTGGAGACCGCATCAAGACTATTAGAATGTGTGGAGGCACAAGAGGACTGGCCGGGGTCCCACTAGCAGCATCTGAAGTTCCGGAGAGATATCTCTGCTGTGGGGCTTTCCCCCAGAGAAATCTGGGGTCTAAATGCAAAACTGGGCTCTCCAGCCCAGAGCACCAGAACTGGGAAAGGTGCCCATATAACATGCATAGTATTTTCTAGCTGTGAAAAGCACCTGAGATTCTGTCCACAGGAAGAGACAACTAGAAATGCAGACACCCCCTTAAAGGCTCACTGTATTAAATTTCATGTACAGCCATTCACTTTGGGCTCTGACAGTAGAAACACAGAATGGACTAGAACTGTGTGAGGAGAGTCTGGCCTTGGTGGCTCTGCTGGAAGAGAGAAGAGAGGACAGATGCTAAGACCCCTGTGCTGATGATTCATTCTCACACTCTGAAGAAGCCACTTTTCTCAGGCATAACTTTACCAGCCAGGCAACTTTAGCCTAGAAGAAAGAAATTGCCTCAACAATTGGAAACCCCCTCGCCCCACCCTGTAAAGTTCATTCCTGGCTAAACTCAACAACCTGAGGCTCAGTAAGTGATTGAGACTAACAAATATCCTGCAGGTAGAGGTAAATCTCTGAGTGCTAAGAGTCTTTGCCTGAATTGCCTCTGAGATTTGGGCTAAGAAAAGCAGACTTTGGTGTACAGCTTAGTCCCTTTCAAACCACCAAGCCACAGCAGTGGGAACCACAAGCTGAGGATTGCTGATAGCTCTAAACATCATACTTAGGACCAGTCACAAACAGCATCTGACATTGGACAGAATGAGAGATCCTAGGAAGAAGCCCAAAACCAATAAACCCAGTGGCCAACTTCAGACAACAACAGAACAGGACCCAATAAGCTCCACAAGCAATGTATGCACAGGGAGATACTGGCAAACACTGCAGAGGAGAATATCGCTTCATATAAACAGCCCCTCCACAGGAACCTGCACACTGTGTTGTGGGTTGAGCCTGAGGTTCAAGACATGAATGAGCCAATAGTAATCAAGACTCAATTACAACTGAAGGTCATGCACAATATGCACAAATGACATTATTAGAGCATCCAGGATTGCTGATCTCTCATTAGGTCTCACAGGTTAAACACTACATAAGGACACCCTACAAGACTGGGAGTCATAGCAGATCTACCTAATACATAGAAACACTCAAACATAGGGACAGAAAGAAATAAGACTCAAATGAAAGAACAAGAAGAGCTAAGTGAAATAAAGATAAGAAATTCATCAGGTATAGAATTTGGAGTAATGATTATAAGGATGCTCAATTGCATGAATAAATATATAGAAACTATAAAAAACAACTAGTCAGAAATGAAGAATGACATAGCACAAATTAAGAATACTAGTACACTGGAAGGAATAAACAGCAGATTAGAAGAATCCAGGGATCGGACCAGTGAATTAAAAGACAGGGTAGGAAAAAATCATTCAACAGAGAACAAAAAATAATAAAACAATTAAGAATCAAAAGGACTGTTTTAGGGAGTTTTCAGATGACATGAAATGTAACAATATTTGTATCACAGGAGTACCTAAAGTTAAAGAAAGTGAGCAAGAGATACTCTGTTTGAAGAAATATTGGCATAAAAGTTCCTAACCTGGTGAAGAAAAAAATCACACAATTTCAGGAATTACAGAGAGTCCCAAGCAAGAAGAACCCAAAGAGGCCCACTCCAAGATACATCATAATTAAAATGCTGAAAATGAAAACAAAAAGAGACTCTTAAAGATAGCCAGAGTAAAGCAACTTGTTACCTTGGAAGGAAAGATCTGAAACCAAGACTACTCTAACAAGGCTATCATTAAAATTAGATGGTACCCTAACCAGTTTGGTTCCTTGGATAGAGCATTGGCCTGTGGCCTGAAGGGTCCCAGGTTCAATTCCGGTCAAGAACATGCACCTTGGTTGCAAGCACATCCCCAATAAGGGGTGCAGGAGGCAGCTGATCAATGTTTTTCTCTCATCGATGTTTCTAACTCTCTATCTCCCTTCCTCTCTGTAAAAAATCAATAAAATATATTTTAAAAAACACACACACTGCCGAGACCAGTTTGGCTCAGTGGATAGAGCGTCGGCCTTCGGACTGAAGGGTCCCAGGTTCGATTCCAGTCAAGGGCATGTACCTTGGTTGTGGGCACATCTCCAGTAGGGGGTGTGCAGGAGGCGGCTGATCGATGTCTCTCTCTCATCGATGTTTCTGACTTTCTGTCCCTCTCCCTTCCTCTCTGTAAAAAATCAATAAAATATATTTAAAAAAACAAACACACGAAACAAAATAGATGGTGAAATAAAGAGCTTCACACATACATACATACACACATACAAAGCTAAAGGAGTTTATCACCAACAAACCAGCATTACAATAAACATTAAATGAACTGTTGTAGTAATAAGAAAAAAGAGAAGAGAAACAGGTGTAAAGAATACAAATGGCAATAAATAAGTACCCATCAATAATAACCTTAAATGTAAATGCATTAAATGATCTAATCAAAAGACATAAGGTAGTGGAATGAATAAGAAAACAAGACGGCAGCATAAGGTATACACCTATACGTGCTGTCTTTCACAACCACACCAAAACTACAACTAAAAGACAAAACTTCTATCCCGAGAACCATGGGAAAGCTGGTGGAGTGGAAGTTCTACAAACAGAAGGAAAGAAAAAAGTGCATTCAGACCTGGTAGGACATGCAAAGGCTCAGAAAGGCAGAGGTTCGGAGAGGCGTGCAAATCGGCCTGGAGAGCATTGTTTTTTTGTGTGTGTTTTGTTTTTTGTTTTTTTTTTCAATTGGGAGGGAGTTACAAGTTTCTGACTGCCCTGAACTCCAGTTTCCAGCGAGATTCTGGAGACCCAGACTCATGCAGGGAGAAACTGGACTGTCTGCCATGGTCAGAAAGGGAGGGTGGCTCTCTCACAGAGTTGCAAACCAGAATCATTGTTTACTGCGCTGGGGCGCATGGTTGGGGGAAACTGAACAGAATGCCCTAGCCTAGCATTCCCAGAGACCCTGCCCCGCCCAATTTACAAACCCACCCAGCCCTGTGGTGACTTTTGCATATGAATGGCCTACCCTCTGGCAGCTTAACCTAACAAATTGCAACTGGGTCAGACAACTACAAAACTTCCAAACTCCAAGCACAGAGGAGAAATCAACTCCAAAACTTCCAAATTCCAAGCAAAGAGGAGAAACCTGCAAATCTCCCTGTAGCTCCTGCTGGGTGGCCTCAGACACTACCTGACTTGCTCCTCTTTGGAGATCCAAGAACCAGTGTACCTAGAGGTCAGTGTGAGAGGACACCAGATTTCAACTCCTCACATCCATAAGTGACACACTCAAGAGGCAGACTCAGTGAGCACTAAAGCCCTACTGAAGCAAGTCCTGCCCCATAGGGGTATCTCCAGCACAGCAGTTCTTCCATTAATAGACATAGCTAATTCTCACAGTCAGTTGGCCTGGAGGTCAATTCCTCCCAGTGTACCATAGCAATCAAGGTTTAACTACAACAAGACTGTGAACCCAGCCCACAAAGGGGTGCACCAAGAGTGTCCACCTCAGGTGATTGGGGAGGCAGAGCTACTGGGCCATAAAGGACAATTAGCACACAAAGCCACTCCATCAATACAGGGAAGCAGCCAAAATGTGGAGACCAAGAAACATGTCACAAATGAAAGAAATGGAGAAAAGCAAACGACTGGACATAGAGTTCAAAACCACATTTATAAGGTTACTCAAGAATCTTCTACAAACTGCCAAGAAATTTAGTGAGACATCTGAGAAACTTAGTGAGACCTTCAAGTATCTTAATGAGAATGCCAAAAAAAAAAAAAAAATGAAAAAGGACTAGTCAGAAATTAAGCATACACTGTCTGAAATAAAGAATAATATATAGAAATCCAACAGCAGACTAGAGGACCCCAAGAATCAAATCAAAGATCTGAAATATGAGGAAGCAAAAACACCTTAACAGAAAAACAAAAAGAAAAAAAGAGTCCAAAAATGTGAAGATAGTATAAGGAGCCTCTGGGACAACTTCAAATGTACCAACATCAGAATTATGGGCATGCCAGAAGAAGAGAGAGAGTAAGATATTGCTCATTATTTTTGAAGAAATAATGACTGAAAACTTTCCCTACCTGGTGAAAGAAATGGACTTACAAGTCCAGGAAGTGCATGGAACACCAAACAAAAAGAATCCAAAGAGGACCACACCAAGATACATCATAATTAAAATGCCAAGAGCAAAAGACAAAGAGAGAATCTTGAAAGCAACAAGAGAAAAACGATTAGTACCCATATGACTGTCAGCTGATTTCTCAACAGAAACTATGCAGGCCAAAAGGGAGTGGCAGGAAATATTCAAAGTGATGATTAGCAAGCACCTACAACCAAGAGTGCTCTACCCAGCAAAGCTATCATTCAGAATTGAAGGTCAGATGAAGAGCTTCACAGATAAGAAAAAGCTAAAGGAGTTCATCACCACCAAATCGGGATTATATGAAATGCTGAAGGGTTTTCTATAAGAAGAGGAAGAAGAAGAAAAAGGTAGCCCTAACCGGTTTGGCTCAGTGGATAGAGCATCAGCCTACAGACTGAAGGGTCCCAGGTTCGATTCCAGTCAAGGGCATGTACCTTGGTTGCGGGCACATCCCCAGTGGGGAGTGTGCAGGAGGCAACTGGTTGATGTTTCTCTTTCATTGATGTTTCTAACTCTCTGTCTCTCGCCCTTTCTCTCTGTAAAAAAATCAATAAAATGTATTTAAAAAAAGAAAAAGTAAAAGGTAAAGATAAAGTTATGAATAACAAAGGGATAGCAAATACATACCTATCAACAAGTGAATCTAAAAATCAAGCGAATAAAAAATCCAATGAATAGAATAAACTGGTGAATATAATCGAATTAGGGGCATAGAAAGGGAATGGACTAACAATTCTTGGGGGAAATGGAGAGTGAGGGGTGCAGGAAGAGATTGGACAAAAATCTTACACCTATGGATGAAGACAGTGGCAGGGGTTGAGGGAATGGGGTGGGGTGTGGGGAATTAGGAGGAGGAGAGCTATGGGGAGGAGGGACATCTGTAATAAACTGAACAATAAAGATTTATTAAAAAGAAAGAAATAAAAAATAATTGGTGGCTTCCTAAAGGTCTTGCATCTGGCAATTGGGAGGGTTGGAGTTCAAGCCTGGTCTTTCCGATTCCAAGGTCCATTCTCTCTCCACTGCCCTTCACCATATTCATTCTCCTGTTCAATTATTTATTTAGCACAGATCTCTTAAGCAACTGTTTTGAAACATGTATAGTGTATTAAGAATCAAACACACACACACTCACACACACACAAAAAAAAAACAAACAAACACACAAACCAATAGTGCCTGTCTTCAAAAAGTTCACAGTCTAGTATGAGAAAGCAGTCAATATAATTCTAACTGCTATGACAGAAGTATGCATATATTGCAAAATTAGATCTAAAACCCAGATCTCTTGCCTGAGCGCTATGCCCGTATCACCAAGGACCAAGTGAACATTTTTATTGAATGCTGCTTCCATTACCTGTTGCTGTCCAACAAAATACCCAGAGCTTAGTGGCTTAAGACAACAGTGTATGATTTCTCATCTATTTGGGGTTGACTGAGCTCAGTGAGTGTTTTTTCAGCTGAAGTTGCTCCCATCCTCCACTCATCTAGGAGTTGGGCTGGAGCTGGAACATGCAGAGGAGTTCACAGCCTTGCATCTTGCTGCTTGGGGGCTCTCACCATTCAGTGGGATAGCCTGAGTTTCCTTACATCATGGTGGCTGTTCCAAGAGGACAACCTCAACTGCACTCGTTAAGTCTCTGCTTGTATTATGCTAATGTCTCACTTGCCAAATAAGTCACATGGACAAATAGAGTCAATATGGCAGGGACAAAATGGCTACAGAGGCCACCAATAAGACAGTCCACCTTAGGGGTCCAGTTTTCACTTCACATCTTAAACTGAAATCCTAATATGCATTTAAAACAATCTTATGTTGTGTTTTTACTTCTGGTACCACCATTCAAAATGTGGGACTTACTGTCAACTCCAAAATCTATCCTACTTACATCTAATGAGTTCCTAATTGTTTTCATTTCATCTGAAAAATATCTCATGTTCTTCCTTTTCTCTTTCATAAGCCTATTTAGCTCAGGAAAGTCTGCTAACTAAGTAGATCCCAGCTGTGCTAAAGCTCACTACCAGGCTGTAAAAAGATTATAGGGGTGAGGAGACAGGGGTTTTCACTTGACAGATTTGAGATAAATGCCCAGAGCAGCTGGAGTCTCTGGGTGGGTCACTCCGGAGCAGTAGCTGTCGCATTCATTTGCCCCAGTGAGCAATATATACATCATTTTGCAGATACACCACAACATGAAAGATTTGGAAAACACTGTTGTAACTGAATTTTCTGCCTTGCACCCATCTTTCTTACCATCAACAGGTTAATCTTTCCTACCACAGGCAGGTTAATAGTTTCCTAGGAAACCCTTCATGCTTTACTCTTCTCTCAACAACATAAGTTGCCTACTACACACAGTCCAAACTGGCACCCCCAAATTTCTCCATCTGACTTAAGCTTTTTGCCCACTCCTGCACAAAAAACCCACTCCTGCCAAACTGATCTACTTAACCTCTCCTAACAAAGCTTTATTATTTTCTGCTTTCCTGACTTAGGATAAGCTCATGCTCTTAGAAACTTCTAAATTCCAACTACCCTTCAAATCCATTTTTCATCCTCCTCCATGAAAGTCACCAAATTATTCTAGCCTAAAGTCTGTTTCAGCACTGACCTCCAAGAAAATTTTTCTACAATGTCCAGCGTGTAATTACTAGCCTCATGTGCCTAGTTAAATTTAAATAAAATTAAAATTCAGTTTCTCTGCCATAATCATGCTCATGTTGGACATACATATATAGGGCATTTCCATTATCACAGAAAATCCTATCGGAAAGCTAACTCAGTGCCACGTATTTGGCAGTTGATCATTGTTTCTGACTTTGGGTTGTCTTTTCTTTTTTATTATGATTATTTTTCAATTACAATTTACATTCAATACTATTTTATAACAGTTTCAGGTGAATAGCATAGTGGGCCAGTCAATTAATATTTGACAAAGGAGGAAAGAGCATACAATGAGGTAAAGACAGTCTATTCAGTAACTGGTGTTGGGAAAATTGGACAGATACATGCAAAAAATGATACTGGACCACCTTCTTACACCATGTACAAAAATAAACTCAAAATTAATTAAAGGCTCAAATCTAAGGCATGAAACCACAAAATTTCTTCTATGTTTCCTAGAAGAAAACATAGGCAATAAAACTTCTGACATTTCTCTTAGCAATATGCTTCCTGTCATATCTTAAGAAAACATCCTTTCCGTCTGGCCGCAGCCTTCAGGTAAACCAAGATGGGCGCTTACAAGTACATCCAGGAGCTACGGAGGAAGAAGCAGTCCGATGTAATGTGCTTCCTTCTCAGGGTGCGCTGCAGGCAGTACCACCAGCTCTCTGCACTCCACAGGGCCTTCTCCCCTGCTCCCCGCCCCCCTCCGGCCCGACAAAGCGCGCAGCCTGGGCTACAAGGCCAAGCATGGTTATGTCATATATCGGATTCATGTGCGCCGTGGTGGCCGCAAACACTGTGTTCCTGAGTGCGACCTTTGTCAAGCCTGTCCATCACGGTGTTAACCAGCTAAAGTTTGCTGGAAGTCTTCAGTCTGTTGCCGAAGAGCGAGCTGGGTGCCACTGTGTGGCTCTGAGTCCTGAATTCATACTGGGTTGGTGAAGATTCCACATACAAATTCTTTGAGTTTATCCCCATTCATCCATTCCATAAAGCTAACAGAAGAAATCCTGACACCCAAACCAGTCCACAAGCTCAGGGAGATGCGAGGGCTAACATCTGTAGGCCACAAGAGCTGTGTCCTTGAGAACAGCCCAAGTTCCACCACACTATTGGTGGTTCTCGCTGTGCAGCTTGGAGAAGGCTCAATACTCTCCAGCTCCACCCTTACCGCTAATATAAGTAATGTTTGTAAAATTCTTACCTAATAAACAATTTAGGACAGTCATGTCTGCTTACAAGTGTTCTTTAATTTGTTAAAATTAGTCTGCAGATTGTCTTATGAATGCCTTGTCACATTACAAAAGCTAAAATGCAATAATCTTTGAAGACTATAAATCATTGTGTGTTGCGTTACTCATAAGATAGACGCTTTTGTCTTGGCTTTATGTCAGCGATTTTCAACCTTTTTCATCTCATGGCACACATAAACTAATTACTAAAATTCTACAGCACACCAAAAAGTAATGTTTTGCCAATCTGGCCAAAAATAGGTATTTTGATCCATTCTTTTTTAACTTGACAATCTAAGGGGGCTAGAGGTCAGTGTTCCTGACTAATCAGGTTTTAAAAATGTGTCCCACCAGTGTGCCACAGAATACTGATTGAAAATCACTGCTTTATCTTATCAGGGAATTTCCTATATCAGTGTTCAGTATAGGTGTACAATTCTGTGAAAGAGTGCAAAACTAGCCAGGATATTTGTTGGACTGTGTGATGAAACCTACAGCTTTATTAGGATAATGCAATGCTCTCTGCTTATTTACTCTCAAGAAACTGTTTTTTGGAGTTTGGATTTTGCTTGGAAATGTGAAATATAACCTAATCTATTCTCATGATCCTGTACAGAAAAAGGAAAGTTAAATAGGGGGTTCACATTTTTTAGATTGATCCAATAAACCGCTGCTTCTGAAAGAAGAAAAGTTTAAATGAATGCTACCATTTTTCTAGGTGAATTGAATGATCCTGTTGAAAGAGGGTTCTCTTAAAATTAAACATCCTAATTTACCTAAACAAAATTGGTGTGGCTTCCATAGTATCACTCATTTTCACATCAAAAGCTAGAATCCCTGATTCAATCCCATGACTGAATTTCATGCAAAGTAGTAATGGTAATTACGTTGGTGTGTATTGAAACTGATGGAAATTGAACAAATGAGAAGAAAATTAACTTTAAGGTATGTTGTGTTATAATTATGATGAACCCATTAGCCACCTTAAGGGGAGAAATGCAATTGACTTTATTTAAGGGTACTTTGCTTAGTCCATTTAGTTTTATAAGTCATCTTGGACCAACCCACTACATCCATTATTCCTATAATGATACTGAGAATAGTTATATATTGGTGTCAATACAAATTTAAGGTTCCCAGTCTAACCTTGGGCATTGTCTACAATTATTTTTCTCATCCCTGCGCAAACTACCCTCAAAATCCTTACTATCTCACAAACTTTCCAGGCCTTCAGTTGTGCCTACCTTAATGTTAAATCATACCACCATGTTAAGTTTGCCTCTTATTTTACAATAGACCAGGCTTCTGTTTCCCAGGGTGAATTTGAGCATGCAGGAAATATAGAAGAGGAATTGGCTCCAATTTCCAATTCTGGGTTTGCTGACTTAATATGTAGTTTGGTTCTAAAATCCTAATTGCTGGTTTCCTTTTTTAATCAATTTTTCTTATTTTCTTCATGGATCTTAGAAGACTTGGTTAAATGATTTCCAGAAAACATGTAGCAAACTCATAAAACCTCTTAAGATCTAAATTACTTTCCACTCAAATTTCAAACCATCTATTTTGTGTTTAGAGGTTATTCAACTAAAGGAATAAATGTTTGTTAAATTAAAACAAAACAAAAACAAAACAAAAAAACCCAAAAGATAAAAAATAAGCGATTCCATTTCTGTGTATTTATCCAAAGAAACCCAAACCAATAATTTCAAAGACTATCTGAGTTGACTTTTCAATAGCCAATTCCCAACTCACTTACTTCTTTGTTGCTTCCTATCACAGAGCCTGGAAAACCCAGATACTTTCATTGTCATGTTCCATTGCAACCAGGCACATCCTTATGGGCCACCACTGCTGGGAGGGTTTCTGGACAAACGTCCATTTAAATGCTAAAAGAGAGAGGAATGCAAGGAAAACTCTCTCACTAGAGAGCTTCTTGCCTTTGAATACAATCATGTGAGGATGTCTTACATACTAAGACTATCACAGAGACAATTTACCCTGAAATAGCAGGACTCAATCAACCCGAAGACTACTAATCCCCTGACACCTTCGTATGTAGTTAATTACATTATTTTATTAGTTAAGCCTTTATTAGTTATGAGTGCCTACTCTTATTCACTAACTGCACCACCAGTGAAATTGCCTAGTTTATGCCTACCTCTTCAACCACATTGTGAATACACATTAAGGCAGAACATCCCTATAATGTCTCTGACTCACCCACAACACATCACAGGTCCTCAGTAAACTCAGGTGAACTGATTGCTTTCTTACTATTTTGCACAGTTGACATAAAGGGGCTCCTGGACTGTACCCCACGCTTGTGAATTGCTTTTCTGAAACCCTCTAATCTTAGCCTCTGTGAACAAGTATGTCATTGTAAGAACAGCAACACTTCAATCTCTATTTGTAGTTACAGAAAGTTACATTAGAAAGGTGAGAAAGGAAGAACTATAGTCTTTCGTTTTTATCTCCCAGATACACCCAAGACAGATCAATTTTTAAAAATTAATCTGGTAGTGTGATGTCAGTGACCATTCAAAAAGAAGTCCTTCAATGCCATTGACAGTTTTGCCAGATAATCTACCAACTCATTCTGGGGCTTGAGAATCATTTGCAGTGAATGGTGTGGTGTGTGTGTGTGGTATTTTTTCCTCAATGGCTTATTACAAAAGATGTGTAAGCTATAATAGGATATAATTGAGTTCACTTTATCTGTTTCTTTTTTACTTTTGTTTTACAGCTCATGCTGAAATTCTAGATGTTGACCCAATAAGAATTCTCATTTTATTCATCCAAAGATCCAAAAATGAAGAAGACACAATCTCACATTAACATTTTAGTAATTATACCATTGCGAAAATTACCTATTTTCATCCACTCTCCAGCTGTGGCATGTGAGGCTGGTCCATGGCCCCATGTATCAGTCAGTTATGAACCTGGGTCTAAGTTTGGAAGTGACTTGCCTACAGGCGCACACTGAAGGCTGGAAGAGCAAGTCCAGGGAGAACTTAGTTTTCTCCCCCTGGATATTCCTCCTTGGAAAGCTAGAAGGTATGACCCAAAGGACACTGGCTCTAGCACAAGAGTCATTCCTTCATGTGCCCTGTACTAGGTGTGACAATGGTGAAGACATACCTCTCTATGCATCTGTCCCTTTCTCTGCATTATGGAGGTGACAGTATACCTACCCACAGCCTTAGTAGGATGATATAAGATATGGTCCTTTTAATGAGCATGTAGCAAGTGCTCATTACCCAGTAGACTGTGTAGTGACCCATTTGAAAGCATCAGTTAATGTGTGGTGCAATGAGCAACAATATCTGAAGATAACCCTTTATTCAATCCAGATTAAATGGACAACATGTAGCTTTGAGAAGATCTCCTGCAAGAGGCTATACTTGAGCTTAGCTTCTACTGAGACCAAGGGCTCCCTTTCCCTTCTGAGAAAGGTTGCAACATCCTATAGGCTTCTAGTTCTCCAGGTGTTGGGCAGCTGGTATTGCCAGGAAACTATAAATCGCTGACTCCCAGTCCCAGGTGCCTGGTGCCAAGAAGCCTGTGATTTCCTCACAGAAGAGAAGACAGCACAAGGCCCTGGTGTGGGCTTCTGTGGAGAAATGGGAGACTGTGGAACTCATGTCTTCTCTTCTCTTGCTGATTTTGGCCTATGTGATCTCCCTTTTCTCCACAAAGGCCATTCCTTAAACCATGGAGTTTGTCTTGAACTCTGCATGACAGGTAAAGCGTCAGAGGGGACCCACATTGGTCTGCAAGTCTAATAGGTCTGCAGAAGAAAACCAAACATATTTTGAGAGAAAGAGCATTCAAAGAAGCCCAGCATACCCCAAAAATAAACTCTATAATTTGAGTCCAAAACTCCCTTTTTTCTCATTCTACTATATATGCACTTTGCAAAAGAATTTTTGTATCCATGATTTTTGCATTCTTTTTCTTAAAGGAGTTCTCCAAATTGCACAGGATTCAGGCCTCCCCAGCTGAGTTGTGATTGATCTTCAGTGTTGTTTTGTGGAAAGAGGGGAAAGAGTAGCTGCATGTCACAAACATAGTGCCTTGCCACATCCACCTCTGTGGACAGGAGAGAAGTGCCCACCTCTTTCTCAGCCCCACAATCCATCAGTGATGATAATGGGAACCTTCATCTCTCCTCCTCATGCTGCTTAGCAACTCACTGAAGTAACACTTCCAGCCCTCTTCTCCTCCCTCATCTTCTCTTCTCTCCAAGAAACAAGAAACATTTCTGAAGAAGTTTTGGGGAATAGTTAAGTGTGAGGACCCTGAGACCAGGTGGGGTTCAAGTCCACGACTTGCCAGTGAAGTATGTAATCTCTGTGTGCTCAAGCTTCCTTGGCTCCGGAAGGGAGACAGTGATGACGGTTCCTCACCCACTGGCACAAGGACCGGATGAATGGCTCCTGTAGGCTGAGCACTGGCAGCACCAAAAGCCCTGGCCAAAGCTGGGAAGAAGAACTGCTGCGCTGCTCCATTGCCTTCCCCTTCAGGCTCAGGGTTTGCCTGCACTGCGGTGAGATGGGCAGCATAGGCTCCGTTCCTGCTTCCAAGCAGTGAGAATGTAAGCATTGGACCAGGACTTTCTTTGAATCCGGCTCAGAGGTTTATCTTTCTCCTCGGTCCCAGGCAGAGGGTAAACAGCAATTCTAGGAATAGGAATTCTTGCTCAGGTGAGATGCACCAAGGTCTAAACTTGGGCCAAGCCCGGGTCCAGAGTGGCTGCTAATCACCAACAACAAAAAAAAAATCTGTATTTTTATCTTCTTCTTTGTCATGTGACTTCATTTTTCAATGGGTTATGAATTTGAGGGAGAGCTAGTGCTACTCATGGATCTCCTTCAAACACACACAAAAGTCAAATCAACTCTACCATTTAGGACAACCAACTCCAAATATAGTGTCTTTGAAAGTCACTATTAAATAGCTGTGATTATTCAATTCCCAATTAGATGCCCTGGGCAAGTTAAAGAGAAACTTGACCATAATAAACTCCACATTCTCTCTAAAATTGTGTGGATTTACTTAAAGAGGAGAAGATAGAAGAGGAGGAGGAGAAGGAGAAGAGGGAGGAGGACAGAGGGGGTGAAATGAACTCCACATAGCTCATGAGTGATAAGTCCTTGTAACTGCAGCCCAGAGCTGAAGTTTGTAAAGAGGACTGTGTGGACCAAATCCAATCACGGCTTGGGACAGCACAGAGAGGTCCTCCAACATGTGATGTCTTGGCCTGCAGGGCGCTTTCTCTTGTGAAAAGAACCCCAGGTGGAGTCTCAGGAAGCAGCATCTGTCTCCCTCCCTCCATCTACAAGGCATGGATGGATATGTAATGGGCACCACACTTCTGTGGAAGAGAGGAGAATGGAAGAGTAAGGTGGGAAGGAACAATTTAAACTTCTGTTTTTCAAAAGTTCTGTTTAAGGATAAAATCTCCAAAGATTCAGAGAAAATAACATTAAAAAGATGGAAGCCAGCTCTGGCCAGTTTATCTCCATGGTAGGTTGAAGGACCTCAAATTCAATTCTGGTCAAGGGCACATAGCTCAATTGTAGGCTCGATCCCTGTCTCTGGTCAGAGTGGGTGTAGGAGGCAACCAAATGATGGGCCTCTTGCACATCCCTATTTTTATCTCTCTCTGTCTCACCCCCTCCCTTCCACTCTCTCTAAACACTAATGTGAAAAATATCCTCAGGTAAGGCTTAACAACAGCAAGAAAAAGCTGGAAGGCATCTACTATGCTCATTTTCAAGCCCCCCCTCTCTCTTTCACTTTCTCTCTCTCTCTCTCTCTCTCTCTCTCTCTCTCTCTCTCTCTCTCTCTCACACACACACACACACACACACACACACACACACAGCAACTGTTACTTTTAGAGTTTAGCAAAGATAAGAATGAGGTGTCAAATGCAAACACTAGATGCTATTTGCTGCCTTTGGCCCTGCACATTGGAGTGAAACATCCAGGTTTCACTGCTGATCCCCTTTGTGCTCTTCCCCCTGCACAGTCTCAGTATGTTCCTTTCTCTGGACTTCTGCAGGGCACTGGCTTTAAAGGGAGTGTCATTTAGTAATGAGGTAACTTTGAAAAAAAGAACTACAAAATGAGATGCTTATATAATCTACTAGAGGCCCAGTGCATGAAATTCATGCACAGGGGGTATCCCTCAGCACAGCCTGCACTCTTTCCAATCTGGGACCCTCTCACAATCCAGAATTTCTGGCTTCCAACTGCTCACCTGCCTGCCTTCCTAATTGCCCCTAACCCTGTCTGCCTGCCAGCCTGATCACCCCCTAACCACTCCCTTGCCAGCCTGATTGATGCTAACTGCTCCCCTACCAGCCTGTTTGCCCCTAACTGTCCTTCCCTGTGGGTCTGATCACCACTAACTGCCCTCCCCTGCAGGATTGGTCCCCCTAACTGCCCTTCCCTGCAGGCTTGGGTCCCCCCCCAACTGCCCTTCCCTGCAGGCCCAGTCACCCCCAACTTCTCTCCTCTGCTGGCCTGGCCACTCCTAACTTCCCTCCCCTACAGGTTTGATTGCCCCTAACAGCCCTCCCTTGCAGGCCTGGTCCCTCCCAACCACCCTCCCATGCTGGCCATCTTGTGGTGACATGGGGGCAGGATCTTTGACCACATGGGGGCAGCCATCTTGTGTGTTGGAGTGATGGTCAATCTGCATAGTACTTTTTATTAGATAGAATAGAGGCCTGGTGCATGGGTGAGGCCAGCTGGTTTTTCCTAAAGAGTGTCCGGATCAGGGTGGGAGTTCCCTTGGGGCATGGACAGCCTGGGTGAGGGGCTTGTGGTGATTTGCAGCCTGGCCACACCCCCAGAAACCCAAGCGGAGGCCCTGGTATCTGGGGTTTATTTATCTTCTATAATTGAAACATTCTAGCTTGGAGTGGAGCCAAGCCTCCTGCTTGCTTCATGATGGAAGCCATTTTTGTTGGGATTTATTTAAACTCTATAATTGAAACTTTGTAGCCTTAAGCAGAGGCCAAAAGAGGCCAGGGTTGAAGAAGCTTGGCTTCTTCCATTGCTGGGAGAAATCCTAGCCTCCTGCTCTCTCCAGCACTGTGGCTACTGCCATTTTTGTTGAGATTTATTTATCTTCTATAATTGAAACTTTGTAGCCTTGAGTGGAGGCCTGAGCCCGCCAGGGTGTGTGGAAAGCTTGACTTCCTCCATCACCTGGGGAAACCCAAGCCTGTCTCCTGCTCTCTCCATGGCCACAGCCATTTTGTTTGGGGTTAATTTGCATACTCACTCCTTATGGCCATGGCTTGTGGGTGTAGCAGAAGGATGGCTATTTTGCATATTACTCTTTTATTAGATAGGATTATTATTTAACTACTAGAGGCCTGGTGCATGCAAATCATGCACTTGAGGGGAGGGGGGTCCCTTATCCCGGCCTGAGCCCTCTTGCAGTGTAGAAGCCCCGTGAGCAATTGCCCCGCAGAAGGAGGCCCTGACCACCTGGCTGGGACTCTATGATTGATTGCCCAGCTGGCCAGTGGCCTGGTCCTCCTCTGTGGGGCAATCGTGGGACCCCCTGACCAATTGCATTGCACCCAGCTGGGCTGGCCTGCCACTAATATGTGTCATAGTGTGGTCATCTAGACAGCTGTTCTGCTGTTCAATTTACTTACACATTATGTTTTTATTTATTTATTTATTTATTTATTTATTTATTTATGTATTTATATTTTTATTTTTTTAATTAAGTCTTTATTATTCAGATTAGTACATTTGTTTCTCTTTTTTCCCCCTCCATAGGTCCCCTCCACCCAGCTCCCACCCCTCCCTCTACCCTTACCTCCACCCCATTGATGAGTTCATAGGTGTGATTTCTGTCTAGTCACTCCCTGTACACCCCTCACCCCTTTACCCCTGAGAATTATCAGTCCACTCCCTTTCTGTGCTCCTGATTCTATTATATTCACCAGTTTATTCTGTTGATCAAATTTTTAATTCACTTAATTTTTAGATTCAATTGTTAATAGAAGTACTAGAGGAATCCACAGGCAGCTCAATCTCAGATATATGCCGAAACAACTTCTTTACTGATACTGTTCCAAAGGCAATGGAAGCCAAAGAAAAAATAAACAAATGGGACTACATCAAAATAAAAAGCTTTTGCACAGCAAAAGAAACCATCAACAAAACAACAAGAAAGATCACTGTATGGGAGAACATATTTGCAAATGTTATCACTGATAAAGGTTTAATCTCCAAAATCTACAGCCAACTTATACAACTTAATAAAAGGAAGATGAACAATCCAATAAAAAAAAGGGCAACGGACCAAAATAGAACCTTTTCAATTGTTGATAGATATGTATTTGTTCATAATTTTTTATCTTTTACCATTTTCTTCTTCCTTTTCTAAAAGAGTACCTTTCAGCATTTCATATAATACTGGTTTGGAGTTGATGAACTCCTTTAGCTTTTTCTTATCTGTGAAGCTCTATCTGCCCTTCAATTCTGAATGATACCTTTGCTGGATAGATTATTCTTGGTTGTAGGTTCTTGCTATTCATCACGTTGAATATTTCTTGCCACTCCTGTCTGGCCTGCATCGTTTCTGTTGAGAAATCAGCTGACAGTCGTATGGGTGCTCCCTTGTAGGTAATGAACTGTTTTTCTCTTGCTGCTTTTAATATTCTCTCTTTCTCTTTTGCTCTTGGTATTTTAATTATGATGTGTCTTGTGTAGTCCTCTTTGGATTCCTTTTATATGGGGTTCTGTGTGCTTCCTGGACTTGTAAGTCTATTTCTTTTACTAGATGTGGGAAGTTTTCAGTCATTATTTCTTTAAGTAGGTTTTCAGTATCTTGCTCTCTCTCTTCTTCTGGCACCCCCACAATTCTGATGTTGGTACACTTGAAGCTGTACCAGAGGCTCCTTACATTATCTTCACATTTTTGGATTCTTTTCTCTTCTTGCTTTTCCAGTTGAGTGTTTTCTGCTTCTTTATATTTCAAATTTTTGCCTTGATTCTTGCCTTCTGCTAGTCTGCTGTTAGGTCTCTGTATAATATTTTTTATTTCAGTCAGTGTATGTTTAATTTCTATTTGGTCCTTTATCATTTCTAGTTGGTCCTTTTCCATCTCTAGTTGGTCCTTTTTCATCTCCTCTTGGGATTCGCTAAATTTATCCATCTTTTCTAGGATATTCTTGAAAAACCTTATAAGCATGGTTTTGAATTCTATATCCAGTCATTTCTTTTCCTCCATTTCTTTTGTTTGTGATCCGTTCCCTTGTCTCGGCATTTTCACTATGCCGGGAGAACTTCTGTGTTGGATTCAGCCTTATGATAACAGACTTGAAAAACCGCAGAAGCCTCTCTGTTGAGGTTGGGATGGGTGGAGTCTCAGGGCTTAAGGGACTGCCTTGCCTTCCAGTCGGCCCCACCCTCCATGGCCCCTGAGTCTCACGTGACTGGGTAATCACTGGAATGGTCCCTGTGTGAAAGCGCTCACTCTCGCAGTGCCTCTAGACCTCTGCCTTTCTGGCTCCCATGCGCTCCGGGACCACAGGAGTCTGGGTCCCCAGGGTTTCGCCCGAAACTGGGGTTTAGTAGAGTTAGAAGTGGTACAGTTGGGAGGGTCTGTCTCCCGCCCAGTCCCGAAAGCCAGGGGCACAATCAGCAGTCAGTCCTCTGCACGCAATGCCGTACGCGCCACCAGAATTCTGATCTTTTGCGACTCCCCTAAATTTTCGTGCACTTCTCCCCCTTCACAGTCCAAACTCCGCTCATATGAGTTTCGGCTGGATCTGGGGTTTAGTGTTATAGGATAAGGGGTTCAATGCCTTTGAGAGTCTCAGTCTCCCTCCCGCCAGAGAAAGCCAGCCAGGTTCGCCGCCACCCACTCTCTCCACGTGCGCACACGTCTCCATACCTCAGCTTTTTGCAGCTCCTCTGGGTCTCTGTGAACCCCTCTCTTTACTTCTAGTTGTAGAATTTCCACTCAGCCAGCTTTCCTGTGGTTCTGGATGATGTCCGTTCCATCTTTTAGTTGTAGTTTTGAAATTGTTGCGCAAGGCAGCAGTGTAGGTGTTTACCTATGCCGCCATCTTGGATTCTCCCCATCATGTTTTTATTATTATAGAATTCTGAATAAATGACCCAAGACAACTGGGGTTAGCCAACCAGGAAAGGCTGGGGCCTGATGACTCCTGTGGTGCCCAGCTCTCTGGAGAGGCCAGGAAAGCAAATGGTGCTCATCTTTTTTAGAGACTTGATTTGTGCTTCTTGGCTTCCCATACGAGTTTGGGAAAACCACAAGGTCTCTGTCAATCTGGATTTTTGCCTTGAAAATTTACCTTGAAATATCTGTTTTTCTCGTGCTACAGTAGAGTTGTGAGAATCAGTTAGGATGAAGTGTGCTAGCATCCTCAGAAGTCCTAGTACCAAGGTCAGCTACAGAAGTAAGCAAAGAAGGCCTTGCAAGTTGCTGGGGAATTTTTAGCTTCAGTGTGTTCACAGCTATTTGACTGGGTACATGTCTCCATCTCTCAAAACCAAACAGCAAGACTCTCAGATTATACCTCCCTTTCAGTTTTGATTTATCAATAAGTAAGAATATGCAGCCACAATCTCAGGTGGGAAAGAAATAGCACATTTCCTTTTTAATCTTTTCATAATCAAATTTAAAACTGAAACAGAAGTAGATAAAATGGTTAAGGAACCTCCAGATACTTCTCACCCAGCTTCAAAATTTATTAACTGATAGTCCATCATGTTTCATTTCTATTCCCATCTGAAATTATATTATTTCTCCCTTTTAAAAATTAGTTCAACTGCTACGCCTCAGCAGGTGAGACTCTCAGAAATTCAGTTCTTCTTGGTTTTGTCAAAGGTAGAAATATTTGAGGAGGCACCTACAGTGTTTGTTCAGTGCTGGGCTGTCCAGAGCTTCATATTCACAAGCCTGCCTGCCTGGCTTACAAGTGAGGGCTCTCTGATGCCCTGCTGAGCATCAGCGGTGGCGAAGGGGGGGGGTGCTGCTGTGGCCAGAGCTCCTGGGACAAGTGTCTGGGTGCAGCCTCTCCCATGCCCCACAAAACCACATCCTTCTGATGTCTGCTACCCCCACAGCCAGCCAGGACACAACCAGCCAGGGAGCGTAGGTCCCTGAGGTACTGGAGACACACAGACCTCCAGTCCTCTCCTCATGCTGAAAACACTCTTAGTTCTCACCTCCACTTTCTGAAGACCCAGCAGCTGGACTATTCATTAGCCAAAGCCTCTCTCCTCTCCTGCTGCAGGCAGCTGCTTTGGCCTCCCATGGGTTTATCACAAACAGTCTATACCAACCCAACTTTCTTCCTGTTTCCAAGAACACCAGCTCTGTGGTCACACACTCTGACATAAACCTCCAGGTTTAGCCCATACTGGCTGTGTGCTCCTTAGGTAAGTGACTTAACCTCTCTGTGCTTCAGCATTCCTGCTTCTGAAGATAGCAGTAGTACCTATCTCATATCCTGATGAAAACAGTGAGTAAATAAGTATCAAGCACTGAACAGCCTGATATGTAGTCAGCTGCTAATTAGCATTCTCAGCCTTCACTAGAACCCCAAGAGGAGAGCGTTATTCTACTCATTTCATAGAATGAGCAAGGACACACTGGTGCCCTGAGAACTGTGCAGCTGCTGATGTCATTTATATTCATTGTATATTCCCATAGCGATTTTTAAAAGGGACTTAGGCAGTATCCAAGTTTATTTTTAAAGCTGAAGCCAGTTATTCTGAATATTCAGCACGTTTGAGAGTCCAGTAGGAAATGATTATTCACTACTAACTGTTAATCTCAGCAACTTGATACAATTTTAAAATCTTCTTTGGACTGATCCTCAGGGAGAGGCAGTTTTTTCGAGCAGCTGAGAGATATTCTGTAAAACTTGGTAATGTAATTCATTATTTATTTACACACAGGAAGGTGTTAACTCAATGGGCAGGAGGCAGGCCACTATTTCATTAATATCTCATTATTATTCTCACTAGAAGTCCGGTACACAGGGGAAGGGGGGGGGGTCCCTCAGCCTGGCCTGTGCCCTTGGGGGATGTCTGACTGCCAGTTTAGGCCTGATCTGAACATCCCCTTGCAATCCGGAATGCTACATGCACCAGTAACCATACTTTTCATACAGGTGAAAGGCATCTTGCTGTGGTATGGGCAGCTACATTTTTTTTGCCCTCATTATAAAAAGTAGTACATAAATGATCCTCTGAGGCAGTAGTACCATTTTCCCCACCTAATGGGTAGGAAAACTGAAGCAGAGGGAAGTAATTGGCTTTGTCACACAGTTATAACTATCAGAATCAGGGCTGACCACAAAATATGCAAGCCCGAGTCCATACATGTCATTGCTGCATCATTCTGGCTTTTCAGTGGTAGAGTAGCCTTGCCAGGTTTTAATTTTTAAATCTAAGAGACTGTTCCCAGTTTATAGGGTAGGGTCCCTAGGCCAGGCTGGTGATCTGTGAGGTGACCAGCATGCAGGGAAATCAGGGGGCTCCTGCTGGCACCCACTTTGGTTGGTGCCTAGCATTGCCTGCTGGCTGGCCCTGCCCTCCTCCACCATCTCTGCCACATCCTCCCAATCAGGAGCAGCTCCTTGCATTGAGTGTCTGCCCCTGGTGGTCAGTGTGCATCATAGCGACTGGTCATTCCACCCATCGTACTGCCTTTTGGTCGATTTGCATATTAGGGGTTTATTACTTTCAATATCTCTATTTTGGTGATGGTTCTCCATATTTTTCTGGGACAGTTCGATTAGAAAGATCCTGTTGTGTTCCCTCTCAATAATAAAAATCTGTCTCAAGGAGTCCTAACCGGTTTGGCTCAGTGAATAAGAGAGTCAGCCTGCGGACTCAAGAGTCCCAGGTTCGATTTCAGTCAAGGGCATGTTCCTTGGTTTGCAGCACATCCCCAATGGGGGGTGTACAGGAGGCAGCTGATTGATGTTTCTCTCTCATCAATGTTTTTAACTCTCCCTCTCCCTTCCTTTCTGAAAAAAATAAATAAAATATACTTTAAAAAAATCTCTCTCAAGGAAATGTCAATATCAGAGCAACCCAAGTAATCCCACAGATCAACACTGGCATATACAACTAGCTACATCATTTTTTCATTGTGTGTGTATTTCAATTGGAAGATGTCCTCTCTGAGCCTCATAGATAGTTGAGGCAGGACATCTGAGAGCACAATCATGAAAAATGTCCCAGTGTTCGAAATGTCTAGATTCTGGAAGCTGGGAACCTTGGGTGAGGACCTCTCTTTGCCATTTAGTTGGGCAACCATAGGCAAGTTGCTTAATTCAACTTTTCTTTTTGGAAAATGAATGTCTATAGGCCACTGCCATTTGTCCTTCTTCCAACTTAAAGCAAAAGGTCTAGGTTGGTCTATACAATGACAATAAAAACAAACAAACAAACAAACAAAAAACCCACAAACCTGTCAGCCCAGTTTCCATTGTGTCTGCTCATTCTCACACTGCACTAAATTTTAAATATGTTGGCAACGTCCTTCTTCTACTCTTTATCCCTAATTAAGAGGGTTAAAGTGTGTGTGAGCTGTGGGGTCAGAAAGATTTGGGTCTGACTCCTGACTCTGCCATTCCCCCCAGCACTGTGATCTTGGGTAAATTGCTTGAACTCTATTGCCTTAACTTTGTGCTCTATAAAGTGGGAACAGTAGTAAGCACCATGGAGCATTAAATGAACATAGAGCTCAGTTTTGACGTATGTACACATGCAATAAATATTGGTTATCATTGCAGTGGAAAGGGGAGGCTCTAAGATTTTAGCTTTCAAATGGAAATTAAAACCTGTCCAGCAGGAAGATGAAAGAAATACCTCACTTAAAAAAGAGGTAGAGGAGGAGGAAGAGAAAGATAAATGGAAAAAAGAGAATGAGAAGAAAACGAAGGAAGAGGAGAGAAAGATGTCAAAGTAGGTAAGTGCTGGGATTGCCTCCTCCCATAACCACATCAAAATTACCACTAAATTATAGAACAATTAGACTGGAGAACCACCTAAAGACTTGCTGAACAGAACTCCTGTAACAAGGAGATAAAGAAGAGGCCTGTCGAGACCAATAGGAGGGTGGAGACTCAAAATGAGCTGGCTTTACACGCACCTGTGGCAAGTGGAAATTGTGAGGGATATCTCAGGGCAGAGTCCCCACTGAGTGGTGAAGGGAACAAGTCAGAAATGAAGAGCATGATAACTGAAATGAAAAACACACTATTATGAATCAGTAGCATATTAAATGAGGCAGAAGACAAGGTAGTAGAAAACACCCACTCAGAACAGGAAAGGAAAAAAGAATAAAAATTGAGGATAGTTTAAAGGACCTCTGGGACAACATTAAGCACAGTAACCTTCACATCATAAGTGTATGAGAAGGATAAAAGAGAAAGCAAGAAATTGAAAATCTATAATGACAGAAGACATCTTTAACCTGGAGAAGGAAATAGACATACAATTATAGGAAGTGCAGAGTCCCAAACAAGATGAAACCCAAAAGGTTCACACTAAGGCATATCATATTGAAATGGCCAAAGGTTAAAGAAAGAGAGAATTTTAAAAGCAAAAAGAAAAAAAAAACCCACAAACAAACAAACAAAAAACAGAAAAAAACAACAACATATAAAACAAAAAAGCAGTTTGTTACCTGCAACAAAACTGCCATAAAATTGTTGTTTGATTGCTCAACAGAAACAGACTGCCAAAAGGGATTGACCCAAAATACTCAAACTGATGAAAAGCAAGGATAGGCAGCAAAGATTACTCTACCCAGCAAGGCTATCATTGAGAAACAAAGGAGAGATAAAGAGTTTCCCAGACAATGAAAAGGAACACATCACCACCAAACCAGTATTACAAGAAATATTAAAGGGACTTCTTTAAGAAAAAGAAGAAAAGAAAATAAATATTCAAAATACAATGACAATAAATACATATCAAAAATCACTGTAAATGTAAATGGGTTAAATGCACTCATCAAAAGGCACTGGGTGTCTGAATGGATAAATAAACAAAACCCATATGCTGTATACAAGACACTCATTTTACATAAGAAAAGAGACAGAAAATAAAGGGATAGAACAGATATTTCATGCGAATGAAGAGGTTTAAAAATCTGTGATCACAATAATTATATCAGACAGAATTGTCTTTAAAACAAAAGCCATAACAAGAGACAAGAATGACACATATAATGATAAAGGGGTCAACCCAACAAGAGGATATCATCTTTGTAAACATTTATGCACCAAACATGGGAGTACCTAAAAATACAAAATAAATCTTGGTGGACAGAAAGAAGGAAATTGACAGTAATTATAGGATAAAGTCTTTTTGGCATCAATGAATAGATCATCTAGACAGAAAATCAACAAGGAAACAGCAGTTAAGCCAGATAGATTTAATTGATATTTTTAGAGCAGATTTTAGAGTAGGTAGATTGTAATTGATATTTCACCCCAAAGCCAAAAAATGTACATTATTTTCAAGTGCACATGAAACATTTTAGGCCACATATTTAGGCCACAAAGCAAGTTTAAATAAATTTAAGATTGAAATAATATCACTTGTCTCTTCCAAACACAAAGGTATGAAACTAGAAACAATTACAAAAAGAAAATTGGGGGAAAAAGGTAATACAAGCACATGGAGGATAGACAACAAGTTACTAAACAATGATAGGTTAACAATGAGATCAAAGAAGAAATCAAAAGATATCTGAGACAAATGAAAATGAAGACACAATGACCCAAAATCTACGGGATACAGACAAAGCACCTCTAAGAGGATAACTTACACAGGCTTACCTCAAGAAACAAAAAATATATATCTCCAATAACAAACTAGCTTTATACCTAAATGAACTTGAAAAGGAACAACAAACAAAACCCAAATGCAACAGAAAGAAAGGAATAATAAAGACTAGAGTAAAAATAAATGAAATAGAGTCTAAATTTCAACACAAAATATCAATGAAATCAAAAGCTGATTCTTTGAAAAGAAATTAAATAGATACAACTTTAACCAGAATAAAAAAAGTAATAGAGAGAAACCCAAATAAATTAAATAATAAATGAAAGAGAAGTGACAACTAACACTGCAGAAGTACAAATGATTATTTAAAAATACTATAAATAATTATATGCCAACATATTGGACAATATGGATGAAATGGGTATATTTCTAGAAATATACAATCTTCCAAAACTGAATCAGGAAGAATCACTGAATCTGAATAGACTTATTACAACTAGTGAAACTGCAGCAGTAATAAAAAACATTCCCCAAAACAAAAGTCCTGGACCAGATGGCTCCATCAGTGAATTTTATCAAACATTCAAAGAACTAACATCTATCCTTCTCAAATTATTCCAAAAAATTCAAGAGGAGGGAAGACTCTCAAGTTTCCTATATTTTTCCATGTATAAGATGCCCCATGTATAAGAAGCCCCCCCCCCACATTTCCAACCCCAAATTAAGAAATCAACATTTTAAACATAAAACATTTTTATTTAGTAATTACTGCAGGTAATGTTCACATACCAGTACTATGATATCATGCAGCATATCGCTAATCCAGCCTCTGCTGCATCCCTGCTCTCTTCTTTAACACTATTAGTTCCAGCCATATCAATTTTTCCAACTTCTATTGTATTGCTGCTGTCTTCTGAGTCACTGTCCATATATGTGAGATCATCCTCATAAACTGGTGGCATTTTCTGAGCTAACTTTGTTCGTGTTCTCATGGCCAACCCTTCTCTCCTCATGAAATTGAAGCACCATTTTGCCTTTCCTGTAAAATCAACAACGTTCATTTTGCTTGCCTGACTTTGCATAAGCTTGATTGACACACATAAGCCGTTCTGGTGCTGCTCCATAATTCAAGTGTTAAGCCTCTGCCCCAAGTTTGCCCATTTTGCTGGTTTTCCTCTTAAGGCCTTCTTTTTTTTGGCATCTTAAGAAGTTGTTCTTCCTGTTTTCTCCTCATACGCTCAGTAGGAGGAGGTCCAAATTGTCTCTCTGCAGCTTATTTACATGCTCTTTTGCATAGCTGATTACATTCAGTTTGAACTTTGCAGAGTTAGACAATCACTTACCAGTATTTATCTTTTTATTTTTTGATATCTTTATGGGCTCAGAACGCTCAGGCTCCTGTTGCATCTGCACGCTCCACCTCTACTTCCAATTATGGCATCAGCTGACATCAGTAAAAATAAGGCTTGTGATTGGAGGAAGCCTGTTTGACAAGGTATGAGCAGCTAAGCATTCCAGTGGCTCCCTCCTCAGCTGACTTCTGTGTATAAGACACCCCTTGATTTTCAGCCTAACAATTTTAGAAAAAAAATAGTGTCTTATACACAGAAAAAAACATGTTATTTTATGAGCCAGCATTACCCTAACTCCAAAACCAGGTAAAGACATTACAAAGAAAGAAAATTTAGAGCTAAAACCCCTGATGAACATAGATGTAAACATCTTTAATAAATAGCAGCAAACCAAATTCAGCAATACATTAAAAAGATCATGATCAAGTGGGACTTATTCCTGGGATCCACAAATCAATGTGATACATCACATAAACAAAATGAAGGATAAACCAGGCCAAGGAGGCCCAGTGGTTGAACATTGACCCATGAACTAAAAGGTCACCATTTTGATTCCCTGTCAAGACACATGCCTTGGTTATGGGCTCAGTTGCCAGTAGGGGGCATGCAAGAGGTAGCCATTTGATAATTCTCGTCATTGATATTTCCCTTCTCCTTTCCTCTCACTGAAATCAATAAAAACATATTTTTGGGGGGAAAACTTTCAGCAAAGTGGGAATAGAAGGAACATACTTCATCATAATAAAGACCATATATGACAAACCCACAGCTAACATCAGCTAACATCATACTCAATGATAAAAACTAAAAGCATTTCTTTAAGATCAGAAATAAAACAAAGATGTCTATTTTGACCACTTTTACTCAACATAGGATTGGAAATATTAGCTACAGCAATTAGACTAGAAAAAGAAATCAAAGGCATCTAAATTAGAAAGGAAGAAATACAATTATCATTACTGAAAATTACATGATACTATATAGAGAACCCTAAAGTATATTACCAAAAAAATTACTAAACTTGATAAATTAATTCAATAAAGTAGCAGGGTCCAAAATTTAGTTGCATTTTTATATACCAACTATGAACTATCAGAAAGACAAATTAAAATGATCCCATTTACAATTGTATTAAAATATTTAGGAATAAATTTAATTGAGGTTGTAAAAGACCTGTACTTGGAAAATTATAAGACACTGAAGAAAGAAATGGAAGAATACAAATAAATGGAAGCATATAGCACGCTCATGGATTAGAAGAATTAACATCATTAAAATGTCTACACTACTATAAACTTAATTCAATCCCTATCAAAATACCAATGACATTTTTTCCACAGAACAAGAACAAGTAATCCAAAAATTTATGTAGGACCACACACACACAAGAAAACCAGAAAATCAGACTAGCCAAAGCAATCCTGAGAAAGAAGAACAAAGTTGGAGATATCATGCTACATAATATCAAACCACATGATAAGACTATAGTAATCAAAATGGCATGATACTCGTATAAAAACAGACACATAGATCATGCTTATATGGCCATTTACTCTATGACAAAGGAGGCAAGAATATACAATAGGGTAAGGACAGTCTCTTTAATAAATGGTGTTGTGAAAACTAGACATATATATGAAAAAAAAGGAAGAAAATTAAACTAGTCTACTTTCTTACACCATACACTCAAAATGAACTACAAACCTAATGTGAGACCTGAAGCCATTAAACTCTTAGAAAACATAGGCAATAATATTGCTCTTAGTAATGTCTTGTTGCCCTGCCCTGGCCAGTGTGCTCAGTTGGTTAGGCATCTTCCCAGGCACCAAAAGGTTGCTGGTTTGGTTCCCGGTTTGGTTCTTTCTCCCTCTCCCTTCTTCTCTCTCTCTCTCTCTCTAAATATTTAAAAAAAATATTTTTGTTGAAATATCTTTTGGGACAAGGTAAACAAAAGAAAAAATAAACAAATGGAAATATATCAAACTAAAATGTTTTTGCAAAGTAAAGAAAACCATCAACAAAATGAAAAGACAACCTACTGAATGAGTAAAGATATTCGCCAATGATACATCTGATAAGGGGTTAATATCCAAGATTTATAAAGAACTCATGCAATTTATCACCAAAAACAAACCATCTGATTAAAAAACTGTCAGAGGAGCCCTGGCCAGTGTTGCTCCATGGTTAGAGTGTCAGCCCATGCATGGAAGAGTCTTGGATTTGATTCCCGGTCAAGGACACACACCTGGGTTGCAGGTTCAACCCCTGGCCCTTGTTAGGGTGCATGTAGGAGGCAACCAGTTGCTGTGTCTCTCTCACATAGATATTTCTCTGTCATTTTCCCCTCCCCCTCTCCCTTCCATTCTCTCTAAAATCAATGGGAAGTAGTGTTGTGGAATATCCTTGGGTGAGAATTAACAAAACAAACAAACAAAAATAAGCCTGAATAGACATGTCTCCAAAGAGGACATAGAGGTGGCCAGAAGACATATGAAAAAATGTTCAAAGTCATTAATCATCAGATGCAAATTAAAACCACAGTTACACATCACCTCACACCTGTCAAAATGGCTACTATCAATAAATCAACAAACAAATGTTGGCAAGGATGTGAAGAAAAGGGTACCTTCAAGCTCTTTTGGTGGGAATGCAGACACTGTGAAAAACAGTATGGGGGTTCCTCAAAAAATTAAAAATAGAACAACCTTCTGACTCACCAATATTACTTCTGGGTATATATCTGGAGAAACCTGAAATACTAATTTGAAAAGACATATGCATATCTATGTTTATTGCAGCATTATTTACAATAACCAATATATTGGAAGCAACCGAAATGCCCATCAATAGATGACTGGATAAAAAAGATGTGGTATAGATTATCACTCTACCATAAATTTAAAAAAGAAATCTTTCCATTTGAGACAAAATGGGTGGATCTAGAAGGTATTATGCTAAGTGAAATATATTAAACAGATAAAGACAAATACCATATAATTTCACTTCTGTGTTGAGTCTAAAGAATAGTATAAATAAACAGACAAAACAAGCAGATAAATACAGAAAACACACTGATGGTGCAAGGGGAGAGTTTTTGAGAGAGCTGGTGTAAAACGTAAAGGGATTAAGAAGTATAAATTGGTAGTCACAAAAAAGTCATGAGGGATGTCAATAATCCTATTTAATAAAAGAGTAATATGCAAATTAACCATCACTTTGCGATAAAAATGGCAGCTCCCATAGCAGCCAGGGCAGATGTTGACTGCATCAGCCCAACAATGTGAGCCCAGCATTCAATCCTTGGACAGGGAGAGCATGTGGCCAGAGGACTGGGTGCAGGACACTGAGCTCATGTGCCAACGTCTGTGCTTTGACTGCATGGAAGGGAAGGGGCCTCTGGCCAGTGGCTAGGGTGAGCGACACTTGGCTCATGTTACCACAAGCCCAGCGTCTCCCCCCAGCCAGGCAGAGGGAGGGGAGGATCCAGAAAAATGGATCTTTCCAGTTCCTGATGCTGACAGAGTCAGAAAAATGAATTTTCTCAGTTCCTGACACTGACGGAACCCTAAGAGTGCCAGGGTCCTCTGTCTGCAGTCCCCAGTTGCAGCCCAGCAGCCCCAGTCACAGACTGGAATCCCCCTGCCTGCAGTTTAAGAAGGTGATTCCTGAGGTGCAGCTACCACAGAAGCTGATGTGCACCACACTGGCAAGGAAGCCCAAGCCCCTGAGTTCTCAAGCTGTCAAGCTGCTGTGCATCAAAGGTCAGGGCCCTGAGGAGGCCCCAGGAGAAGCATCTTCCCAGGTCTTCCCAGAGGCTGTGCAGAGGGAGGGGGTAGAGGTTGGGCTGAGAGACACCCTTTCCCCTCTCCCCCCACACCTTCATGCATGAATTTTGTACACTGGGCCTCTAATATTGTAAATAATAATATAGTCAATAATATTGTATTAACTGTGTTTGTGCCAGGTGAGTACTAGTCTTATTGGGGGAATCACTTCTTAAATTATATAAATGTGTAACCACTATGCTTGTACAGCTGAGCCTATCTAATAAGAGAGTAATATGCAAATTGTACCTCCACTACACCCACAAGCCACACCCACCAGTTATGCCCACCAGCCAATCAGAGCAAGCATGCAAATTAACCCATGGCCACAGAGAGAGTAGGAGGGAGGCTTGGGTTGCCCCTGGTGATGGAGGAAGCCAAGCTTTCAACACATCCTGGCCAGCACTTAAGGCAACAAAGTTTCAATGTCTGTGCCAGCAGAAGGCTTGGCTCCGCTCCTGGCTACAGTTTCAATTGTAGAAAATAAATAAATCCCAGATACCAGGGCCTCCACTTGGGTCACTGTGGGGACGTGGCCAGTCTAAAAACCACCACAGGCCCCTCACCCAGGCTACCCCACACCCCAAGGGAACACCTACCCTGATCCAGGACATCCTACAGGACAAACCAGCTGCCCTTCTCCCCCCCATGCAGCAGGCCTCTATCCTATCTAATAAATGAGTAATATGCAGATTGACCCATCATTCCAACACACAAGATGACTACTCCTATGTGGTCAAAAGATCCTGCCCCCATGTGGACACAAGATGGCCACCACAAGATGGCCAGCAAGGGCGGGCAGTTGAGAGAGACCAGGCGTGTAAGGGAGGAAAGTTGGGGGTGATCAAGCCTGTAGGGAAGGGCAGTTAGGGGTGACCAGGCCTGCAGAGGAGGGCAGTTAGGGGTGACCATGCCCATAGGAAAAGGCAGTTAGGGGCAAACATGCTGGCAGGGGAGCAGTTAGGCATCAATCAGGCTGGAAGGGGAGTGGTTAGGGGCAATCAGGAAGGCAGGCAGGTAAGCAGTTGGGAGCCAGCAGTACTGGACTGTGAGAGGGATGTCTGACTGCCCTACCTAGATTGGGCCTAAACAGACAGACATCCATCAAGGGATCCCAGATTGGAGAGGGAGCAGGCTGGGCTGAAGGACACCACCCCTGTGCACGAATTTTGTGCACTGGGCCTCTAGTATAAAATAATATTTACTGTCAACTGTAATTGAAAATTTATTTTTTTTAACATTTAAAAAAGAAATCAGTAAGCAAAATTAACAACTTGCCTCCCCAGTGAGTATTTACTTGATCATATCTATGTCATTATAGAATATCAATTTAACCAAGTATATTGTAACTAAAAGCCTGGTGCATGAAATTCGTGCAAGACTCCCCCCCGCACCTCGGCCCCACTTGCCACAGTGGCCATCTCAACCCTCGAAGTGCCTGATTAGTCCAGAAGGTCGTCCAATCTAAGTAGCATATTATGCTTTTATTATTACAGATAGGTCTATACAAGAAGAGTGGGGAAAGCAGGGAAAAAAGATTTAAGAATGTGAAGTTCACATCTACCTCAAAAGCCAATCAATAAATATTGCCAAAACTGGTTAGTCAAGAAAAAACAACAAAAAACAAAAGCGTATTGTTTTAGAAATACGAGTGCAAACACGGAAAGAAATGGTGCCGCGTGGTTGGGAGCTGCACAGAGTCCGGCTCCGCTACTGTTTGCTAGACGTGCTGTTTTACTTAAGGTTCTATTGGCTTCAAGTAACAAAAATAGCAACAAAATATACTCAAATGTGGTGTATATGCGGTTGATTAGATGTGGGAGAGTTTGCCTGCCCCGGTGCATGCTGGCAGGATGCTCCTCCTGTGACGAAGCTCAGAGAACAGCACAGCAAGCCTTCAGCTCCCTGTGCCCAGGGTCAGGCCTTCTCGCGTCCAAATCCACCCTCCTCCCCGCAAGGGCTGTGTGTGTGTGTGTGTGTGTGTGTGTGTGTGTGTGTGTGTGGTGCGGAGGGGTGGGGGGGATTAGAAGGACCTGTCAGGTGCTAGTGGTCTAGGGGGCTCCTCAAAGCAGCCTAAGTGGCCTGGGGGCTCAGGGTCACAATGCCCGCCACTGCCTGCCAGGGCCTGGGCCAGCCCGCAAGCTTCCTCCCGTGGCATGGGACAGGGACAGAGAAGAGGAATGGGGTGGACTAGCCCTCCTCCCCACTAGCATGTAACGTCCTCACTCTCCAATCAAATTAAATAGCATACAGGAGAGGAGACATTTAGAGACTCATTCAGGGAACAGAGGAGATTAACAAAATATAATTAACCTTACTGATACTTAAGAGAATGCTGTATATATAAAATGAGAAATTAATGTATAAGAAAGGGCAACAGAGAAATCCAAGATGGTGGCATAGGTAAACACCTATACTGCTGCCTCGCACAACAATTTCAAAACTACAACTAAAAGACAGAACGGACATCATCCAGAACCACAGGAAAGCTGGCTGAGTGGAAGTTCTACAACTAGAGGGAAAGAGAGGGGCTCACAGAGACCCAGAGGAGCTACAAAAAGCTGAGGTACGGAGACGCGCGCGAGGAGAGAGCGGGTGCCAGAGTACCTGACTGGTTTTCTCTGGCGGGAGGGAGACGGAGACTCTCAAAGGCATTGAACCCCTTGTCCTGCGACACTAAACCCCAGATCCAGCTGAAACTCATACGGGGGGAGTTTGGACTGTGAAAAGGGAGAAGTGCACGGAAATTTAGGGGAGTTGCAAAGGATCGGAGGTCTGGTCGCGCACGGCACCATGCGGAGGACAGATTGCTGATTGTGCCGCTGGCTTTCGCGAGTGGGCGGGAGACAGACCCTCCGAACTGTGCCACTTCTGACTCCACTAAGCCCCTGTTTTGGGCGAAACCCTGGAGACCTAGACTCGTGTGGTCTTGGTTCGCAGGGGAGCCGGAAAGGCAGCGGTTAGAGGCACTGTGGGTGAACGCGCACAAGGACCACTCCAGCCATTACCCAGTCACGTGAGACTCAGGGGCCGTGGAGGGCGGGGCTGACTGGAAGGCTAGGCGGTCCCTTAAGCCCTGAAACTCCACCCCTCCCAAGCTCAACAGAGGCTTCTTCGGCTGAATCCAGCACAGAAGTTTCCCTGGCACAGTGAAAATGCCGAGACAAGGGAAGGGATTACAAGCAAAAGAAATGGAGGAAAAAAAACGACTGGATATAGAGTTCAAAACCATGCTTATAAGGTTTTTCAAGAATATGCTAGAAAAGATGGATAAATTTAGTGAGACCCAAGAGGAGATGATAAATACACTGACTGAAATAAAAACTATTATACAGAGTACTAACAGCAGACTAGAGAAAGGCAAGGATCAAGTCAAAAATTTGAAATATAAAGAAGCAGAAAACATTCAACTGGAAAAGCAAGAAGAGAAAAGAATCCAAAAATGTGAAGATAATGTAAGGAGCCTCTGGGGCAGCTTCAAGCGTACCAACATCAGAATTGTGGGGGTGCCAGAAGAAGAGAGAGAGCAAGATACTGAAAACCTGTTTAAAGAAATAATAACTGAAAACTTCCCACATCTGGTAAAAGAAATAGACTTACAAGTCCAGGAAGCACACAGAACCCCAAAGAAAAGGAATCCAAAGAGGACTACACCAAGACACATCATAATTAAAATGCCAAGAGCAAAAGAGAAAGAGAGAATAGTAAAAGCAGCAAGAGAAAAACAGTTTATTACCTACCAGGGAGCACCCATACGACTGTCAGCTGATTTCTCAACAGAAACGATGCAGGCCAGACGGGAGTGGCAAGAAATATTCAACGTGATGAACAACAAGAACCTACAACCAAGAATAATCTATCCAGCAATGCTATCATTCAGAATTGAAGGGCAGATAAAGACCTTCACAGAGAAGAAAAAGCTAAAGGAGTTCATCAACTCCAAACCAGTATTATATGAAATGCTGAAAGGTACTCTCTTAGAAGAGGAAGAAGAAAACGGTAAAAGACAAAAAATTATGAACAACAAATACACATCTATCAACAAGTGAATCTAAAAATTAAGTGAATTAAAAATCTGATCAACAGAATAAACTGGTGAATATACTAGAATCAGGAGCACAGAAAGGGAGTAGACTGATAATTCTCAGGAGGACAAAAATCATAAAGCATCAAACAGACTGTGAAATTATAGCAGAAAGATTAAAGTTAGGTGAGGTAAATAAGTGATCAATCAAAGGACTTGTATACATGCTTATAAACATAACCAATGATCACAGACACTGGGGGGTCGGGGTACGCCTGGGAGGGAGGGGGTGCAATGGGGAGATATGTATAAAAAATTAATAAAAATTAATTTAAAAATAAAGAAAGGGCAACAAGACAATACTAGATGATACTACTATGGCCAATGCTCAACCTCAACTCTGTGGGCCTCACCAATTTCACAGAAACAGTGGTGGCAATTCGGCCCACCCAGCACTGCGCATGGGCCAATGCCTTACCACCCGGGTCTGGCTTCCTTAGAATTATCTCCCAAGGGGAGAACTTTGACCAGTGAGTGATAGGAGAGAAGGAAGCTGGACCATGGGAGGAGGAATAAATATAAGTGTGCCAGTTTTCTCTCTTTCTCTCTCCCTCTCCTCCCTCTTTCTCTCTCTCTCTTTTTGTCTAAAAAAATTAACACATGTTTTAAATTTTATGTTAAAAGTAAAAACTTGTATATATTACTCAAAGCCCCAAAATTAATCATTAAAAAAAAAGTAAAAAAAATTGAGTTCACAGAAATTGGAGGTTTGGTGGGTAATAAGAGCTAACAGGGAGAACAGCTGTGTTCTCAAGGTGCTAAGTCAAGATCGATGGCATAGATACACTACTTAAAGTGACAGGTAACTGACCATTCTGTCTAGGTAGTAAGATGAGGAGAGGCATAATTTTCATATGCTGTTGTTCTGCACTGTAGAAACATACAGTGCTCAGATATGTAGCTCCAGACACCATCACTTTTGATTTTGGAGGAATACATACAAACGCTCTGGCAGATCCAGAAAGAGGAAGCCCATCTGCCTTGTTTTGTTTCATGTTATCTAACTTCCGGTTCTTTGAATATTTATGTTGACCACATGTCATATTGACACCTCAAACCATTTGGAAGGGAAACTGATATAAAGATGCCCTCCCCCGATGCCTACATGCAGGGAACACACAGTGTATCACCCTGTCCCTTATGGGGTGCAGGTCAGCATGGCTTTAAGAGATAAATGATATGTGTGTGAGGCGTGCAGCACTGTGCGTGGCACTGCTGCATGAACACTGGCTGTGACCATCACTTGCTAGTTCTCATCCTTGAGATTCTAGCTTCCAATTCCCTGAATTGCATTCCACCTGAAACAAATAGGTTTCATAAATCAATCTAAGGTTTGATTCCTCAGATCAACTCAGGGCCCAAAGATTTTCCCAAAAACTTACGGCAAATCCTGATTTCCACCTTCACCTGCAATCAGATTCTGAGCCTCAGCATCCTCATCTGACAAGTGGGGACATAAGGAGATTTAGCTCAGAGGTTGCAAATGTGATCATGTGTTGTAATGTAACCCGAATCTCACAAAGGACACCTTAAGAAATAGAATTATGGAGTTATTTATTAAAAGCTGGCAGCATACAAGGGGCAAAAGTGCTTCAGATCTCGCAGTGCCGAAAAGCTTGCCACATCTGGCTTATATTGGCAGAATATCACAAAGGTATCGATTACATCTATGGGTTTGGAATGAAGAACCTGGTTTGCATAAAGCAGTTACATAAGCGAAACTGAGCAAGTTAGTTATCTATAGTTTTGGGTCTACGGATCACTGAGTCAATGGAAACACATTATCTGGGGCCAGCGAGCCAATTTAGAATAATTGTGTTTGTCCTTGTTCCGGGACCACTGAGTCAACGGGAACACATTATCTGTAGCTACTGAGATCATTTAGGGTAATCAAGCTGTCTTGGTTCTCAGAAGAATGGGCTTCAATAACCAGTGAGATCACCATCAATGGGATATTTAAACCATCATCCATAGAGTATTCAATCGATTGGGATAGCATACATAAGTTCAGAAAACCAAAATAACTTTCCTATTGTTTTAGCAAACCAATAATTACAGCAGCCAAGCAGCAGGCTTGAAGAATTAAATTGCCATTTTTACCCAAGCATGTTGCCACCATGCTTCTCATGCATCCATCTAGTCACAGTCTCAGTGTGTAGCTGTCCTTGCTGCTGCTGTTACCTGGTAGGTTTGATGGAGCAATTGAGTGGCTATCCCTCCCCAGGGAACTGACTTTCAGGCCATTTCACAATGGACATTCCCTTTCGCTGACACCACATTTTACTTGCTAAGTCAATGAGCTCTCCCCTCTGGACCTGCTCAGAGAATTCCCCGCCCAGAAAAAGCCCGCCAAAGGTCTTTTAAAAACCCCTGACTCGGGCCACTAAGTGCTGGAGCCATTTGGCGCTCAGCCACCTGGTGTGGATAAGCAAGTAAATTCGTAATCCCTTACCATTCTGGCCTTCCTCCTTTGGCGACCCTAACATTATGGAGGGCCACGACACCAAATCGGCTCAGACCTTGAAGGAAGAAAGGGAGAGAGCAGACCCTCCTTCCAGCTCCCAGGAGTCATCCCGCCTGCCGCCTCTCTGCGGGCCGCCCAGGATGTCAGCGCCAATCTCGGGAAGACCCCGGGGCTTCCTGTTTGACTCGTGGACCATTAATATTCAGGTCCACGCAGTTGTCGCTTTCTCCAGGAGTCTTGCTCTAGACGTTTCATTAAACATTCCCTGTGGGAATCTGCTCCTGGGTGGGCGCTGCTGGGCCTCCCAGCGCCTGGCCCCCCTCCAGGCCTGGCCCGCGTTCCTTCCAGCCGCTCTCCTCACAGGTCCGTGCAGCTGGCTCTCACCCGGCCTTCAGGTCCAGGCCGCTCCTCCTTCCCAGCCAGTGGCACCTGCTCTGGACCATCTCCGCCCGCACCCAGCCGGCCCGCTGCTCTCTAACAGAGTCTGAGGACCCTCCCCTCGGGTCCGCCTCCGGTTCCCTTCCCTCTCCCTTTAAGGAGGTCTTCCCAACGCAGACTCCCCGAAGGCCTGCAGGGCCTTACAAGAAAGGGTGTGCCAGTCTTGTTGGGCGGGCGATGCCTGCTGGGGGTGCTGCCCTCACCCCCCCCCCCCCGCACAGTGCCTCCTGGGGGTGCTGCCCCCGCACAGTGCTTCCAGCGGTTGTCTTGCAGGAATGGAGCAGCTTTCAGGTGCCGGAGAAAGTCCCGAGCAGAGAGTTGGCCCAGGCCCGCAAGCTGTGTGGACCCAAGGGGCTTCGGGCACTGCAAGCCTAGATCCTGGAGGGAAAGAAAAGCTCTGGGTCTTGGTTCCGATTGGCTCCTTTGAGTCTTAACCATCTTCCTATTATGGGCAAGGGCATGGCGTGGCACAACCTCCTTTGAGCACATCCCTGGGAAGCTGAGGACCAGCTCCTGCCTCAGGTATGGAGCGAGGTGGTGCGCTGTCTGCAGAGTTCAATCAGGCAGAGGAGTGAGAGGAAAACGCCTTACCCACCCAGAAAATGGGAGACCTTTTTGAGATGCTCCACGTGAGATGCGATACCCGCAGTCCTGAGAGAAGGCAGGAAGTGAAAAGGGCCCTACAATTCCCTGTTGTTCCTGCATAGCTCTAGGTGCTAGGGGAGAGCGAGCAGGATCCGGTCCTGAAGGAACACTTTGGGCACTCTGTAGTCCTCTGCAGTGGCCAAGGCCTTACTCTGCTCTTTTCAATCGTGCCACAGCCTCCTTCCCTCCTATTTTCCCAGCGCAGAGCCTCAGTCCCCCTTATTACCGGCAGCATCTGCAGCCCAAAGTGAAGGGTGTTTCCTCTAAAAGCCCGGGGAGTCCTGGAGGCACTCCCTGCGGGGTCCAGGCAAAAAGGAGAGTGGGGTCTAGAAGACTCAGTTTATCTTGACCAACTTTACACACACACATGCACACACACACATGGGAGCATGCACTCACACACAATACACACACGGGAGCATGCACACACATCACACACACACACACACACACACACACACACACACACACACACGGGAGCATGCACGCACACGCACCGGCCCAATGGAGTGAGCTCTGCTGGAGGCAGGATTTGGGATTCTCTCCTGTGTCTGACCTCACAGCTCATAAGACCTTGCTGGATCAGACCCAGAACTAGTAGAATTCATTTTATTTGGATGTGTCTCTGTTTTTCTGTTAACTTTCCTTTTTAAGGAATATTTTTATGAGTCATTTGCTGGCTTTTCTTCTCCTCAGTCATCTGATTTCTATTTAGCTTCTGCTCCAGCTTCAAGATGTACTTCCTCCTGCACCACTTCAGTTGGACCCCACTCATCTGCTCCAGGCTCCCTGAAGGTTTCTATTTCTGCTTATTTCTTAGGAGCTGGAGGCTTGAGACTCATCTGTTTTGGCCAGGTCCATATTTTCTTGCATACTTCCTAATTTTCGCTCTCTTATCCTCTACTACCTTTACATTTTCATGGCTACTTCCCTTGGCCTGGCTGCTCTCAGTCGAGTTTCTGTCTTCTGTTTATTTCTCATTTGATTCTCAGGACACCTTGTCTGCTTCTCCTGCGTTGGGATGGCTCTTGATGCCCTGTGACAGCGCTGGAGTTTGGGTGACCACCTGTCCTCATATTTCCTGGGCAGCCCCAGTCTGGCCTGTTGTTTGGTATCTGGCCCAAGTACTTTAGAAAATTCCCGTGGGCGATAAATCAATGGCTTCCTACCTAGGGTGTTTGCTCCCTGGAGTCAGCAGACTGGGGCTGACTTTGCTTGGATCCTAAGGGCCCTGAAACAGGAGAAACGGTTAAATATTATTCTCCAAGGTTCACTTACCATCTGGAAGGTTCCATTTCTCTTCTTGAAGTTATACATCAGGGTCAACCTGTTGATTTTCCCTGTGGTTAAATTTAAAACCTGTGATTGGCATCCAGGTAGCGCGTGTCTTTAAGAAAGGATGGCAATTGGTTGAAGGTGGGGAGTGGAAAAGGTAGGGAGAGGTACAGCTTTATACCTGTTGATTTTAGACTAATCTTATAAAATTAAAGCTTCCATATCCTGCATTCTGTTTTCACATTTTCCATGAAATGGGGAATCCTAGGGTCCTCTCTTCCACTCATGTATTAGAAAGGGCTTTGGATGCTTCACATGGGTTTGAATCCCAGCGTCACCCCTTTCTGATTGTCCAACCTTGGATAAATTACTAAGCCCTCTAGCTTTCCTTCTGCAGCATGAAAATGCAGGGAACAAATACTTTACCTTTCAGAAATTTGTAAAGATCAAATAAGATTACATGTATGTGGAACTGGACAGAAGTAGGGTTGCACAAGACTGTGAATGCACTAAATGCCATTGACTTGTAGACATTGAGATGGTTAATTGTGTGCTATGTCACTTCCACCCCCCAAAAAGAGTAAATATAAAAAGATAATGTGAATGGGATGTTCTAATGCACAGCAGGTGAGCAGGTGCACAGGAGAAGGGTGTGCCCTTCCTCTGTCACAGCAAAGGGTGAAAGGCCACTTCTGAGAGTTTTCATGCTATATTGGTCTTCCAGGTCTGTGCCTTTTGCACTGCCAAACAAGGCCTGGTGCCTCCTGCTGGAGTGTGGCATCCTGGGCCTCAGTTCATGTATTTGGATGGTTTGCATCAGAAATCCCTGGGGGGACTCATTAAAATGACGAATACATGCCCTAGCTGGTTTGGCCCAATGGATAGTGTGTTGGCCTGCAGACTGAAAGGTCCAGGTTTCATTCAGGTCAAAGGCACATGCCTAGGTTGCAGGCTTGAATTCCAGTAGGGGGCGTACAGGAGGCAGCCGATCAATGATTCTCTCATTATTGATGTTTCTATATCTCTCTCCCTCCCACTTCCACTCTGAAATCAATAAAGATACATTTAAAAAATAAAAATAAATAAAATGATAAATGCACAGTTGCCAATCTTGGAAAATCCAAGTCAGTAATTCTGGTGTGGGGCTCCTGATTTTCATTTCCCCCAATTTCTTTATTATTTGCAGTCAGAGTTTCCAAGTCTCTCCTCTCCATCTCCTCCCATCGGGTGCTTCTGAGCCCCTTCTCTTTCTTTTTACTTTTCGGTACCCATATAGTCCTCAAGGGCCAAAAATAGTTGGGGCTCTGGAGAGAGGAAGAAGGTCCCAGTCACACAGATGTGGAGCCCAAGGGGGAGAAGGAGTAATGCAGGGTAGGGGAGCAGGGGAAAGAGGGAGGAGCAGCCAATGCAGTGGACTGCGAGGAGGTGGGGCCGCTGAACAGTGGCCCCAGGGAGCTGCTGCCAACAATGAATGAAGGATGCAGTGTCCCAAGCCTGTTTTTCGTTCTTAAACTTCTGGGTAAGTTCTATACATGTGAGAATCACCAACCTAGGTACTCTCATCTTGTGATCCTTTCCTCTGAGCCATACTTTAGCGATCAGTCAGCAAGTTCTTTAACGGAGATACTAGTAATCAAGCCTAATATTTGCACAATTTGTCCAAGTGCTTTGTACTCAGTCCTCAGTCATGCTCTCCCGCTGGCTGAGCAGTACTTACTGTTCCCATTTGACAGATGTGGAAATTGAGGTGGAGAGTTTCATGCATTTCCCACAGCTCTACCTGGGTGCAACCAGAGCTGGGTTCCTGACATCTGGCATTCATCTACTCGGACTTTCCTGCCTCTGAAAATAAAATTAGTTTCATTATTCTTCTGACGCATCATTTCTTTTTTGTTTCTACTCTGGAGACTTATTCTTTCTATCATTCCTTCCTTTCTTCTTTCTTTCCTTCCTTTTCTTTGATCTTAAAGTGTTGGCTTCTTTTCAAATATCACCATTATTATTCTTCATTTATAGTAACTTTTTAGCCAATTTAACAAAGCATCAAGGATGGTGTGGTTTTACGAGCAACTGTACACTGTACAATGAAAGTGCACACATTCATTAAAAAGAGAGGGAAGGAAAAGGACTACTTTATAGGTTAACATGTGAGAAAAGCAGGTCATAGACAGTGTGTGCACAAACTTATGACAATATGTTTATATGTTATGTTTGATGTGCCCTCTGGGTAGAGTGAATTCTGATTTGCAGGTTCCTGAGAAACAAGAGTTGTTGTCTTAAAATTGGGCAAGTCTTGGGTAAATAGAGACCATTGAGTCACCTTACCTCTGGGCAATGATGGGATTGGAGGTGGAGTGAATGAGGAGCAAAGAGCTGTTTTAGATAGGACAAGGGTTCAAGGTCTGGGGAATTCTTGCTAAATGTTAAAATGTATCATAGAATTCTGCAGATGCAGCTTAAACAGGATGAGCTTGACCTGAACCCAAGCTGAGAGAGTAGCCAACCGCCAAGAAGAAATCAACATGTAACTGACCAAGTTGTATATATAAGCAATGGCCAAGTATCTCCTCTAGCAGGTGGAGCGTTGGTCACCAATCCACTGCACCTTTATTTGTGGCAAGTAACTAAAACTGCCTGGTGACAACCAGGTCTTGTTCTTGAAGAGAGCAACCCAAGCAGCAAACCCCAAGTTCGAAAACAAAGTCATGACTCAGGAGAGACTCTCTCAGAAGGACTTCCTCTCGGCTGCGTGTGGACACTTGGTGAAGTGGTTTCAGCAGCAGCTCATCCAGGGCTTACTTGCCCGTGTTTCCATGATGTGGAGGATCTGTTCTACGAGAGGCCCTGGCTTGGCACTGACCATCAGAACAGCTGCATGGCCTCCTCCACAGCAAAGCAGAGTCGCCAATTGAACCTGTTTTGTTCAGCCCTTTGGAAAGTCAGCCCACTTCATTTTAATTAGTGTTTGGGTGTAGGGTTGTCAGAAGGTAATTTCAGTTCTGGTGAGCACTTCATATCTAGCTCATTGCAGAGGGACTATCTCTGAGGACACAGGATTCAGAGCACCCATATAACTGAAACCCAGGTTTGGCTGCCCATTGCCACTAAAGCCAAACTCACAAGATAGATGCTGGTGAAAAAGGAAAGAGGTATATTCAAGTGCTGGTCACCTGAGAAGATGGAGGATTCTTGAAGCAAAGCCCATTTCCCCATCTCAGTGCAGGCAGAGGTTTTCATAGGGGAAAGGGAAAGCAGAACAAAGAGATTGAGGGGAGAGGGTTAAAAAGTTCTCTGTGTGTAGACCAGCATAGTCCATTCCGATAAGGATCTTGAAACTGATCAAGTGATGGTCTGGTGAGTGTCCTGATTTTTGTCATCCTGGTTCTTCAGCTGAAGGTCAGCAAATCTCCGGGAACTAGGATTATTGGATATTAGAATCTGCAACTTCTTAAGCCAGTTCTTAGGATTCCTATACGAACATGCTGTTTATCTATAAGCTATAGATTAGTCACATCAGCATTTTCAGAAACAATGACAAAGAATGGTGGTATGGGTTTCACTTCCCTGCTATTACACTAGGTCAAACTGGGGGGTGGAGGAATGCCTGCCAGCAATCCAAGGCATCCTTGGGTAACAATCTCTGGTTGGCTGGGCAAGAACTGTCTCAGACAGCAGATTCAGGGCCTGACCTAGTCTAACTCTGGAAGGTGAGGAAAGCCTGGGAGGCAATCCAAGGGCTCTTGGTGACAACCTCTGGTCTGGCTGTCTGGGATTCTTTGTGTATTTGCCATGTTTGTCTTGTATGTAAATGTGCCAATCATAAATAACTCAAGTTTGGTCCCTGAATGTAGCCTCTTGGGGTATATTCTTCAGAATTGGATAAAAAGAGTTTCGTTTACTTGACTTAAAGAAATTAAATGATTATGTAAATTAAGAAAAATGGCAAATGGGGTATATAGCTCAGAAGCTGCCTGTCTGTCTGCAGCGTGGCTCCAAGCTGGGATCTATTGCAGCGTGGGGGTGCTGTTTTCTCATGCTTCCTCAGGTTTGGACATTTACTAACCACACATAGGCCTCTCCTCCAACCCTCCACCCCTGCTTCCATGCAAGGAGTGAGCTTTCTGGAGCCCCCTCAGCCAGGGGGAACTCAGTGGGGAAAGGGAATGGCACCCCAACAGTTCCCTGCACAACAGAGAGAGTCCCATCAGACAGGCTGCACCACCTTCATTGTCTTCACTGGAGATGCTCCGAGATAGAATAGAGGACCTCTCACCTGGGGGACAAGCCAGACTGAGCAGCAAAGGGTTGGCCTGGGGTTCAAGGCCAGCCTGTGGCTAATGGTGTGAAGATATACGCTTGAGGATATGTGGAAAGAATGACTGGTTTTATCGATGAGCTGTTTGAACAAGACTCCTGCTGCTTCTCTTTCTGTGCAGGATAAGGGGAAATTATATGCCACAGCTCGTCAAACTCCCACTGATGAAAGAGAGGTGCTGTAAGCAGGTGTGATTTCAGAAATTGTACCAAAGGCATGGTAACAACCCCAAATGTCCTAGGAGTATTGAAAACAAAGTAATACTAACATTACTTGATTGGATCAGTGTCAGAAAAATAGAGAAAAGACTGTTATGATTTAAAAAGTAGTTTTAGTTAGCTTTAGGACTTGCAAGATGAAGCCAGTAGAATCATGTGTATTTTGAGTAACGGGAGACAAAAGCGTGGGCTTCCTAGCTGCATGGTGTGGGAGGAAGGTGGAATGAAGGGGAGTGAATCACTGTCCTGAGATGTGGAGTGGCCCAAGGAGCTGTTTGCGGGCTCCCTGCCCATTCATGTGAAAGAGCATGTATCTGCAGTATGGCTTTGAGGTCACAGACTCTGGGGAGGTGCACAGCACATGTTTCCTGGGTCAGGGCCCAGTCAAGGTCAGAAAACTCCTGAGACCTCAGCTTCTTTGCAGACAGCAGCCCATTGGCTTCCCCTCTCACCTCCACAAGTTGAGGAGTGGGGAGGGGTGGAGGGGGAGGGCCAGGCAGGGCTAAGTGAAAGAGCTCCTGCTCTTGCATCTGCAGGCAAGATGAGGAGCTTCTAAGCTGTGTTCCTCCTTGGGGACTGGCCCTCTCAGCCTAGGCACAGGCCCTGTGACTTCGGGAGTCTGCTGGCTGGCAGAGGAATGGGCTGCTGGCTGGCAGTGCAGTGGGCTGCTGGCTGGCAGAGGAATGGGCTGCTGGCTGGCAGTGGAATGGCTGCTGGCTGGCAGTGGGCTGCTGGCTGGCAGTGGAGTGGGCTTCTGGCTGGAAGTGCAATGGGCTGCTGAATGTTAGAGGAATGGGCTGTTGGCTGGCAGAGGAATGGGTTGCTGGCTCGCAGTGCAATGAGCTGATGGCTGACAGGAATGGGCTACTGGCTGCTGTGATGGGCAGCTGGCTGGCAGTGGAATGGCTGCTGGCTGGCAGTGGGCAGCTGGCTGGCAGTGGAATGGCTGCTGGCTGATAATGGAATGGGCTGCTGGCTGGCAGTGCAGTGGGATGCTGGCTGGCAGTGGAATGGGCTGCTGGCTGGCAGTGGAATGGCTGCTGGCTGGTAGTGGAATGGGCTGCTGACTGGCAGTGCAGTGGGCTTCTGGCTGGCAGTTGAATGGCTGCTGGCTGGCAGCACAGTGGGCTGCTGGCTGGCAGTGGAATGGCTGCTGGCTGGCTGCGCAGTGGGCTGCTGGCTGGCAGTGGAATGGGCTGCTGGCTGGCAGTGGAATGGCTGCTGGCTGGCAATGCAGTGGGCTGCTGGCTGGCAGTGGAATGGCTGCTGGCTGGCAGTGGAATGGGCTGTGGGTACGTGTTCTGCTGTGGAAGCAGTGGGTGGAGTAGCTGTGCTTTGTCACACAGAGGCAGCCATGAAGGTATAAGAACAGACACTGCACTGAGGTTGAGCTGGAAGGAAACAGGTGTGGGAGCCACAACACCCAGAACCTTCTTTCTGGCAGTGGGGTCTGAATGGTGGCAGGTGCGCCTCACTGTTAATTTGGGCATGCTGTCCCTGTCCCCACCTCCTGCAGTCCACCTGCCTGGGACAGGGGCCACCTCTGGGAGGCTTCTTCAGCTGTCTTCTCTAGGAGCCAGGTGCCAGGGCTGGGAGGGGCCAGGGCTGAGGCTGCTGTCGGGGGACTGCTACCATGGCCACCTGCCCCCAGAGAAGAGGGGAGGTCGGGTGGGGGCCCCCTGTGAGCAGCCCTCCCGACATTGGTATTGGTACCGGCACCTGCATCCCATCACTGACTCTCCTTACTTTCCCCTCCTGTCTCTTACAACCTGAGTCCCAGCTGTTGCCTATCCTCACTTGCAGTCTTGAGTCCTGTTATTTTCACGCTAGGGAAGAAGGTAGAAAAGCCACAGGCTAAGAAAGGTGGAAACAGGGCTTGTACAGACCTCAGGCGATCTGCTCATCTCAAGGCTGTCCCTGCGCAGGCCCGGCAGTGTGTTTGGGGGACACAGGTAGGGAAGGAGTGGTGCTTCCTGCATGCTCTCTAAGGGCTTTAGTGTCTGAGCGGCAGCTGTGCAGCTAGCCACTAGGGGGCGGTGTCTAAGGGGACGCCTGGTCACAGAGGACCAGAATACACACACACACACACACACACACACACACACACACACACACACACACACACACACGTGTGGATTCCCCAGGAGAAGTGCCTGCAGCCACCACAGGAGGCTTTTGTGATGCAGGTCCCAAGAGAGCAGGTCCCACAAGGGTCCTGTCAGGACTTCCCTGGCGCTGCCCTCCCTCCCAGGCCAAGGTCCCCTTGACATGCCTTCCTCATCACATGGCAAGCATCCCTGTGCTTGAGGAACCCTGGGGCACCTGCGGGATGTTGTACAGAATGATCATCGCTGTCTCCCTCCTCCCTCCCTGCAACCGACTGCACTTCATTCTCAGAGCTCGCTCTTTCTGCAGTCACTTCCTGCCTAGATCTTACCTGTCCTCCAACATCCTGGACAGACCCAGGGATGGGATGAGTGCCCTGCTGGCATCTTTGTCCTCAAGGAGGCTGTCACTCTGCTCAACTTGCTCATTAGATCCCAGTGGAGTGAGTTCATGAGAGCAGGGTCCCAGTCTCCTTGGCATCCCCCTGCTTCTGCCTTGCCTCTTGCAGCCCTTTTGTCCTGTTAGCGAAGTGCTCTCTTTGCGCACTCTCAGGACTCCCAGAACCCATGGGATCCCAAGACTTGCATAAGTCAGGCAGCCAGAGAATTTCACTCCAGTAATTCAAAGACCTCTCCCATCCATGTTCAGCAGGAAGCAGTTACAGAAGTATGATCTTCATCCCCATTCCTTCAACGATGAGGAGTGAGCCAAGGTCAGTGTGGCTCAGTTGGTTGCACATCGTCCCATGTACTGAAAGGCTGTCAGTTTGATTTCCAGTCAGGGCACATGCCTGGGTTGTGAGTTCAAGCCCCGATTGGGGCATGTGCGGGAGACATACAATCAATGTTTTGCTCTCATACTGATCTCTCTCTCTCTCTCTCTCCCTCTCCTTCTCCCTCTCCCTCTCCCTCTCCCTCTCCCCCTCCCTCTCCCTCTTCCTCTCTCTTCTTCCCTCCCTCTTCATTCTTCTCTCTAAAAGTCAATTACATTTTTTATTTTAAAAACTGAGGAGTGAAAAATCTCAGAGGAGAATTGTCAGATAGGACAAGGGTCTCTAAGTCTAGTCATTCTTATTAAATGCTACTCTTATAGCACAATATTTTGCAGATGCAACTGTAACCAGATGAGCTGGACTGGAACTCAACAGGGTAAGTGTAGCCAACTGCAAAGAATAAATCAACAAAGAATTGAATAGTGTATGTAAGCAATAGCTAAGCCCTCGTCAGGATCAGAGTTTTGTATACGAATCCCATCTCCTTTAGTTGTTCAAGTAAATAAAACTGCTCTCCACAGCCATGTCTTGTTCTTGAAAGAGCAGCCCAAGTGCGGACCCCTTGAGTTCAGAGGCAGGTACAGAACCATGGCCTGCTTTCCTTCTTAAACAACCTGTTCAGACTCAGACCCCAGGAGCAAGCACAGCTGCCTGGTGGCTTAGAGGCTGGAGAACCCCAGCTCTGGGCGTTGGTGCTTCCATCTACAGAAACCGGTGATATAATAACCAGCTGCAGAGTTGGCACTGAGAAAATCAGCATGCTTGAACATTACTTGGCACAAAGTGGCTGCTCAGAAGCAATAGGGGTTGCCATGTTCCGATGCTTTGGGTTCTGTGCTGTTCTGTAGATGGCACTTACTAATTGCATCATTTAAATCACAAAATTGTTGTGTTTCTTAAATTCCCAGGAAATAAAACGAAAAAGAGAAACATGACCCTGAAAACCTGGAACCAACCTTGTGTCTAAGCTGCCGCTCCACCTGTTTGTGGGCCTCTATGTGTCCTCTCTGTGTGACAGCTGTCTGCAGTTGTTCCTTACTCTGTTGACTGTGTGACTTCAGGCTAGCTCAACTCTCCCAGGACAAGCACAGCCTCTCTTTTGTCACAGGCAGGAATGCTCCAGTCCTCCACATTCTTCTTATTTGTTTACTTAAGTAGTTTGCTTTCTTTTTTATCTAATGGAATGGGATGTTTAGCCAAAGCAAGCAAATTTCACTTTATTTACTGGCCAGCTGTGGCAGTGTTTTTGTCCTAAAACCTGTCTGTCATCCAGAGGTATCCTGAGCACAGTCACAGTGGAAGACAAAGAGTGTGCAGGGTCTGTTTATCCTTCTGTGGTCAGGGAAACCTGTTTGTGAGATCTCAGGCCCTAGAGCTAAGCCTTTGAATAAGAGACACCTCTTTGGAGGTCACACACATGAGAGAATTGTTAGTCCTGGGCTTCCTCAAAGATCCCTGCCTCCATGCCTCTTAACCTTTTTAGAGAGCAGAGGGAAGTGAACTTAGGAAAGTGTGGCTATTGGTTCAAGCTAACAGACAACAGACATCCGTTCTGCACACTGGGCTGCACACAGCACTTGCTTGCCACTCCTTATGTGTTGCCTTTCAGGCAGAACCTTAAAAAACAAGTTTGTGTGTTTTTTAGCCAATACAATGCCACCTGTGCAGATTGCCCAACTTTTTTCTTATCTATTCATGAGCTTGTTTTAACTGCTCTTTAAGCAGAAGTTAACAGAGTCAAATGGCTGTGAATTCAGGCCTTGGAGACAGGCCACCAGGAGTGATGTCTTGGCCTGGGACCTTAGCCTGGTGACCTTGGACTCAATACCTTGGCCTGGAGATTTTGGCCTGGCTCTTTCCCCTTCCTATGCTGTGGCTGCCTCGTTTATAATGACATGATTGTCTTGTATCATCCAGGGTCTTTGAAAGAAAACATCACATTGTTAAAAAAAAAACGCTTTCACAGCTAAAGTTATTCAGAATAAATGGTTCATTGAGACATGTGCTAGCGAGAAACAGGACTAGTCCTGGGGCGTGCAAGGCCAGATGGGGAAGCCACCACTCCTATGGGAAGAAGAGATGTGAGCGATTTTGAAATAATTACAGTGGATAAAGCTAAAGGGCTGGGGCAGTGAAGCAGAGCACGTGGTGGGACAGGTGCTGGGGGAGGAGGTTAAGTGGGGTGGGTGGTGGGACAGGTGCTAGGGCAGGAGGTTAAGTGGGGAGGGTGGTGGGACAGGTGCTGGGGA